>CM053763.1:42121915-42217082 GCA_028658305.1 Pachyuromys duprasi
TCCAGGTTCTGGCTATTACAAACAAAGCAGCTATGAACACAGTTGAGCAAATGTCCTTGTGTACTTGAGCATCTTTTGGATATATGCCTAGGAGTGGTATAGCTGGGTCTTGAGGCATCACTATTCCTAATTGTCTAAGAAAGCGCCAAATTGATTTCCAGAGTGGTTGTACAAGTTTGCATTCCCACCAGCAATGGAGGAGGGTTCCTCTTTCTCCACAACCTCTCCAGCATGCGTTGTCACTAGAGTTTTTGATCTTAGCCATTCTGGTGGGTGTAAGGTGAAATCTCAGGGTTTTGATTTGCATATCCCTGATGGCTAAGGATGTTGAGCATTTCTTTAAGTGTTTTTCTGCCATTCTATAATCCAGGGAGTAACAGCCTAGCTAGATCCCAGGGGAGGACATGGTGGCCAGCCCTGAGGAGACAAGATGAACTGGGGTTGGATGGAAGGGGAGGAGATCCTCCCCCCCAGTAGGTGGATTTGGAGGGGGCAGGGAGGAGATGAGGGAGGGATGGGGTGGGTGGGAGGGAATGAGGGAGGGGGCTATGCCTGGGATGCAAAGTACCTAACCTGTGATTGATATAAAAATAAATAAATAACATTTAAAAAATAAATAAATACATAAAATAAGTTCGCTTGTTACCTGCTTCGTTTGCTCCTTCGACGGTCAGATAAGTTTGGAGCTAGAAACACAGAATGTGGTAGGGTGACTGGGAAGGAAAAGAGACAAGGAAACGGCAGGGACTGGGAAAAGGAGAGACAGTGTGGGACAAGGGAACAGAGTGGAAGGGACTCACTGCCCAGCTGCCTCAAGTAGGACATTTCTAGTCTTTGTAGGTCTCCTGTCACTCAACCCCCGTGCTTCAACTCCTTGAATGGAGGTCGGGAGAAACAATTTTCTCCATGGCTGAAGTAGAACTGAGAATGTAACAGTCTCCTTTGGACGTGGTCAAGCTAGAGACAGTGACAGTGTCTCATGGATTTCTTAGCAGTCAGAAGAGGACTCTTTAGGGAATTTTCCCAGAGTGCATAAAAGAAAGTATACCCGAGCACTTGCCGGCATGTGGTTGTAACCATGAAGTCTTACACTTACAAAGCGTGACCTGTTGTTTTTCTGCTAGCAATAGGTTCTGATATTAATGATGGGGACACACAAAAATTGAAGAAATTTCCCCAAGATCTGCATGCATTGTACACCGTGCTAAGTAACCCTGTGGGAAGAAGACAAAGACCCAACCAGGAAATGGATGTGGACATACAACTCAAGCACACCAGTGCCCTGCAGAGACACGGTGAGGCTAGTCAGTGAGCAGCGCCCAACTGTACATTACATTATTACTAGATGCACAGACAGGAAGAGCACTGGATTTAGGCTCTGCATCCACCTTAAGTGACTTTAGAAAATGCATACTACTCTAACTGCGATTTCCATCTCCACAAACAAGGTAAGTGATGCCCACCATTTACTTACAAACTTTCTAAGACTGTTTTCTTACTTCCTGTCTCACCCTTTCAGAGTAGGTACTATTATTCCCACTGTAGAGCAAACGAAACGCTCTCTAATATGACAGAATAGAAAGGTGACCAGAAACCAGGCAAAGAGAGAATGCCATCAACATACATCATGCTCTGAGTAAGTCTGAGGCAGGATCAAATTGGAGGAGAAAATCTGTATTAACTTTGCACAGTATAAGTTATATATTTTCCCAAATTAGCCAAACAAAATTCACATATGTGGGATGATTTACAGGGTTGTTGGCAAACACACAGGCTACAGAATCAAAGTGGTATCCTACATGACTTACCTAATTCCACCTTGGCATTTAACACATTCTGCAAGAATTAGACACAGAGAGTAAGTTGCTCATCACCCAGCTTCCTTCCTCACAGTCTGGGGAGGACAATGGTGAGAGGGCTGTGCATACTTCACAGTCAAATAGACTGAGACAAGGAGTTTAGAACATTCTCAGTGACAGCCAGCTTACATTTAGATTGTCAATATCAACTGGAAGGCAAAAGTGGCATTCACATTCATCCTTTTGGAAGAGATATATATATTTAAAAGTTCCTAGAAATAATAGCCCTTCTGATTTGCTTCATAAGGAAGAAGCATATCATCACCAAAAGAAACTTCAGGCATTTTCATCACTCTTTCTTCTTCGGAATTTTGGCTAAGATGGGTGAAGATGGTCATCCTGACATACTGTTAGGAAAAAAAAATCCTGACAGAATCGTGTGTGTGTGTGTTCACGAACATGTGCACAGGTCTTTGTGTGCATAGGGCTCTTTGGAAATCTCAGAATATCTTTAGCAACTCAATTTTTTTTTAATTTTTATTTTAGGCACTAAAAGTCCTTTAAAGGAGCACGCGCGCCTCCCGCAGAGCCCAGCTGTGGCTTTGTAAATGAAACAACTACCTTTACAAATGCTGCAGGACCTGCAAAGACAGCTGTGGATGAACCAATCCTGCCAGATGTTTGAGTCCTTCCTATATCTGAGGGACTATCAGGAAAGCAAGTTTGCAAGCAGCCAGTTCTCAGATAATAGCCATCTGGTTGGCTAGTTGCCTTCAGCAAATCATGGTTTCTTTCTGTCTGCATCACTTAATTGGTGGATCAAAGACTGAATTGCTGTAAAGTATGACACATCACACTAACTAGCCCCGTGGCTCTGTGTCCCCCTGCTCACAGCCCGGGCCCCAGTTAAAACGACTCCAGGAGTATATTTCCATGCAGCTGCAGTCTGGGTACACAGTGGCCTGTCTAAAGGCAGGTCACTCTGAGACTTAGGAGGGAAAGACAATGTTATAGGATTCATCTGGTGGAAAACATATTTATTATACTGAAGTGCGCAAAAGAGAATGTCTACACATGGAAAGAGAAGCCTCTCACCACTCTGACGAAGTAGCCAGACTGCTCTCTGTCATGAGAGAGCAGCTCAATATGGACAACTCTGCAGTGAGTCCATCAGGCAGCCGGGGTGAGGCTGGGGGTGGGGTGGGTTTGGAGTTGTGATTTGGGACTTAACTTTCCCTCAACAGATAATGTGTGGAAGGTTCTGTCCTGGCTGCAGCAGTGTTCAGAGCTGGGCTGGATTGTGAGGGGCCGACTGTGACAATGAATTAACCCACTTATGGATTTGTAGCTTAATAGGTTGAGGGGGAAGGCTTTGCTATGAAAGCAAGCTCTGACCCCTCCCCAACCATCACGAACAGCTTCTTCCCCAGCACGCTGCTCCGACCACCACCAAACGTTTCGTCTTCAAAAGCAGCTGAACCCACAAGCGACTAAAGGCTCCAACACTGAAACCAAAGAAACCTTTCCTCCTTTACTTAACCTCAGTTATTTTGTCAGTGTAACAGAAAACTGATGAGCACGAGCAGTTAAACCAAATGCAGTGCTTCTCAAACTTCAGTGTAAGGACTTGAGAAAATGCCTAGTGCCGAGCTTCAATCCACAGAACTAGGGCAGAACACAGGAGTCCGCGTGTCTAAAAAGTTCCTAGGTTCTCTGAGGCTGCCGGGCATTGCTTCTGAAAACCAGTGCTCTAGGGGCAGGCTACTGAAGCAATAGAAGCTTCATGCTCTGCGGCTTGCAGCTGACATTAAACAGTTAGAAAGCAAAGTTACTTACTGTTTCTATTAACATTACTAGTAGCTCCTCTCAAAATTGCTAATATATATATATATATATATATATATCTTCAACAGGCATGAGAGAATTTTCTTTCTCAATATTGCTGAGTCAAACAAAAACAAACAAACATCTTCTGGTCCAGGATGGAGTACTCTGGAAGGTGATCATCCTACCCCAAAGGAATGGACCAGCTGCTCAAGCCACGTGGGCAGGAATGCCTCTCCAAGGACCTGGGTACTTACATTTCATCCATCCTAGAGTTCTGGGCAAAGTAGACTCCATGCTAGGTGCTGCTTAGGAGACACCCTGAAACACACACCTGGGCCAGTCTCTCTTCTGTGCACTGCTTCTCCTAGCAACAGGCCAGCAGAAGCAGTTCCTTTGCTTTGATGCAGTTTCAAGTGGCAATTCGGTGCTTAGGTATTGGCTGGCCTGCACTGTCCACTTCTCCAAATGCATGCTGTAACCCGGTAGTGGCCCACATCTGCTGCTTATGAAACCATGCTTCCCATTTGGCTGCAGGAGACATTCTCAGTAGAGTCCAACCCCAGCCCCTTCCTTGGGTAAGCACACTGGCCTTTCTGATCCTCAAGCACATTTTTAAATTTTGTTTCTCAGCCTTTTCACCTAAGTTCTATACATCCCCAGTCTTTGCCCGGATGTCTCTTCCTTAAGGGAGTTTCCCTGACTCAACAGCTCACACCTTTTCTTTGATATATGACCCCAATGTAATGGAGATTACATTGTGTAGAATCCACATCATACGGGGTGTGGAATTTTTCCTCAGCTGTTGCGTGGCAGGCGGTTAACTCAGAAGAAGCCAGCATCTTTGCTGCAGCACTAACATTCCTGGCTGCCGTAGATTTTCCCATCTCAGCACGCGCGCGCGGCCTTGCACCACACTGACTCACATTTCCATCAGCAGCCCTGACATCTGCAGTGAGCCATCTCCGGTGTCTCCAGCTGCCTCTTCCACGCCTCTACCGTTAAGGTTATCTTGGGCTTCCACGCCTGCTCTCTTGATCTTCACAAACCTAGTCCATGCAGACTTCTCCAGCGAATCTTAACTCAACCTCAGGCATCCAGCCAATTCATTGCCAAATTTCATTTTGGAAAAGCTAAATTCTAGAGCCTTCACCAAGTATAATATCTCATGTAAACATCAGAACCTCGTTCACTCGGCTCTCTGCTACCTATGTCGCCTTACTTCCACTGTCTTGTGTTACCAAGAGAGGCCCAAAATGAGTCCTTTCTGTAAGATTTACTTTCTGTCTCTGGTTCTGCTGTCACTGGCTTGCAAACATCTGAGGTCTGACAGCATCTCACTATACCCACCAACACCACTGAGCTCAGCCAGCCTCATACACTCAAGCTGTGAGGTATTGCTTCGCCAGGATCCCCTCTGTAATTTGCTAGAAACCGAAGCCATCAATCAGGCCAACACTTTGATCAGGCGTTTCCCATTTGAGTCAAATCCCAACTGGTCTTTCTGGTCTCTACAAAGTTTCACAGGGGACCCTTCCTGTCACATCCTTTCTACAGGGGCCCCTTGCTGTTCCTCAGACACCATCCTGATCACGTTCTCTGAGCCTGCCACAACCTACCCAACTTCCCACGGGCAGCCCAGCAGCCCCTTCTGCAAGGCTCTCTACAGTCATACACTAAAACTGGGCTGCCATGGTGGCCACCAATGTTCCCAACAAACTTTCCTCCATCACACCTGTCCTTGAGAAGGTAAGTTTTCTAGAAATGATTCATCTCAGTCAGGGGCTCTCTTGGTAACACGAGGGAACAGAAATAAAGCGAAAGCCAAGAGAACTGTCTTCTAATGTTACACTTGGTGAAGGGTCTAGAATTGAGCTTTGCCAAAATGAAAACACTCAGCTGTAATCCCAGTACTTGGGGGATAGGCGGAAGAGGCAGGAGGGCATAATAAAGACTATACAGGCTGTATCTTGAGAACCCTCTTTTGAGTCTGTAATTACTGTATTTGTTGCTTGGTGAAATCTCACAGAAGGGAAGTATTAAATTCTTAAGACGAACAGGGAAAAGAACCAGATATTGGGAAGAAACAAAATATTGAGAGATAGGCTTCGGCCAGGCATTTTTAATTTTTTTTTTAATGCAATGCTGGGGAGACAGAGGCAGGCAAAGTCCTGATTTGAAGCTTTCCTGGGCTGCACAGTAAAAAATACAGCCTAAAAGCAAGCAAACAAGCTCTCCAGATGACAATATAGTCTTAAGGTAGGGAAGTGATGTTTAAAGCAACTAAAATCAGAAAAAACCAAACACATTTTAAAACAGAGACAAACCACAATTTTATACCGGCTGCTCAAAATGAAGAACATTCAGCTTGGCATCTGAAAGAAAAGTATTCAGGTATACCTAGCAATTGTCATAAGAAGATAAGCCCATCACAGCTAACAAAGTATTTTTCTTCACTTATTTTAGTCTTTTTAATTTTTATATTAATTAGTTTATTCACTTTGTATCCCAGCTGTGGACTCCTTCCTTATTCCCTCCCAACTGCACCCTCCCTCTCTCATCTCTTCCCATGCCCCTCTCCAAGTCCACTGATAGGGGAGGTCCTCCTCCCCTTCCATCTGACCCTAGCCTATCAAGTCTCATCAGGACTGGCTGCATTGTCTTCCTCAGTGGCCTGATAAGGCTACTCCCCCCTCAGGGGAAGGTGACCAAAGAGCAGGCCAATCAGTTCATGTCAAAGACAGTCCCTGCTCTCCTTATTAGGGAAACCACTTGGACACTGAGGTAGAGATCTGTGGGCTACAGGGGTTCTAGGTTATCTCCATGCATAGTCCTTGGCTGGAGTATCAGTCTCAGAAAAGACCCCTGTGCCCAGATTTCTTGGTTCTGTTGATCTCCTTGTGGAGCTCCTGTCCCCTCCAGGTCTTCCTATCTCCCCTTTCTTTCATAAGTGGATATTAGACATATAATATAGGATAAACATACTATAATCTGTACACCTAGAGAAGCTAAGCAAGAAGGAGGACCCTGGGTAAGATGATCAATCCTCACTCAGAAAGGCAAATGGGATGGACATCAGAAGAGGGAGAAAACAGTGAATAGGCCAGGAGCCTACCACAGAGGGCCTCTAAAGGACTCTACTGAGCAGGGTATCAAAGCATATGCTGAGGCTCATAGTGAAACTTTGGGCAGAGTGCAAGGAATCTTCACTTATTTTTAATATAGAAATTCTTGTGTATAAATCTAGGAGTTTTGCCCTGGCCAGAATCCAACAGCTTAAACTTTTTTGATAGCCTTCAAAAATCTGTGGACCACTAAAACGTGACAAGTATTTTCCACAATAAGGAAAAAAAATCTGTAAAAGACTGAACTAGCCTTAACATTTATAAACATTATACCAGAGTATTAATAATTTAGTAATCACTAATCACTGTCAAAGAGCAAAGTGCAATTTTATCAACTTTAAAGTCTGTATCATAGTTAACTTCCAACGGAATATGATGCATGCTTATGTCTTCCTTTCTTTCTCTGTACTGCTTCTGTTTGCTGTTGGTACACCTGGAATTTATCTTCAGGTTCAATTTTTTTTTTCTATTACAGAAGATAACTATGGTTTCAAAGTGAATTGAATTATAGGCCCTTTTACAACTACTTTTCTGTGGGCAGGTGAAAGAAAGCTATTTAAAGTTTCACATTAGCACTCTGCCAAATTAAAAAAAAAATTTAAAGGAGGTTCTTCCCAAAGATTCGATAAACTGCTACACAGGCTTTTCCTCAACTGAAATTTGATTTGTAAGCAGATTAACTGAGATGATTTCAGTGAATGTGAGTGTTCTACATGGTCCTTCTGAGGAAGCAGAAACAAATCAGTTCATTTTGAGTTGTTGTGCATCTTCCTCATATTTTAAAACATGAAGGAGCCAGGCGCGGGGGCACACGCCTGCAATCCCAGCACTGGGGAGGCAGAGGCAGGGAGATCTCTGTGAGTTCTATGACAGCCTGGTCTACAAAGTGAGTCCAGGACAGCCAAGGCTGCACTGAGAAGCCCTGTCTTGAAAAACCAAAATGAAACAAAACAAATACAACAAATAAAAAAAGGTGAAACAATATATTTGCATAAATAATTATAATTTTTCAAAGGATACCATGCTCCCATATGAATGTGAAGTTCTAAACTCTGCAAGATACTTTCATGTAAAATATTTGAATTAAATTCGCTCCCCCCCCCCCCGGGGAGGAGCAGCCTTGCTAGATCACAGAAGAAGACATTGCAGCCAGTCCTGAAGAGACCTGATAAGCTAGGGTCAGATGGAAGGGGAGGAGGACCTCCCCTATCAGTGGACTTTGAAAGGGACAGGGAGGAGATGAGGGAGGGATGGGGAGAGTGGGAGGGAATGAAGGAGGGGGCTACAGCTGGGATACAAAGTACATAACCTGTGATTAATATAAAAATCAAATTAAATTAAAAAAAGAAAAACTTAAGAGACTCAAAGGGGCACAGGAGGCTACCTGTAGACATTTTTTGAAGTAATTCCATTTACTTTCTCAGCTTTTCAGTTCTATTTACATAGCTCACAAAATGTTGTGGTGCTGTCATTCAGTGTCACTGCATAATGTATTCAAGAAATGTCTGGTCTCTGCTGTTATTAGGTAATTTTGGTACTTGAGTCTCCTATTACTATTCTGATGTTGAGCCCATAATGTTATCTTTCAATGCATTAACAAAACAAAACCTTTTGAGAAGCACTCAGAAAACCTTCCATTTTTATTCGGTAGATGGAAAATATGACAGTGGACTGCAGGATGGAGCTGTCTCCTATCTTCAAGGAAGCATTTCTTTTGTATTTAGTCTTATTACCCAGAAAGAACCAGGCTCTATCAGGCAAGTAATTGCTGCTCATTTTATGCAGAGGTAAGTAAAGTACAAATGAATGGAAATTAAACATAAAATCCTGTTGAAAAAAAATTAGCAGCCTCTAGTCAATTAAGAAATAAATAAGATAGATTAGTTTTTATGTGCCTGACTGAAAGTGCCATTTAAACACAGGGGCCAAGTCTCTCATGTTTACTTTCCAGTGGGCGAAAATAAATGGAGTCTGTGCGAGAATCTACCTTAGATGTACCCAACTTCCTGCCACCACGAGACCACAATGCACCAAACTCATCTTGTTACAGGAAAGTTTAAATGGATCATAGATGAGCAGAAGGTTGAAAACAAGGAAAACTCAGCATAGTGATTACACATGACCCACTCCAGCAAGCTTCACATCATACCATTCTGTCTCTTGACTGAGAGAAATGGGTAGCAACTGTCTTCCTATCAGATCCATGCCAACCATCCAGCTATCCATCGCTCTTCACCTCATCCCCTCAGAGTCACTCGACAAGACAGATTTCTAATGGGTCCTGGGGACTGCTGATGCCACGGACCTGCACAGTAACTCCTGACTAAGGCCGCCAGCTTAGAAAGCTGTACCCATAAGTCAGAAAGAACACACAAACACAACATTGACTTTTAAGGTGTATGTATCAGGAGAAGATGCTTTGATCTCAAGGTAAAAGTTCATAGAAGCAACAAAGAGGAATTATCTGGGCTCTGAAATCTGCACTGATAACAGTCACAGATTTCACACCTGGGCTATAGAGCAAATGTTTAAGGAAGAAATATACACAGCCCATACTTAACACATAACTAACACCAACTCTACCTTCAGCCATTCAATCCAGATTTTGTTGTCCTAAAAGGTGAATCCAAAGACAGCAAAGCTTGAATAATATTTTGTATTTTCATAAAAAAGGAAACTGCTAACAGTTGTTCGATATACTACTAAGGAACTAGAAAATAACATCCAGAAACTGTTTCAGGATATAAGAGAACTAACGTGAGAACACACTAAAACAAACTTGCATTATTCTTTCCTAAAATTGTCCTGTCAGACAGACATATCAAAATGTAGTCTCACATAGCTGATCATTTTACAGTATAATATTTATTAAATTTCATCATTTATGATCACAATTATAACCAAATTAACCCTGGCAGAAGCTCTGACAGTTAAAAACAGAGAACATATTGATTTTTCCAACTATTTTAATTACATGTTTTTTAATTCTCATGCAATGCTCATAATTAGGAAATACTGTACATTCATCATCTCGTTTATTAACACACTCTCCAAAACTATTCATAAATCCAGTAGCCACCATTCCTTCCAACTATGTTTTTAGAATACACCCTTCTGTAAAATGTGTAACTGTAGCCACACAGTAATAATTATGACAAGAAGACAATTTCAGGAAAAGTTGTAACAAATAAAAACAAAATTTGAAGAGACTGGAGCATATAAAAGTCACTTGAGAACACCACACGCACTTAAGTATTTTCTGTTTTCCAGTTTAAAAGAACATGCTCAAAGTTTTCTTAGCAGAGAATTGTCAGGAGTGCATGAAGAACTGCCTTCCGTGTCGTATAGGCTGAGAGAAGATCAACGCTTCTAAGGTCAAAGCTGTGCCCATTATCTTTTAGGTCTGTCTATATCATCTATAGCTGCTAGAAGCTTCTGTCTTGCTTTCTTATTGATATGAGATCCCAGGCAAACATTCACCAGGTTGGTCAACTGCTTTGTTGAATATTCCTGCCCAAAGAAAGAAAATCCAAAGTTAATAGGCAATGTACTAAAATTGATGTGTCTGGTTAACACAGCAGAGGAAGAGGCGGCTATCTGATGTTGGTGGGCGTCTCTGAGCACTCTAAGTCAGAACAGTGGAACTTACAGCTAGAACATAAAAGGCAAAGTGCTTCTGTGTTATTCAGGCAAGGAGCTGGGGCAAAATGCACTCAGGTAGGCAGCAACAGAATCTGCTAAAATGGCAAAGTAATGTAATGTGCCGTTTATCACTTTAAAGGTCACATACTTTGTACTTGTTTCTGAGATGGTCTGCTTTTAAGTTATCAAAAAACATTGCCATTTCAAATTTTAAAGTGCACTCTACATTGTACATTTTAGTTAAAATCTGCAAAGGAACAATGACTCCTTTAAGACATGAAAACATGTAAGGTAATCAATCAGAAAGACACCCTAAATGACTTAAAAGATTTATTTTACTTTTATGTATAGGAGTATTTTGCCTTTACGTATGCATATGTACTACCCATGTGCTTGGTGTCTGCAGAGGGCATTCGATCCCCTGGCCTGAGCTGCAAATGTTTAGGAGCCACCATGTAGATGCTGGGAGTCAGCTCTGTGAGAGTAACAAGTGCTCCTAACTGCTGAGCCATCTCTCCAGCCCCAAGTTTTTCTCAATTCTGGCTTATTTATCAAAATGTCCTCAAAAACAGCATGCACATTTCAACCTGCTTCCAACAGACACTAGACAGTTAAAAAAACTACACTAAAGCGCATTTCATCTTTTACAATGTTAAAACTCAAAAGGGTAAGTCAAATAAGTTAAATACAAATGGTAACTCAATTCCTTACCCAAATGAAAGAGAAAATTACTCTTCTTTTACCCATGTATACTGGCCAAGAAAACACTGGAGTTATTACAAGTATTAAAATTTAGTGATTTTCTTTTTTAGTTTGGTTGCTTTATTTTGTTCTGTTTAAGACAAAACTCCTGTAGCCCAAGCTGGCCCTAAACTGACTATGAGGCGAAGGCTGGTCCTGAACTTAGGATGTTCATGCATGGTTGCAGATTACTTTAATTCTCTCCACATTTTCCTCAGGACTCCTTCACAAACTGTCTATCCAGACAAATTACTCAAGGGTTATAGAGAAGTGCTCTCTGCCAAAAATGTTTATGTGTTTGTGATCAATTAAGCTTCAGAATTTCAGAAGTCTTAAAAAATGGAAGAAAAACTATCAAACTTGCATTAAAGGTAAACTCTAATGCTTGGAGTGGTTTTTTTTTCTGTTTTTGTTTTGTTTTAAAGTATTTATTTACTTGTTTATTTTACATCCCGTTGGTAGCCCCCTCCCTCCTTCTTTCCCTATCCCTCATCCCCGATTCCTCAGAAAAGGCGAGCCCTACCCACCATCCCAGTTCATCTATTCGCATGAAGACTGAGCTCGTCTTTTTCCTCTGAGGCCTGGCGAGGCAGCCCCTCCAGAGTGATCAGAAAGCAAGCAACAGAGTCCATGTCAGAGTCAGCCCCTGCTCATCTTACTAGGGAACCCACATGATCCCTGAGCTGTCCATCTGCTACACCTGTGTAGGGGCCTAGGTCCCGCCTAGCATGGTCCTTGGTTGATGCTTCAGTCTCAGCAAGCCCCTCTGGATCCTGGTCAGTTGGCTCTATTAGTCTTCTTGTGGAACTCCTGCTACCTCCAGATTCTATCCTTTCCCTCATTTTTCCACAGGGCTCCCTATGGTTCACCCAATAGTTCACCCAATGTTTGACTGTGAGTTTTAGCATCTGTTTTGATACATCACTGGGTGGGGTCTCTCAGAGAACATCTATGCTAGGCTCCCGCCTGCAAGCATAGCAAAATATCATTAATAGTGAAAGGGCTGGCTCTCTCCCACGGGGTGGGTCTCAGGTTGGGCTAGACAATGGCTAAACATTCCCCCAATCTCTGCTCTATCTTTATCCCTGTATATCTTGTAGGCAGGGTAAATTTGGGGTATGAAGTGTTTTTGAATCATCCCTACAGGCCACTCTGATAAGGATGTTTAAGAGTACAAAACATTTTTGTACATTTCACTGTTTAAGAGTACAAAATGTAGGTTCTACAGCTTATCAATCATTTCAGGGTCACCACAGTACAGAGTCTGATATAAACCACACTCAGCCTCTTCCCATGATGCAGCACAGGAAATTCTAGGGCACAGTTCAAAAGAGCTCAAAAGGATCTAGGCAAAAGACATCATACAGATAGTGTAAATATGGGGAAACTGATCATCTTGTCTTCTTCCCCTTAGGCCAGGCAAGGCAGCCCCACCAGCGGGGAGTGATAAAAAAACAGGCAACAGAGTCCATGTCAGAGACAGCCCCAGCTCCTCTTACTAGGGACCCCACATGAACCCACATCTTTCTTTGTATTTCACTCTCATGACTACATGGTTCATTCTCTGAATTATACAACATACCAGACAAGAATAGCACAATGGAAGACAGCACACTTGGCCCTCGCTCTCACCCTGTGCTCTTTGATCCAGCGTTCCATGTCATTCTCAGTTAGGTAGTAGGCTTTGATATATGTTTCCACAAATTCTTTATCAGGAATGGGTCTAATATCAGTTAGTTTTTCAAGTTTCATTAAAAATTGTTGAAAATCCAATTGCATCAAGGCACGACCTTCATTACTGCACTTCTTGACATTGGCGTATCTAAGAGACACAACAATAAGGGCAGGTGGTGAGATGGTAACACAGCGTAGGAGCCTTGTGCCCAGGAGCAGGCTGTGCTCACGCTAATCATTCATGCATCTGCTGAGTTTTCAGTATTATCCCTACCTATTCTTTACTTTCCTCGCTTGCAAAACCAAGAAAGTAAACAGCTCAGAGGTTCTTCTTTACTCTATGGACTACAGTTTTCTGCACTCAGCTAACAAGAAAGATACACTCAATCAGGCACTCTGGCTACCAGGAATTATTTATAAAACTATGCTCAAATACTCCAAAGTCATATTTATGTTAGAAAACATTTCAATATTGTAGCAACTCAATGAAAAAGGAACAAATGAAATCTTTTTTCCATCAACACTGTACATATTTTCCATAATAAAACAATTCATGGATGTATTCTGATAAATCTCACTACTGAAAAACAGGTTTTAAGGTAGATACCTAATAATAATAGATATATTAACCCCACAGTACAATATTTTACCACAATATTTTAAGTCAGTGATGCATTCAAAGTTAGAAAATGAGCCATTTCCTTAAAGACACTGTCCAGAAAAATCACAACTAATATTACTTAGTAATTAATGGATTTGTGTGTGTGTGTAAAGATAAAATTGGTTTGATGTAGAAATGTAATACATACTTAGGGCTTTCTACTTAAACAAATTTACTTCCAATACTAGTGGCTGTTGGAGCTCACTCTGTAGACCAGGCTAGCCTCAAACTCAACAGATCTGTGTGCCACTGCCTCCGCAAGTGCTGGTAGTAAGAAAAGGTGTGCCCCACCACTGCCCAGCCTCAGGCATTCTTTTCATAACAAAGACAAAGGAAAGAGAAAGCAGATGAAAGACGGCATAAAGCTCAATGTGCGCAGTCTCTGAAATAGATGTCTGCCTGTTGGGCCATTTTCTTCTGTGTGCCAGATGATGTGGACAGTGTAGGGCTAGCGTCAAGTATGCACAGCCAGTGTGGACAGACTGGCTGAGCTACAGCAGATGAAGGTGTGCATCAGTGGCTGGCAACAAGGCCATCTGAAGGCCGACTTTGCCATCAGAGCACCAGGAGTTCAGAAGCCTTCCCTGCGACACTTAGACCTGGACAAGTTACTCATTGTCCTTAAGTCTGGATCAAATAATTCAAGTTTCCCCAGGGACAATTACAAACAGAGGCAAGTCAGGATTTGTCAATAAAATCTGTGAAATCTTTGGCTCAGTAAATAATGTTCAATAACTGTTAAGAATTCTCACAAAACTTATTAGATAGTAATTATCAGTTTTACTTTCGGACAATCTAAGGGCTCTGTACTTCTCACTCATCTGCTATCTCAATTCAATACCAACACAATAACCCACATGCAAGAGGCACAGTGTGCCCTATGATTGCTCTCAAGCACAACATCAAGCATATCTGCCACTGATCATTATCTCTATGGTTCCATCTATTAGTAACCATATGTCATATAATTTAAGAAACAGTTAGTGCTTTCGTGAAACTTACCCTTCCACAATTGTCCTGTTAGCTAATCGTATACAATGTTCCCAAAGTATATTTGATACAGGCAAGGGTATCCGAACTTTCTTAGAAACTTCATTTAACCGTTTGTTAAAGTGCTCAAATTCCTGAGAGGGACAGAAGTCACTGCTATAATTTTAATGACACAGTTATTTTCCCACAAAAAAATGATTAAAAAGAAAGATCCAAAGATGGATATTTTAACCAAATCAAGCAAAAAAAAAATGATGGGGTAATTCATGCCATAGACAATTTGGACTTAGTATCAAAGTTTTTGAAGATATACTCAGGGCTGGCAAACGGCTCGGCACGTAACTGCCCTTCTGCCTGCGCATATCTGTTTCTCTCCCATACACACAACATGCAAATAAACAAATAAAAAACCCCAACAGTTTAAGGAAAAATATAGCACACGTTATAACACAAAACACATTATGTTTATCCAAAGAGAAATAAGCACCATAAATTGACTAAACAATGTTAATCATGCCTAAATTTCTATGATTGTCTACTGTGGACTAAAAACACTGACTTATTTGGCTTGAAGAAACAGTTTTGTTTTGTTTTTAAAATTCTTCTCTCACAGATTACCTCTTGACAACCAGCCGTTTACCCTCCCTCCCCTGCCCCAGCCTCTTCCCTCACTCCTCCCCTCTCCCACAGATCCACGCCCTTCCTTCAGAAAAAGAGCAAGCCTTCCAGGGACATCAAGCAAACACAGTAGAGCAAGCTACAGTAAGAGCAGACACACGCCTTCTCCTCAAGGCTGGACAAGGCAACCCAGTAGGAAGAAAAGGGTGCCACCAGTAGGCGAAAGAGTCATGGATGCCCCAATCTCCCCCCCTCCCCCCCCACTATTAAGATTCCCATCAGAACATCACTCTACTCAGCTAAAACATATGCAGAGGACCCAGGCCAGACCCTTCAAGCTCCCTGATCTCTATGAGCCCCATGAATCCCCATGAATGTGCTGTCTCTGGCCCTTCTGGGTCCTCAGATCCTTCAGTACATTCCAGAAAGCTTTCAACTCAAAGTCAACTCTTCATAGCTTGCTGGCATTTACACTCCCGTGAGAGAAACCTTGTAAGTCATTTTCTTTTCTAAGCATTATTTAACATTAACCACACAATGACACACAAAACAATTAGAAAGTTATGTTGTAGTCACAAAATTTTAGTACAAAGGAGAACAATCATGAAACACTTTCTAGCTACAGAAAACTAAGCATTTTTATGTCTTAACGTTCACAACAAGATTATATTTAAAATGACAACAAAGAACTAATTTAGGCAAAACAAGTGACTTCGTAACAACAGTAAACAGTTCATCATGAGTGGATAGCGTCTTTGGACAACAGTCAGCTAAAGGCTCACATACAAAGGGATGCTGCTGACACTTTCCTGGCAATACAGTTCACGTAAATGTAAGAAGAATTAAGCTGGTATTTTTCTCCAGTTTTCCGAATAGAGAGTGACAAGATAGTTAGGAAGTTGGGACCAACATGCCTTCCCAGGTCCTAATGAGACATAGGAGGAAAGGCAATCTCAGCCCAGGTTGGCTGCCATGACAGCTGTGCTGTGCACTGCTCTTTGGCTACTTACCAAATCATAGTTCTTGCTGATTTATTTTTAACAGTTCATTGCTTTTAATTATTTTTTTAAAGAAATGTATCTCCAATTCACTAAGCTTACCTTTTGAAATCAAAGCTAAATAAGTAATTGCTCTGCATCAACTCTTTCATTTTACGGATCTCACAGGAGGGTAGAATTGGCTACGTATGGTATTTATTCATGCATCTGCTACAGTAAACTACTTTGGATTTCAAGTCACACTTTGGCAATTTTCATTAATATTTTACTTTTGAAAGCTATAGGCTTCATACACAAACTTACTATTTGTTGCTAAGTTCATAAGCACTGCATTTGACTCAGGATTACTTGCAGCAGCAAGTTTTACTTTCATCCAGTTTAAACTCAGGAGAGTAACACAAAGAACAGAAGCTATCAGATGATTAACCTCTAAGTTTAAAGAAGGCCATGGACTGCTAAAATAAGGACGGACTGAGATTAACAATCTGAGTGATAACTGGTTCTTCTTTAGAATAAGCATTTTTGAAGGAATTAAGATATGGAACCAAGCAGTGTCTTCTAGAGCTATACCCTGAGCACTGAGACTTTTTCCTTTATCCCATGTGTCTAATGGTTGGCATGGGCTATGGTCCCAAACTTTGTTACTTTAAGTTCATCTTCTGAAATCCAGCTCCCAGGATGACATGTGTTCCCATGCCCAGGGATTGGTGCTTTTATAATAGTGGCTCAGGCCAGCTGCCCACCCTTTTTCATCACATGAGCATGCAATAGAAAGATGAGCTCTGTGGAAATCAGCCCAGCCTACACAGCTAATCTGTCTGAGCTTTGACAGTGGACTTTCTAGGCATCTGAACTCTGACAAAGAAATAAAGAACAAAGGCAAAACCAGCTATTTGTATATTATCTCAATAAAATAAAACATGCATAAAAATAGAATCAACACACTGTTCTGAAGTGACAACATATCATTATTTATAAATTGCACTTAATTTTTAGATTCTAAATTTAAAGCGGCAATTGATATCTCAGAAGACAAAAGATCTCTCAATTCTAGGACAACAAAAATAGAAGACTTACACCTGCCACTCACCCCGCGGAGCACCAAGGATACTCCTAGACACTACTAAACTTGGCCCTTGAGTCTGAGACAGCTGTACAGCACTGCAGAAGGGCACCATTAGTTGTGGTCAGGCACAGGGGATCAACTCTACCTAGCCCATGTTCTAACCTACGGATTCACTGGTTCTCAGGTATCCAGCCTACTAAGAGCAATTATAAATGAGATAAAAGTGAGGACTTTAGAAGTTAATTTCTCTACATTGACAGGAATGAAGAAGAAATCTTTCTGAACGTTGTTTTTCTTTTCCCAGATACTCTTTTATTAGATTTTCCACATGGTACCTTTCCAGACTTCCAATATTAGACTCCTTCTGTACTAGTGGTTTTCCTCTTATTATATCCCGTCACTCTCTCTCTTTGGCTGGTTTGTTTCATTCACAGTGTTATATCTGTGGGCTCCTATCTCTACACCAGCACAGATAGGTTTCAAAGTCACATAAGCCTCTTAATTAGCAACTACACTGGCAGATTTCTGTCAGGTCTGGCACATATCAGACGGTCATAGGTAACAATTGCTGTACAAATAAAAGAAGATGAACTGTAACTCTTTTTAGGGAACTTACAAAAGAAGGCGCCACACACAAACAGCTGATTAAATAAGACCTTGCAAAAGGAATGTGATTTCTAGAAGACACAGCCTGGAGTGAGGAGCATGACCCTGTCAAATGAATATACCCTGGGATGTAGAAATGACTTTTAATTAAATAGAAATACCTTCTTGGGTTAGAACTGTGGTTACTGGGTTCTATCAGGAAGGCAGCCAGGACATACACTAATTCAATAAACTAATTCAATGTTAGAAACTAGGACAAAATTAAAAAAAAACAAAAAAAAACAAAACACAAATCTGTAAGTATCACAGATCAATACAAGAACACAACTTAGAGCTCACATATATCAATCAAGTCCCCCCCACCATGCCAGAAAAGAGTGGTAACTAAACAGAGCCACACATCTCTTAATAGGAGCAACCATTAGCAAAGACAGTTCCCAGAGCACTTGCCTTCAGCAGTGCATCTACATATATGTTGTGTTGTGACATGATCTCTTTGACATCCCATTTCACATTAGTCATTAGGAGAAGCATCTGTTCATAATCAATAGCTTTACCAGCCACAATCCAGTAAATGGGTCTGCGCAGTTCGCTGGCAGTTGAGACTGTCTGAAATGTGCCACAGAAACAAAATCAATTATTTCTCACAGTGCCATACCTGATGAAAAAAATGTGCCTTTTCCCAGTATCCATCACACATGAAAATACACAACATGCAGCTGGAGATTTCAGTTAAGAACAGATTTTAACATGGGACAAAGGCCCTGTTTCCACTTCTCCTGTCCCCCCCTGGATCCTCACTTGGAATTCCATTCTCACTAACGGCCTTCAATTGACCCCGCCTCTACCTGCTCCTAGGGCGCCATTTAACATTCTCCACCTAACCTCCAAAGATGCCTTCCAAAGCACAGGCCTCTTTTAAACATTCCAAGACCTTCCTGGTACCCTTGGAACCAAGTCTACTTGCAGCTGAGAACACTTTACGTATTAATTTTCCTTATAGACTCACGTATGCCATGCTCTCTTCTGTCTCCCCAACTTGCTCCCTACAGATGGGTCCAGTTTAGACACTCCCTCCAGACAGCCTTCTCGAAACTCAGCTCTCCCTCTTCCCATCTGGGTTAAATTACTGCCACTGACCTTCTTCAAGGAACTTTTAATGCCTTCTAAATACTGCTCCAACTGATGCATGGTCTCTCTCTCTTCCCTCTCTTCCCCTCACTAGACTAAAACTCATAATGTTTACAAAGTTGTTTATTTAACGAGGAAGCCACGAACAAGTAAGTGCCTGTTCTGCAGCTCCTCTGGCACCCCATCTCTAGCGATACACTAACAAATGGCTTAGATGATGGGGGCAGCTCCGCACTCACAGCTGGAAGGACAGATGAGAGTGTCTCTGACCTGTGAATAGAACTGCTGCAGGAAGGGCTTCTTGACTGCCGGCATCACAGCGTCCAGATGCGGCTGGAGGAACTCAAACTGCTCAGCCAGGAACACTCTACAGAGAGCAAGTAACCAGGGAATAAACAAAACGAAGGGGTCAGAACCTGCTGCTGTTCCTGTGTGACGAATGTGTTAAGATCAAAAACCAACCGAGAGCTGTTTTCACGTTAGTAACTTTGTACTGTTAACTGGAGTAGTCCCTAACACCATTCAGCATCGAATGCTCCTTTACCAGTATCACTCACTTCAAGGGCATATCAGGCTCTAAGGTGTGGAGTTATGACCCTTCACATGTAAGATATGAGCCCAGGTAACATTAAAAAAAATAAAAACCTAAAAAAATATGGCTTGCTTTAAAAACAAAAGCATTTATTTATTTTTTTATATGTTAGTGTTTTGACTGCATGTGCATGTCTGGTGTCCAGCAAGGTCAGAGCAGGACATCAGATCCCCTGGAATTACGTTTATAGGTAATTGTAAGCCGCTACGTCAATGCTGGGAATTAAACCAGGGTCCCCTGCAAAAGAAACAAGTGCTCTCCACCACTGCACCAACTCTCCAGTCCATGGCCTTTTAGAAGATTTCTTTTAAAGATTCCATTCAATACATACGAAAGACTTGAACTCCAAAATTCAAAAGGGATGCTTGTCCTAAGCAAACAAACATTCCTAACATCCAGCAAACAGGCTGGGAGAGACAGGCACATGTTCTCTGAGTGCAGGACTGGTAGGTGGTGCGTGGCCCTAACTGCTGCCTATCCATACACTGCCACTGAAGACTGCTGTTCTCAGAGCCCTGTTATGTATAGAGTAACTTATACTGAGCTGTACCTTACAGCCAGCTACATGCTTTACTTGAATTAACTTGGGGATTGAGAAAGATCAAGAAGTGAATTCTATGGATGACAGTTACCATAGATTCTTTGGCCAACCAGGAAGCAGAAATATACCATTCACTTTTTAAAGTTTTGATTAACATGGATCATCATGTTAACTATCAAAACTTAACATATTCCCTTCCTTTCATTCATATAATTAAAGCCAGCCATAAAAATCCGGGAGTGTTGGCACACTGTAATCTCAGCCCTGATGAGGCAGAGACAAGTGGATTCCCAGGGCTCATTCTTACATAATCTTGGCAATGGACAATGAGAGAGCCTGTCTCAAAAAACCAGGTGGACAGTATCCAGAGGAATGACATCCAAGGTCATTTCTGGCCTTCATATATATGAAGACATACACCTACACAAACATGAGCTTTCCTATACACATGTACACATGAGTACACCCATACATAGAAAAACCACACAATTTAAAAATTAATTAGTAATCTATGCTAAAATATATTTTGCAACAATGTGTAAGTGGTTAGGAAGAGTAGTTATATAGTAATTAGCATAAATACACAATGCTTACTTTTCATGATTTTCCTTAAAATATTTATGGCAAAGCAGCTGTTTTCAACAACTTACAAGGATTCTGTGGCTACCACTCTCTCTGCCAACCCGTACAATGTATCCCCAGATGTCAAAATCACTAGCTGATTGAGGTGTGGGCTGGGTACCTTCTCCTTCCTTTCTTCTGCTGCTGCGAGGGTGGCAGTGGAATCAGCTGAGCCCTCCTGGAAAGAGCACACAGGACACCTGAAACAGGCTGTCTAATGACCCTCACAGTGCAGCTACACAGTGAACAGATGCACAGGACACCTGAAACAGGCTGTCTCATCGTCAGAAACCACGACCCTCACAGTGCGGCTACACAGTGAACAGAAGCAAAAGCACACAACGATACACACTTAGCTTCAGCCCTTCCTTCTTGCTTTTATGATTTGCAACTATTGGAATTTTCCTTTTTTTATACTAAATTAAAGTTATTTCATATAACACCCAATACAACATGCCACCATATGTGCATAACCTAGTTAGCCAACATAGGAGATCTTCAGTAACTGACAGCAGTTTCACAGAGCAATGTCTCTCAAAACCTGGAGGGTGAGGCTGTGCCCCTTGAGAACTGCTGGTGAAATAAATAGCAAAGGACAGTTGGATTAATTATCTCTTGATCAGGACTGAGTGAAGGTAATCTGGCATAATCTCAAGAGGGCAGGACTCAAATGCAGTTGCAGCTTAAACAAAATTAACAGCCCTGTGTCAGATTTTTTTTAACATTTTTATTTTATATTAATCACAGGTTATGTACTTTGTATCCCAGCCATAGCCCCCTCCCGCATTCCCTCCCTATCCTCTCCTTCCCTCCCTCATCTCCTCCCTGCCCCTTTCCAAGTCCACTGATAGGGGAGGACCTCCTCCCCTTCCATCTAATTCTAGCTTATCAGGTCTCTTCAGGACTGGCTGCAATGTCCTCTTCTGTGGCCTAGCAAGGCTGCTCCTCCCTCAGGGGGAGAGGGTGTCAAAGAGCCAGCCATTGAGTTCATGTCCAAAATAGTCTCTGTTCCCCTTACTAGGGTACACACTTGGGTATTGAGCTACCATTTGCTACATACAAGCAGGGGTTCTAGGTTATAACCATACATGGTCCTTGGTTGGAGAGACAGTCTCATAAAAGACCCCTGTGCCTTGATATATTTGGTCCTTGCAGAGCTCCTGTCCTCTCCAGGTCAAACTAACTCCCCTTTCTTTCAGATGATTCCCTGCACTCTGCCAAAGGGTTGGTTATGTATCTTAATATTTGCTTTGATACCTGCTAGGTAGAGTGCGTCAGATTTCTATGAGAATACAGACAGTCCAGTCTGTGTAAATCTGGGCAAGAGATGTCCACAGATACGCTGCGCTCCTTGGCACTGTCCAGCAGACAGACACCAAATCAGACAAACAGCTCCATAGCCAACAGTACTGACACAGTTCATCCGTGGCCAGGAAATCTCATCTCTAACCCTCTGTACTTTCACTTGACACCATGCTCACTAGAAGTCCTCTCCTTACTAAAGGATCTTGGCCTCGCACTCAGGCTTTACTTTGGTTTTGGCAACAATGACACTCAGGTGCCAAGCAAGGTTCAACTTACACAGATTCTTGTCACAGAGATGTATCTCATACTGTGAGCAGTCTAGAGCACGGAAGAGTGTCTCGAAGTCTTAGCTAAGGAGTGTTCAACTGGCAATCTGAAGAAGCTGGAGACCAGAAGTTCACCAAATACTTGAATAGCATTACATCTGGGTGGGTGAGCTTCCCTTTGAAGAAACTATGAGAAACTGCTGCTGAGAATACCGTCCTCAGAGCAGACACCTAAGTAGTCACTACAGTCAATGTCAAAGAAAGATAATTTCATTTCCTATATTTGAGGGGGCACCAAAGGGGTAATATTACAATTGCATTAAAAAATGGCTCACAAATAATACCTAGCAATACTACTGATATTAATCAATGATTATCTTTGCCTGATTGATAGTTCCTTTCTTAGCAATGACCTGGCAATATCATGTATTTATAACATTTTGAAAAAAGCTTCCAGAAGAGAAATTCACAAGAAGAGTTTAATAGACCAAATGGAGGGAGGAGCTGAGGCACTTGCCTAACTGCTTTCTTGGTTCCTTCACCACAAATGTGTTAGTCTCACCCTTTACCAAACACTCAAAGAGCACTGGAATTCCTGCCCCAGGTTTTTATCCTAGTGTCTTCCTTTGCTCCTGCTAACACTGGAGGACCAGGCATCAACTTTTCTGGCAATTATTTGCTTACACCAAGCTTACATATAAGCAGTATACTCTAGTGAACTGGCTAGCCACACACAAAAAATGCCAGGCTGACAGAGATAAACGGAGTGCTTATCAGGAACGGGACCAGCAGTGCTGTAGCCAACAGTAGCCTCAGGAGAGAACATGGGATCTGCTGAAGACAGAAATTCCCATCTCTCTAATCATAGCATATGTCATGCTTCTGCCTTTTGTTGGCATTATCCTACAACCACGAAGAATTGAAATGAACAGATTTTTCTGGAAAAATTGAAAATGCTTTTTTAAATGATCAAATGTTCAAGTAAGGAGTGGTGGGGTACACCTGAAATCTCAGCTTTAAGAGGCGGAAGCAGGAGATCACTAGTCTGAGGATAGCCTGGACTACACAGAGGCCCTTTCTCAAATAAATAAACTCTGAAAGGTGTCCAAAGGTTTTAAGCAATTTAGCTATCATCACTGTGGTGGTTTGACCAAGAATGGCTCCCAGAGGCTCCTGTATGTGAATGTCTGGGAGTGAAACTCTTTGCTAGGACTAGAAGGATTAAGAGGTGTGGCCTTGTTGAAGGAAATGTGTCGCTGGAGTGGGCTTTGACATCTCAGGAGCCCAGTGTCTGTCTCTGTCTCTCAGTCTGCCCTGCCTCCCCCAACGTGTGGATCAGGATGTCGCTCTCAACTCCTTCTGCAGCACCCGCCTGCCCCTGGGATCCCTGCCATGAAGATAATGGACTATGGCCTGTGAAACTGTAAGCACGCCTCAATTACACTCTTTCTTTCATGACAGTGCCTCCTCACAGCAATAGAGCAGTCACAAAGACAGCAACCCACCAAAGAGAAAGACTTATTCCTGCCACTGAATCAGCAACAGTAGCTTCCTCGGATACCTTCCCTCTATCAAACCTTGTGGGCTTTCCCTTCAAGTAGAAAACACACTTTCTAAATTTTAAACTGAATTTTTATGATAACTTATTCCAGGTAACATTTTTAAAGGTCAAAATGGTTCCATTTGCCTACTGTAACTGAAAAGCGAAAATCAGAAGATGTGTATAGAGAAAATAAAACTATGAAAAAGTCTAAGGTTTTTTGTTTTTATTTATTTATTCAAATTTTATATTAGTTTATTTACTGTGCATCCCAAAGGGTGCCACCACCCTCCATTCCCCCTACTCCCTGTCTTTTCCCTCTCTCCCTTTACCATATTATACCATGTCGCATGAGGATTGAGCATATCTTCATCCCCTTAGGCCAGGCAAGGTAGGTACCACTGCCAGGGAAGAGGGGGAAGTGATCCAAAAGCAGGCAACAGAGTCTACGTTGGAAACAGCCACACACACACACACACACACACACACACACACACACACACACACACACACACACACACACACGTCAAGTGCCCCATATGAGGATCAAGTCATATCCTCTCATGAGCCTAGCCTGGCACAGGCCTCCAGCTTGACAAGATGTCCCCTCTCAGTTTCCTTTCTTGTTCCCAACACTCTCATCTCTTTCTCACTTCCTTTCTCTCCGTATCTTACCCCTACCATGCTTTCCTCCCCATTCCATCTCCTGCCCAGTTTCCTCTTTTCATCCACTTCTGCTGTCTATTCTGTTTCTCCTTCTGAATGACATTCTGGCACCCTCCCTTGGGCCCTCCTTGCTATTTACCTTCTTTGGGTCTGTGGATTGTGTATGATTATCCTGTACTATACGTCTAATATCCAATTATAAATGAGCACATACCATGAGTGTCTTTCTGGGTCTGGGTTACCTTACTTAGGATGATCTTTTCTAGTTCCATGTATTTACCTGCAAATTTGATGATTTCATTGTTTGTAATTGCAATTGTATTCCATTGTGTAAATGTACCACAATTTCTGTGTCCATTCTTCTATTGAGGGACATCTAGGTTATTTCTAGTTTCTGACTATTATGAATAAAGCAGCTATGAACATAGATGAGCAAATGTCCTTATTGAATGGTGGGGCATCTTTTGGGTATATGCCCAGGAGTGGTATTGCTGGGTCTTGAGGTATAATTATTTCCAATTTTCTGAGATAGTGCCAGACTGATTTCCAAAGTGGTTGTACAAGTTTGCACTCCCATCAGCAATGGAGGGGTGTTCCCTTTTTCCACATCCTCTCCAGCATATGTTGTCACTTGAGTTTTTTTACTTAGCTATTCTAACTGATTTAAAATGGAATCTTAACGTTGTTTTGATTTGCATTTCTCTGATGGCTAAGGACACTGAGCATTTTTTTGTACTTATCACCACTCAGGTCCAAGTGGATCAAAGACCTTGACATAAAACCAGAAACTCTAAAGCTACTAGAAGACAAAGTGGGAAAAAATATGGAACTCATTGGCACAAGAGATAACTTCCTGAACAAAACACCAACAGCACAGGCACTATGATCAACAATGAATAAGTAGGATCTCATGAAACTGAGAAGCTTCTATATATCAAAGGACACTGTAAACAGAACAAAATGGCATCCAAAAGACTGGGAAAAGATCTTCACCAATCCTACATCAGACAGAGGGCTGATATCTAAAATATGCAAAAAACTTAAGAAATTAAACACCAACAAATCAAATAATCCAATTAAAAAATGGGGTACAGGGCTAAAGTGAGAATTCACAACAGAAGAATATCAAATGGCTGAGAAGCACTTAAAGAAATGCTCAATGTCCACAGCCATGTATTGTATATCATTTGTGCATTACATAGATACCTAGCATAGCATAAATGCTTTTTAAATGGTAGTGTGTTCTGTCCTTTAGAAGTAATGGCATTCAGTACACATGTGTGCCTACCCCTCAAGTATTTTTGAACTCTGATTGGATAAGCACAGACACAGACCTGTGGACATGGAAGGCTGATAGCACAGATATCACTGCAATTACCTTAGCACACAGATTTCTCCAAGTGTTGCATACTGTGCAAGACTCTCCTATGGTCCTTATATTCTGATTTAGCCTGACTTCTTTAGGTTTTGCTATTCATTAAGCCTTCTATTCTGACCTTTTTTGACACAACATTTATTCCCTTCCTTCCTTCTTATCCAATGGCCTTTGTCTGTTATTATTTCTTTTAATCCATCAGGTTTTGCCTACTTTGACAGTTTTCCATGTTTCATTATGCATTCTCTTTGTCTTGGGATAGCTTTGACCATCAGATTTTATTCTATGTAGATCTTAGTACTCAACTCAAGTTTTTCTTGTTTTTGACAAAATGCCTCAAGGCTACTGGTTTGAACATCATCATTAAAATCATTCTGTCATTTCTCCGCACTTCTGCTGAATACCGTAGTATCCATACCAAACCACAGTTTTGGATTGGACCCTTAAGGCATGGATTTATGCTTCAGGTTTTGCCACAAGGCATATAATAAGATCACATAACCAAGTGAACAGTTGGCTCAAGCCAGTTCTTCTTTGAAACACCCAATGACTCATCAGCTTGACACTAAAATGTCTCTGACACTAACTCTTGTGGTAATAACTGGATGAATTTGTGTTTTTAAGTGGCAAATTTGTCAAATTTACAGCTGTATGTTAAAAAATAGTATGCCTTCTTTTCCCCCCCCCCTATTTTTTGGTACTTTTTTTCCTAAACAAGTCCCAAAATTTTAAGTGTTATTTTTATGTTCTCTTAAATCAGAAGCCTTCCTTCCTTCTTCAGTTTGTAAGGACTGCCCTTGAAAGTTCTGTCTATTTCCTGCTTCAGCATAACACTCCCTAGAATGCAGTTGAAGTTATCAAACAGTTTCCATTTGTTTCTGGGTATTTTTTCTTGCTGTTACTTGTTTGCTTTGTTTTGTTTTTCCTGTTAATTCCTATAATTTTGCACAGATAAGCCTTGATTTATTGTTTCAGAAAATTCGCTCTGCTGTTTAATATACCTTGATCTAAGATTGTTTAAAGTTAGGATATAAACTTTAATTTGTTTCCATGGTGGCAGAATGTGATGGGCTCACCACACTGTTTGGATAGACAAATGATAAATAGCTCAATCAACTTGGAGCTAAGTGGAAAAATGTTTTCTCACATTACTTCGACATGTCATTTAAAACCTTAGACATCCTCAGCTCTTTTGTAACTTGTATAAAGGAGGGCTACTGACTTTTTTTTACCTTAACTTTTTATGTTTTTAATATTAATTACAGTTTATTCACTTTGTATTCCAGCGGTAGGCCCCTCCTTCATTCCCTCCCGATACCACCCTCCCTTTCTCATCTCCTCCCATGCCCCTCTCCAAGTCCATTGATAGGGAAGGTACTCCTCCCCTTCCATCTGACCCTAGATTATCAGGTCTCATCAGGACTGGTTGCAATGTCCTCCTCTGTGGCCTGGCAAGGATGCCCCCCCACCTTGGTGTGGGGGGGGGGTCAAAGAGCCAGCCACTGAGATCATATCAGAGACAATGTTCCCCTTACTAGGGAACCCACTTGGATACTGAGCTGTCATGGGCTACATCTGAGCAGGGGTTCTAGGTTATCTCTATTCATGGTCCTTGGTTGGAGTATCAGTCTCAGAAAAGACCCCTGTGCCCAGAGTTTTTGTCCTTGTGGAGCTCCTGTCCTCTCTAGGTCTTACTATCTCCCCCTTCTTTCATAGGATTCCCTGCACTCTGCCCAAAGTTTGGTTATGAGTCTCAGCATATGACTAAATCACTAAATCATTAAATTAATCTGGTGCTGTCTCAGACAATTAGGAATAGCACTTCATCAAGATCCAGCTATACTACTCCTAGGCCTATATCCAAAAAATGCTCAAGTAGATAACAAGGACATTTGTTCAACCACATTCATAGCAGCTTTATTTATAATAGCCAGAACCTGGAAACAACCTAGATGTCCCTCAATGGAGGAATGGATACAGAAATTGTGGTACACTTGCACAATGGAATACTACTCAACAATTAAAAACAAGGAAATCATGAATTTGCAGGCAAATGGTGGGATCTAGAAAAGATCATCCTGAGTGAAGCATCCCAGAAGCAGAAAGACACACACGGTATATACTCAGTTATAAGTGGATATTAGACATATAATATAGTATAAACATACTAAAATCTATATATCTAAAGAAGCTAAGCAAAAAGGAGGACCCTGGATAAAATGATCAATCCCCACTCAGAAAAACAAACAAGATGGACATTGGAAGAGGTAGAAAACAGGAAACAGGACAGGAGCCTACCACAGAGGGCCTCTGAAAGACTCTACCCAGCAGTCATTATTTCTTAAAAGATGTATCATCACTGCCTTATAAAAACTTCAGTAACACAAGTATGCATGCAATGTAAACTTTATGAAAAACAGGAAAATGAATGCTTGTTTTGAGTAAGTTACGAAGAAAGAAAAATTCAGAGAAGCCTGTGTCAACGTAGAAGCAGACAGATTTTTCACCACAGTGACCAATCGGAAACCAAATGTTCCTTACCAGTTTTCAAAGCTTATGCTTCTGAGGATCACCTTTGCACTGCTACACAATCTTAAACTATGCATGTTATCATCTGACACACCAGGCAAGACCCAGGAGTTCCTGCTACAAAGCAAACCACACCATACTTTGCTCTTGAATCTCAAGGGTATTATAAAGTGATGCCAGACAATGCCTGAACACAGATCTTCAATATCCACCAGTGGCAAATCAGAGAACTATCAGACTATTAGTAACTGGTTCTCACTTCCCTACATGGACTTGGTGTAACAGTAAAGGGCTCAGACACTCCACAGGTGTACAGATGCACATTTAAATACAGTCAATTTATGACTACTGTTTCACATAACTCAGAGGAATAATTCCAACTCAGGACTTACCAGATCAATAAGGCTTTCTTGTATTCTATTTAGAGTTGTTCTTAGTCTGCTACTACTAAGGCCAAGTCCTGTTGATTCCAACTGAAAATAAAGAGAACCACGTCACACGGGGGCTGTTGCAGAGGACCTGAAGTACTAACAGGCTTACTAGAGCAGATGCTTAGCTTCTGCAAGTCTACATTTAAAAATGTCAATACAGCAACAAGAAAGTCAAATCTTAGCCCAAAAGAAAACAACTATCCAGATGCCCTTTAAGGTCACAGTAACATCAAGGAGAGACTTCATCAGAATTTCTTTCCTGCAAGTTATATTTTTAGTTGCAAAAGTTACGATGTGGATTATTAAAGATTGTTCACTTTGGTATACATTATCTATTGTGCTTATGTTTAAGCAGAAGAAAATGAAGTGCTGTTAATTTTTTCCATACATTAATTAAAGAAAGTGTACTGTCATCTGAAATCTTCTCTTAGGCCTATCAAACATTTCACTGCACTCTGTTCTGCTCATTACAAACCAAAGTAAAAAAGCATTCTCACAAGCTACCCCACAGCACTTGAATGAGAAAGCTTGAGTGTTAATGCACGAAGTTGGTCAGTCCCATATACAAATTCAATTGATGAAATTAAATTTAAGTGAGAAGTAATAATAAGTACAGAAAGGTACTTGGAAAAAAGTTAAGCTATCCTCTGTGACCCAAGAAACTTAAATGTTATTATTAGTAGTGACTATGAAATGCAACCTCATTAACAAAGCCACAGAAAGGGAGAGTGTGTGATTATGTGAGCAGACACACATACAAGCATGAACACGTTTACTCTTAATTTCCCCCCATCCAAGGTGCAAGGATAAAAACGCTCAAACTAAAGCAGATGTGTGACACACTGTGTGGGAAAGCATGAGCTGGTTTAGTTCTCCAGGCTTTACATACTTCATTGATTCATCTCTCCCCTTTTATAATTTATATGAAACAAGGTCTGTCAACTGTGTGTGACATTCAGTAACTGTTATGGTCGTTCAACGAACACCACTCAGGTAAGATCAGAGTTCTCTACCCTGGAAGATGCTATCATACCCTATTCACTTACGCCCCCACCCTTAACCTCTCCATCTCCCTATACCGCTGTGGCTTGTGGGTTCCTTAAACATCATGAATTATGTTCTTGTTGACTTTTTAAAATTTAGCATGCATTCAGGATCCATCTGTGGTTGAGACTGTCAGCATTCTGTGTTGCTTAATTCTATTTACAGTGTGGACATGACACAATCTCTAACTAAATACCTGAGGACCACTATGGGTCTTCACATAGTACTACCAATAAATTTATTTTCATTTTCTTGAGTAAATCTCTTAAAATGAAATTTCTGAGTCACATAATAAATATAATTACAATTTTATAAGTCACTGCTGGAGCATTTTCCAAATTAGCTATATCTTTTTCATTTCTACAAGAGAAACAGAAGAACTCTGGTTGTTCCGTGTCATGGATGAGCATGTCTGCCCACCATCTCCAACTCCATCAGTATTGGGGAGCAATTTACAAGTCCCACACGTTATAAGAACAAGCTTTTGGTTTCATGGACTTCTGTCCTCTTACTTGCTATCAATTTCTTCTATTTTCCTTACTATTCACTGCCTTCTGTTCTTTTTGGGTTTAATTTGTACTTTTTTCTATCTTTTTTTTTTGTTAGTGAATTTAAGTCTAGACACTTCAGTCAAAGCCTTAGCTGAGATGCAGCATAACCTTCACTATGTTGTGCTTTTATCACCATCCCTCAGCTCAAAGTATTTTCTAATTCTCCTGTGATGTCTTCTTTGAACCAATCACTTCATTTGAAGGTCATTTAACTCCTAAGCACCTAGAGTTTTCTTAGTTATTTATTGTTACTAATGTCCAACGCAACTGCACTGTCATTAGATTACACCTGTATATGACTGAAACCTTTTAGGACTACTAGGATATGCTGTCCAGATACGATGAGCCCAGTTCTCCTTTGGAATCGTTACCCTGAGAATCATTAGTCTGAACACCTCTGTGGGGAAATTCTTAACTGGACGCCATTTCTCTACCCACCAGTTTCTAAATTCTGACTGACGCTTCGTATACACCTGAAAGTAACACTTCTGGGACAATAACTTGTTTATATTTTGTCTCTGATTGTGCTGGCATTTTTTCCATGGAACATTCTAGAATTAAAAATATGGGTTATGTCTTTGCTATACTGTGATCATAGCAAAGATACAAATATTAATAGAAATGATGTATACATTAAAAGCTTTCACATTTTCAAAAAGGTTATTTCTCTGAATCAGTGGTCCACTCTCACACTGAAAACCTACGCATATGCAGGCAGGATGTGCCAATCTTTCCAGTATGAGATGAACTGCTGACACTGGAGGAGAAAGAGATAAACTCAGCAAAAGTTTGAAACACAAAAGGAGGTCTAGGAAACAATTCTGAGGAAGGCAGATGGTTTAGTTAAAAGAATTAATTACTTATCTGCTAAGGCTGTAGGCCAATTATTTAAAAAGTTGTCTCAACTGCTATGCACTAATTGCACATAGGTCCAGGTTTGCATAAAGAAACCTGCACATTTTTCACTACTAAATTATATCAAGATTAGAAAAAGCAACTTCACTTTTCCTGCCAAAGATCTGAACAACATGCAATATGCTCATCCTATCAAAGCTTAAAATTAATAATAACCAGCATAATCAGACAAACATCTGTAACAATTTCATATCTGCTGGATGATTCTCAAAGTGTTATCCACTTATACAGAATAAAAAATTTTACATTTGAGGAAATGAACATATTTTAAAAGAGATTTTTCCCCTCCAACAGCTGACTTACTGAATCATTCCGACCAAAAAAGGTATATATTGCATACAAGTAATAATCAAATAGCTGAGACATGAAATGGATAACGTCAAAGGCGATCGGCTTAAGAATGTTCATCATCTGCATGTACTTTCCTAAAAGGAAAAGAAAACCCGAAGATTAATTAGAAAAATATTAAATTCTGTGACTCTATGATTACTGAAAGGCAATAGGAATCTTACATAAAATATTGCATTCCTCATCATGTGAGCTGTGCGTCTAGTGTTCCGGCACTTTGGAATCGTCTGCAGGCAGCACTCTGAACGCCCCCGCTACCCTGCTTCCCTACTGCTACACAGCATGGCTGGCCCGTCCTATTCTTATCAGATGCCTTTGCACTTCTGCAGTAACACCATACACACACAATCTCTGCTCCGGATGATTCTACTGAAAATAATTTCTCCAAAAATATTTAATATATAATTTTTATCAAATATGTTATATAATTTATATGTATATAAAATTTATATATATAATATATAACATATAATATATATATAAATATATATATAATTATATAACATACTTGATAAAAAGGATATTTTCAGAAAATCACATACACACAACAAAAGTGAGAGTAAACTGAGCAAGAGATAACTGCACAATGACCTTCAACCTTAGCCGTATGAAAACATGTGCCAAAGGCCAAGAAGATTTATCACGTCACATACACAGAAGCTCAATACCTTCTAAATGCCAATAACATATAATCTCATTCCTCCTTCCTTTGATTGAATCTAATGTCTTCTTTTAAACATATGATCAGATAAGTTTCCCCTCATAATTAAGAGACAAGTATCATTTAACAATTTATCTGATAGACAAATATATAAGGAACGAGTAAAGTTTTAAATATCAAGCAAACAACTCTGCATCCCCAGTGAGAGAGACACAGTCCCCCAAAGCTTCTCACTGGAACACATGCCTTTGTCTCACACAGCATGTCCCGCCATGAGGCTCTGTATCAGTGGGAACTCTCCCAGACTCTGACATAGGAGCCCCGCTAACTCGTTTCTCTTATTTACACAAGGAGAGGAAACACTACCTTTGCCAGTTCAGAGTTTTCAAGCTTTTAGTCGTTCAAGGCATCCTATCCCCACCTTCTGCCCTGGGCTTGAGGAGCCCTCTTCACATTCTACTTAATGTATAAGCAAAAAATGACTAGAAAGGCACCCCCTGGGAGACGGGGGTGAGGGCAATAAGAAGACCAGGAATTCTTTCTAATAGACACAGAAGCACACGCACCGTCTTCAGATTCCCTACACCAAGGAGTTAGAAGTTGTATTTGGTGCATGGATTTAACAGAAGAGAACATAACAGCCTCCTTCCTCATTTTGTTTTAATGTAAGAATACATTTAGAATAAAATGCAATATGACTCCTCTAGCCAACAGAACTGGGTATGGTTAAAAAGAGCACTTCATGCATGGTCCTTGGTTGGAGTATCAGTCTCAGGAAAGACCCCTGTGCTCAGATTTTTTGTTTCTGTTGCTCTCCTTGTGGAATTCCTGTCTTCTCCAGATGTTACTATTTCCCACTTCTTTCATAAGATTCCCTGCACTCTGCTCAAGGGTTGGCCATAAGTCTCAGCATCTGCTTTGATAGTCTGCAGGGCAGAGCCTTTCCGAGGCCCTCTGTGACAGGCTCCTGACTTGTTCCCTGTTTTCTCTTTCTTCTGATGTCCATCCTCTTTGCATTTCTGGATAGGGATTGAGCATTTTAGCCAGAGTCTTCCCTCTTGATTAGTTTCTTTAGGTGTACAGATTTTAGTAGGTTTAACCTATATTATCTGTCTATATGAGTGAGTATATACCATGTGTGCCTTTCTGCTTCTGGGATAGCTCACTCAAGATGATCCTTTCTAGTTCCCACCATTTACCTGCAAATTTCATGATATCCTTGTTTTTTATTGCTGAGTAATATTCCATTGTGTAAATGTACCACAATTTCTGAATCCATTCCTCAGTTGAGGGGCATCTGGGTTGTTTCCTGCTTCTGGCTATTACAAATAAAGCTGCTACAAACATGGTTAAGCAAATGTCCTTATTGTGTACTTGAGCCTCTTCTGGATATATACCTAGGAGTGGTATAGCTGGATCGTGAGGAAGCGCTATTCCTAGTTGTCTGAGGAAGCACCAGATTGATTTCCAGAGTGGTTGTATGAGTTTACATTCCCACCAGCAGTGGAGGAGGGTACTCCTTTCTCTACAACCCCTCCAACATGTGTTGGGTTTTTGATCTTGGCCATTCTGATGGGTGTAAGGTGAAATCTCAGGGTCATTTTGATTTGCATTTCCCTGAGGAGTAAGGATGCTGAGCATTTCTTTAAGTGTTTCTCTGCCATTCGATATTCCTCTATTGAGAATTCTCTGTTTAGCTCTGTACCCCATTTTTTTTAATTGGATTACTTTATTTGTTGCTGTTTATCTTCTGGAGTAACCTAGGACCCCTACACAGAACCCCTGCACAGATGTAGCCCATGGCAGTTCAGTGTCCAAGTGGGTCCCTTAGTAATGGGAACAGGGATTGTCTCGGGCATGAACTGATTGGCCTCCTCTTTAATCACCTCCCCCTGAGGGGGGAGCAGCCTTACCAGGCCACAGAGGAAGACAATACAGCCACTCCTGATGAAACCTAATAGACTAAGATCAGAAGGAAGGAAAAGAAGACCTCCCCTATCAGTGGACTTGGGGAGGGACATGGGTGCAAAAGGGGGAGAAAGGGAGGGACTGGGATGGGAGGAGGGATGGAAACTACAGGGGTATATAAAGTGAATAAAGTATAATTAAAGAATTTAATAAAAAAATTAAAAAACAGAGCACTTCAGTTTGGCCAGCCACATTACTTTCGCTGCCTATGTCCCTGCTCCCTACCAGAGCATCACGTAGCCACATCTTGCCTGCAGCACTGCCCCAGACACTCCCCTGAGGCTGAAGCACTGATACAGCAAAGCTGCCTCCAATTTATCACATTCAGCAGAACCAAACAAACTATCTCAAGCAGTATATTCAAACTCAAAAACGTCTAAGTCCAAATGACGTTAAGAAAACAAGGTTCCTACACAGTTTAGACTATCTATCCCTGAAGAGGATAGAAGAGGGTTAAGTGGGCTGGACTGGGAAGCATGGGGAAAGGACAGACAGAAAACGACCTTCACATATCTGAAAATTGACCATGGACAAACTGGGAGACACAAACCACAGACATGTGCTTTATCTTTTAGGCAGACTAATTCTAACAAATAGAATTAAGAAAAGAATCTGATTCTCCACAGGAAAGAGATTTTTAGCGGTTAGATCAGTCTAATAAGTGGATAAGTAGCCGTGTGATATAATATGCTTGAGCAACTCTGAGCCATGAAACAAAAGCTTGACAGGCACCACACATTACAGACAGCACTGAAAGAAAACCTCATTCTGAGGGCCTATGCCAGACGACCTCTCAGCACCCTTCCAATTCTGATTCTGGAAATTCTAAAGAGTTATTCTGCCACTTTTCTGCTACTCTCTTAGACAAAAGAAGAAAAGCTAATTATCCTGACCATAATTAGCCACTGAATAGCTTTTTAGAATAGCTTTTTAGAATCTGTCTTTTTTCTGGGGCATGAAAATGTATACCTTTTCTTTTCATCTTAATATGACTTTTGCATATTTTTCTCTAAAGAACGTAGGACTAAAGTATTCTGTACATTTTATCATATTAATTAATGGTCGTTAGAAATAATCTTAAATAACATAGCATTTCATCAGATCTGAGGTTACTCAAACAGGGCAGTAGATAAAAGGCGTCTCACAGATTGAACACGGAGAGCCTTGCAGCCAGCTGCTAAGCTTGCCTGACTGGTATAGATAGCCCCGTGAGAGAAACTCTAACTTACCTGCCAAAAGTATGCACCTATTTATGAAATATAAAGGCTGAGAGAATACAAGATGTTGAAACGCGGACATTGGAAATCGACATCGCCCTTGGAGCTTCTGTTTAGGATGCTCCTGTGTGCCTTTGGCAAGATCATCTGAGATGAGATAGTTCCTACAATGGATGCGTTTCCTCTGTCAAATCCTAGCATCTGAGAAGCACGGACAATCACCATTCACTCTGCTTATCTGACGGGAAGGCAGGGAAGCTCTATGAGTCAATTAAACTGAAAAAATATTGTGCTGTGAAATTGGCGCTGTCACACTTGTACACAGACCTTTAACACAGTCAACTGGAATGCTTCAGAAGAATTAAAAGAAACAGTAATGTAATAAGTGGGGGAACTGAAGAAGTGAGACCGACATCGGTATTTGTAGATTACTATCTGGAGCATTACAAGGTGACAGGCACGGAAATTGAGATTCTTCAGTCCTTCACCACAGCGAACACTAAGTAATCGCGCAAAGAAACTTAAGTAAAAATAATTCAGTAACTAAAACAAGCTAATGTAACTGACATAATTTTTAAAGATAAAAAGATAGAGCTACTTACCAACAAGCCTTATCACGTTCAGTGTAGTGTTTGTTAAGATAGGTGCATTCACTTTATTTAGACTGTAATCCGATTTCTTCCTGCTCCTAAGCGTCTCTCTTGAAACACTTCACATGGAAAACAAGGCGGAAATGCCATTAGACTGCAGACTAATACATCAGTAAGTTACTCAGCTTACTGTCTAGCTCCCACTCACAAATTATTTACTGAAATCCTATGTATAAATAAACTCAGAGCCAGAGAGAGAAGAAATAATAAAGTAATGAAGTTCTAAAAATGTATTTTAGGCATTGTGAAGACTTCACCTTAGTTCTTGTCAACATTCCTATATCTTAACTTAGTTTTCAAATCCCAGAGTCTCTGCCATTTTATTCCGCTTACGTCTGTTTTCTTGGACATTGCTAAGGAATTTATTATTCTCCTCTTTAAGTTCCTGGCATTCTTTTTTTTTTTTTCTTAAACTCCTTGGATTATCTGATGAAGTGAGTGTTCTTTCAAGTTCTGGGAACTGGGCTTCTCTAGATTACTCCAGTTGGAGAAGATCCCACAGGGTTAGAAGATTTCATACTGTTGGTGTTTCTGCCATGTGCCCTGGGCAGATGTGTTACTTTTGTTGATTGTCTGATGTGAGAGGCTGAGCCAGCACTGTGCACTCGGCCTTGGCTGTGAGGGGCAGACATTCTAAAATCTGTAACATCTCTGAAACAAAGGTTTTTCTGTGTAAGTTATTCACCTAGGCATAAATGTATCAAATCAATGGATTTCAGAAATTTATGGAAAAAAAATCCTCCACAGAACTGGGATTAAAAGAAGACACGATTTCGAAATGGGTGTGAAGAAAGGGGATCCATTACAAAACAGGCAGAGAAAACAGTCTACTGAGATAGGAACAGAATTTTGCTATGATGCCATATACAAACGAGGGCAGAGGAAAGTACCAGGAAAAGAGGCAAGCACAGACCAGGTCACCAAAAGCATCAAGCCTGGGAGACACAGGGGTTTATTAAAGCAAAGGTGAACAATATAAACCTAAACCAGAAGAACCCCATGGCACTGAATTAGATTTATGTCTAAGAAAAACATCTACATTTATAATTAAGAATAGTTTAAAAGGTTGAGAGTTTGGAGACAAGAAGCAAAAGCAACTCCAGCAAATGGAGACGCAAGTCCATGAGCAGCAGACACTGAACTGTACATTCACTTATTAAAACAGAGCTTCCCTTTAGCCAAAGCATTTCCTAAACATTTCTAACGAATGAATTCAACAAAATCATCCTATTTAGCTCAAGGATCGGTTAGTATCTTACATATGCAAAATCCAATACAATCAAACCTTCCCAATCAATATGTTTACAACTATATGGATTGCTTTCTATTAAGGAGACAATTACATCAGTCAGGATTCTAATTTAATCAGTTATTTGCTAAGTGTAACATATCTTAAATATATCATTTAAATATGCATGTATAATTGTATTACCTATAAGTATCAGCATAAAAGATCTGGCCCATTTAATTGGATAAAGATGATAAAATTCTTTAAAAATTCATACTTGGAAGAGTAAAGTTTACTGTAAAACAAAACTTATTTATAGCAGGAAACTTTAATAGAAAATCAAATACAAACTCTGAAAGACTGAAAACTTAGAGGAGGCACCACATTTACTGATCTCTAAACTGAAAGCTCTCTGATTAGGCATAATATTTGCACCAGCTGATAAAGTAGCTTTGAAGATCTGAACAGAGGTTAGCTTGTGAGAGTATGTTTTAATATTCTTTAATGACATGTCTCCTCAGGGCTGGGGGTGTCAGTGGCATGCATGCTGAGGTGCAGGAGCTGAGGTCAGGGGACAACTGACCGGAGCACGCGGACCCTGGCGCTCCGACTCAGGGTCGCTGTGCTAGCGCCTTCACCCACTAAGCCAGCCCACTAGTTCACAGTATCACTGTTTACAAATTCCTATAAATAAATGAGAACATGGATGGAGAAAATCTTAAAAGACCCCAGATGAAGAGCTATCGGCAACTTCCGGCTGCTAAGAGAGGGAAATCAGTCTGTTTCAGGGACAAGCGCCCTGACAGCTTATCTGTCCCAAGTGGTCAGCACTAAACCCAGGATCAATAATCAACATTAAATAGACTGAGCAGGGCGTGTGTGTGTGTGTGGTCAATGTGTCTAACAATAATTAGAGAAGAGGTCATGCATTTGAGCGGAAGTGGAGGAGGACATGAGAAGAATTGGAAAGAAAAAGAGGATGTCCTGGAAATGATGTAAATGTAGTACTCATACATTAAATTCTCAATAAAGCAATGAATATATGTGAATAAGAAAGTAGTAGATTGGTATCTGTGAATGAAAGTGTTCTATGGTGCAAAAACATCCACAAAACGTTGACATCCACAAAAATTTGACTGAATGAGCAAATTTCAGAATAATTTTTATAATGTCAAAGACACTATATAAATCAAAGTTATGTTTAAGCCAGTTTAGACAAAGGTCAACTAATATTACTGATATAAGAAGAGCCAAATTCCATCAAGTAAATTGATTTGTGAAACAACCAGGTAGCTTTGCTTAACTTGAGTTTTTTCATGTAAATATTTTATTGTTTTTCCTGAAATGTCACTGTTACGGAGAAATCCTACAGGCTCAAGTCTTTGAGAAAGCATTTTCTACCATACTTTCATTGCTGCCACACTTTAGTTTTTTAATTTACATTTTGCTTTCTCTCCGACTCTGCCCCACACTCCCCCAGCCTAGGTCAGTCACCTCTTGACAGGAACATCGCCTGTCTGCTCATCCACGTAGTCCTGCTTCAGCTCCTCAGGAACGTCACTGTCACTGTCATACTCCTGATAGGCACTCTTCTCCTGCTCATCGGATTCATACTGAGGAAACATGGTGGGATATGCAGTAACGGTCATACAGGATCACTTTACTGAAGTCTCTCAACACAAAGTGTACACAACTTTTAAGAAAGGGCTAAAGGGAAATTCTTAATTTTAGCTTGAGTTTTACCATGAAGAATCAAACTCTCCTTCCGTTTTCTTTACATCCTACTTTACCTAGCTCAAAAGAAAAACTAAAAAAATTAGTTGTTCATAAGTCTGTAAAAGAAAACTTAAATCAAACACAACCACAAATACTCACTGGACCTCAAAAAAGGGTTTATTTTAGACTTTAAAGGTTCTTCTATTGGAGTTGTAATATTTACTTTCAAGCTGTTAACTTTTTACAACAAGGCTGAGGATCAATTCTAGCCCTAGAACTACTACTATTGCTTATAAATGCACACACCGGTCATCTCACTTCAGGATGCTCAGCAGCATGAACAGCTGGGAAGGTACCGCAGCACCTGGGGGCTCCTGAAAGGCTCACTCCTGAGAGAAGGGTTTCTAACCCTTTCTTGCTTATGAACTAATGGCGGCAAAGCCAGGGGAACACTGCCACACGTCAGACATGGCCTGACGAAATATTGGCTAGCACTCACTGCATTTTCTGACTGCATACTGTGCCATCTTCCCTCAGAAATTTTATCTCCTGAGTCCTAAAAACTCCATATGCAGCTTAACCACATATACACTTAAGTCTTAAACCCACATATAACCAACATGATGACAAGACGGAAAGACGTATGTGCCCCTAATCCAACTACTTTTTGATATTCTATTAACTGGGATAAAATGTCAGGCCTTATTCAGATAAACCCAGATTATCAGGACTTAGGTTGCATTTGGAAAGATTAGATTCTAAACTAATAATTTTTTTTATGTGGCATTTTTCTATATGTAGACACACAGACAAGAATTCTGCTCAGGAGGCAGAGGCAGATAGATCTCTGTGAGCTTGAGACCAGCTTGCTCTCCATAGTGAGCTCAAAGTCAGCCAAGGCCAAACAAAGATACCGTATCTCAGAAATCTGCCCAAAATAGCTTTCAAAACTAAAAAAGAAATAGATTTTCTCACACCCAAACAATTTTCATTTGGCTTCATCAAATCTATAATGGGTCCCTCTGCAAATTTTGGAAACAATGATACACCAAGTAATAATATCCTGGTCACCTGACATGATTTTGAAAGCATGCTACAGAAGACTGACACGGGCACTGCTCTCTATTGCAAATACGGACAGAGCAGGAGACACAAATGTAAAGGCCCACCCATCTAATAAACTGGAGTGATGGTACTGTACTTCAACCTTTCCTACCAACTAAGCAATACCGTATTAACAAGTTTCAAGGTGTCTGAAGGATCTTTAAAAGACCAGACTTCTAAGTTCTAAAGTTCTAAACTCTGTAGTTGTGGTGGTTTGACGAATAATTGTCCACGGGCTCAGGTATGTGAATGCCTGGTCATCAGGAGTGACACTACTGGACGGAGATGAGGAGGAAGTGTGTGACTGGGGCTGGGCCTCTCTCACCCTGCTGTCTGAGGGTGCACGGACGTTTCTCAGCTACTTCTCCAGCACAGGTCAGCCTTCCTGGCACCGTGCTCCCCACCATGGCGACAATGGACTAGGCCACTGAACTGTCATTCAGGCCCAACTAAACGCTTTCCTTCTAAGATTTGCCATGGTCATGGTGTCTATTCATGGCAACAGGACACTGACTAAGACAATCTTATCTGAGATAAAAGGACATAGAATAAAATATCAACTTGGTTACTCAGGATTGGAGTCATGGCAAAAGTACAGGTGTACTATTCCCTCAGCCACCTCTGTGTGAGTCATCAAAATATTTCAATGAAGAAACACACCACTACTAGGTTAGTACACTGATAAAACTATTACACAAACAAGGACAAATTTGTAATTCAGGACACCATTGTGAATAAGCATACTAAAGAGTTGCTATCTACATAAGCCATTCTGGAGGGCCACAACACACAGCAAGAATACATGCTAATGTGGCTAACACCTAAGCAATGCAGCAAATTACCAGAACACCTTTAAAAAGAAAACCTATTTCTGTTTCAAAAGCATTTTATTGTATTTTTAAATGTAATTTATTTATTTTTATATTAATCACAGGTTAGGTACTTTGTATCCCAGCCATAGCCCCCTCCCGCATTCCCTCCCACTCTCCCCATCCCTCCCTCATTTCCTCCCTGACCCCCTCCAAGTCCACTGATGGGGGAGGACCTCCTCCCCTTCCATCTGACCCTAGCTTATCTTGTCTCTACAGGGCTGGCTGCAATGTCCTCTTCTGGGATCTAGCTAGGCTGTTCCTCCCAGGTGTGTGTGTGGGAGGGTCGAAGAGCCATTGAGTTCATGACAGAAATAGTCCCTGTTCCCCTTACTAGGGTACCCACTTGGATACTGAGCTACCATGGGCCACATCTGAGCAGGGGTTCTAGATTATATCCACACATGGTCCTTGGTTGGAGAAACCGTCTCGTAAAAGACCCCTGTGCCCTGATCTTTTTGGTCTTTATGAAGCTCTTGTTCTCTCCAAGTCTTACTAACGCCCCCTATTTTCATATTATTCCCTGCCCTCTGCCGAAGGCTTGGTTGTGAGTCTTAATATCTACTTTGATTCACTGCTATATAGTCTTTCAGAGGCCCTCTTTGGTAGGTTCCTGTCCTGTTGCTTGTTTTCTCCTACATTCAATGTTCATCCCATTTGTCCATCTAAGCATTTTAAAAACATCACATACCCCATTAGAAGCTAAGACATCTTCCGTTTCTTCATCTTTGTGGTCAGCTTGAATTTCAAATGGATTCCCACCACTACAGTATTGCTCAAACAAAGTCACAGATTTTGAAGAAGTTGCCAAAGGCTGCTTACTAGGTGAAACTGATGGGGAGCGAGACTGTTCCAGGAATTTAAATTCCTATACATTGAGAAAGGACCAAGTAGCTGTTAGAAGAAAGTAACAAAATCCAAGCAAATAAGCATGTGCTTTAAGCGTAAATGTGGAAGTTAGAAGCATGTGTGGGGGACCATGATCTTCAAGTTAACCACCTTCACATCTTATAAGTCGTCGTACAGCATAATCTTGGAAACATGTAACTGTCCTAAAAGACAACTCTGGCCTTCCTTGAAAAAAAGGCACACACTTTGACATGACAAGAAATCTGAATGACACAGCGGGCTAAGTCCTGGTAGGATACTTCTATCCCACAATATCCTTTAGCAAGGGCAACTGTTAAGACACTGCTGATTCACACTTGTACGATGAAAGACATTCCAATAAACCCACAAAAAAGTATCAAGTACATATCTATGTTTATTATGTTGGTACCTATAACTATCACTTAATTTCCTCTATAGACCAAAAAGCAAAGACCACAAGCACTCATTTGGGCCAGATGTGCTCCTCGGCTGCTATATTCAAGCTATCATAGAATGCCACCTGCCTTCTCTGTGCTTCAATTTCCTCATCTTTAAAAGGGGAGAAACCATTCAGGCTGGGAAAATCAGCAAATGATAGAGCCAAAAGTGGCAATACCTGATAATTCTACATTACAAAGCAATGTGTAAACTGAGGCAGACTGGAGAGACTGAGTTCCCGGTTATGAATTACTGGAGAAAAGACTCAATCTCTAATGTTAACCTAAATTACAAAATTCTTGACAATCTACCACAAAAAATAAGCATTTTCCTATATCTAACAACATTAATCTCAAGTTTAAATGCTGGTCATACTCAATATTAGTCTAAAAAGGTCCAAGGGTTGTATCTTAAATTTCTAAAAGTACACTGACTATTCACTCTACTATGATACCATATCTCAGCTTGGGCTTGTTTAGTTTATAAATTTCAACAAGTTAAATCAGATCCAACACAATGCCTGAAAATCATGACATTATTTTTATAATTCTAAGCAAGTATTTAATGTGACAACATGATTTTTTACAAATCCACAAGAATACATGTGAATAATTAAGTTGTAAATGGTTTTCAAGGCAACCATTTTGAAAAAAAATAATGCTTGCTTGGACATAAACAACTTGGCACATTTCTATTAGAAGTTCCCTAAGAATTATAGAAGTATACATTAAAACATGCATGATCAATCTTTAATGGTCAGAATGTTAAATAAAAATTCAATACAATTATTTAAATAAATACTCTAATGTTAAACTTAAAATTCTAAATGTTAAGGAATTGTAACTATTTTAGAATTCATAGGTTCTGCTAATTTAATGTTATCTCATTAATAGCAATTAAAATTTATGTTAGTTGCTGTCCTTGGGCATGTGCTGATCACTACTGGTAATGCTTTTACTATTACCTCATTAGGAAAGCAATATGACAGGACCGGATATGAAACCATACAACATAAAGACTAGCCCCCTAGCAAAAGAACACACACGGCTGCAAAGATGGCTCAGCAGGTCAAAACACTAGTTGTTCTTCCAGAGGATCCAGGTTCCACTTCCAGTAACCACTTGACAGCTAACTACCATCTGTAACTCCTCATTCACGGTAGCCCATATCCCCAGATTGGCTGCCACAACCACTGCATACATGTAACATACCAACATAGATGAAGGCAAAACACCCATATATACAAAAGAAAATGTCAAATTATAATAATAATAATCAAGTATTCTTTAAATATATTCAGAATATTTTTTAATTTTTATATTAATCACAGGTTATTTACTTTGTATCCCAGCTGTAGTCCCCTTCCTCATTCCCTCCCAATACCACCTTCCCTCCCTCATCTCCTCCCTGCCCCTCTGATAGGGGAGGTCCTCCTCCCCTTCCATCTGACCCTAGCTTATCAGGTCTCATCAGGACTGGCTGCAATGTCCTCCTCTGTGGCCTAGCAAGGCTGCTCCTCCCTCGGAAGGAGGAGGGGAGGTCAAAGAGCCTCCACTGAGTTCATGTCAGAAATAGTCCCTGTTCCTCTTACTAGGAAACCCACTTGGATGCTGAGCTGCCATGGGCTACATCTGTGCAGGGGTTCTAGGTTATATCCATGCATGGTTCTTGGTTGGAGAATCAGTCTCAGAAAAGAGACCTGTGCCCAGATATCTTTGGTCCTTGTGGAGCTCCTGTCCTCTCCAGAATTTTTTGAATGTGTTTAGAAAACCATTTCATCTGAAAGAAACCACTAAATACAATGTATTTTCAAGTCATGGAATAGGACACAACTGTAGAATACAGGAATATTTACTATAATATATTCCAATCAAGCCAATTAGAGTTCTTCGAAAACTCTTCATTACAAAGAATCCAATTAACTAATAAATATTAGTATTTCTTATAAGTGTCTGTTTCATTTATGAATCATTTTGTCATTAGAAGCAAATCTGTTAATTGTGCTATAACTTAAGTGTGCATCCATCCCTTTAGGAAACTGCTAGAATTTTACATATGTAAATAAGCATTTTTAATCACATGGTACCAAAATGCAATTGACTTATTTTCTGAAAAAACTTAAATAAAACAGTGGTTCTCTTCTGAATTCAAAAGAAATTCCATTGTAATTGTCACTTTTTTAGGCAGACGATTTCACTGAAGCATATAAAATGAGTTTGGGAAGGAAGTGGACTTTTTCAATTCCATCAGTAGATAATTCTTACAAAAGGGGCTGCTAGGAATGCCTTTCAAGGAAGGAAGCAATACACTGTTCTTTCCTTTGGTTGTTTTATAAGTGTTCTCACATATGTGTTTCTGTTATTAAAAGAAAAAACTCAAGATAGTAACTGGAAGATACACTTCTTTGTCCATCAAAAAAACTTACATGAAGCTGCAAGATGCTGAAATTTGATTTAACAGGGCAAAGCTCCCATGTTTCATTCTCTAAAAACATTCTCAGTTCATCAAGTCGTATTCTTAAAAAAGAAAACAAATAGTCAAAAGGAAGAAAAGAACAGCAAATACAAGAACTAGGGAAACAAAATACAATACAACAACAAAATTATCATAATCATTATCACCTTTGAAACCCATATCATATTACCACAATAAACTACAAAAGTTTGCTTCTTTTAGCTACCCTAGGATCCTTAAGAGAAACAAAATATGTCAAATATTTACTAAGGTGAATATTTTTAATATGGTGTATAAATGATGTGTAATAAATATAATACTTATTAACAAACTTAATTAAAACCTGTCACCAACTAATGCACTTAAATTTGTCTTGACTAATCATGTGTCAATGACAAAACAGAGAAACAACTAGCATGTAATATAAAATTACAAATACTTACGTACTAGTGTATTATAAATATGTCAAGCGTTAGACTACTAAGCAACAATACCAAAATAAATTATCATTCTCTAAAGTTCTTTAACTTAGTGTCTAGCACCACAATGCACTTAAAACCTAGCAGGTCAGCACTTACACTCCTGACCGTCCACTAACACCTACACATGGATAGTTTTTAATGCTACTAGTCTCACTTTATGTTCTCAGTCATCATTACATTATATAGAAGGATGCAGAAAAACAAAGGTTTTACTTCTATTCCAATAAAAGCCTATTTTCCCCAATAGATTACATTCTAACATGCTAAAACATGCTAACATCCTAAAAACAAAATCTAGACTTTTTAAAGAAATCCTGATTTGAAGAGAAAAAGTCAGAAACAGATCTAGAAAAACAGGAACATCTCTAAGTATTGAGATAACTGGGCAAGGACTACAACGGGTAAATATCCTCAGCCAGTTACAAGCCTCAAAGCTAACACTTTACTTGGAGGAGAGGAGGGAGACACCTATGACCAAGATATAAATTGAATTAATAAAAAAAAATGAAAAAAATTCGATAACTTCATATATACAATTGACAAAAACATTGACGGGAAAAAAATCAAGAAAACAGTATTATTCACTATCTTCCTCCCCCCAGAAATCTTGGAATCAATTTAAACAAACAAACAAACAAAAAGTAAAGAATACTAGGAAATAGGATTCCAGAGAATAAAGAGATGCTCCATGCTCATGGATTAGCAGGATTAATACTGTGAAATGGTCATACTACCAAAAGGTATCTATAGTTTCAACATAACCCCATAAAAATTACAACACAATTCACAGAAGTAATAATTTTTAAAAAACATTTTGTATGAAAATACAAAAACATCTAGGAATCTGCTCTTCTGGAGGTATCACCGCCCTACATTTCAAGGTATTTGTAGGCATTTCAAATAGTTTCAATGACAAAAAACAAACAAGGCCAGACATCATGGTATATGCCTGTAATTACAACACTCAGAAGGCTGAAGCAGAAGGATTATCATTTCTAGGCTATATGAGATATTTTTTCCTCTATAAATACACAAATTATAAAGCCAAAAATCAAACAGACATTTGAGAAGTGAAAAACAAAATACCTTCAGTTAAAGCCTGACTGAATAATTAACATACCACATATAGGGTTACCACATAGGGTTACCAGAAGAACCAGTAGAAAATATCTAGAGAGTAAAGCACAAACTGAAAATAAAATAAGTAAACAGAAAAGATCTTAACATTAGATAAATGATTGATAGAAACAAGTTAGATAGACAGACAGAGGGATGATAGGTATGTGATTGATAGATACATGATTGCTTGACAGACCGGCAGAGTGAGTGAGTGGGTGGGTGGATGGATGGATGGATGGATGGAAATAGAAGGCAGTCTAGCAGAACTGGTAAGCTTTCGGTCAGTGAACAACCGTGTGTCAAAAACTACAGTGAAGAGTAATTTGGAGAAGACAATAGATCTCAACCTCTGGGTTACAAACACAAATACAAACACACATACAGAAAGAGAGAGGGAAAGGCAGGGAGAGAGGGAGAGGAGGAAGAAATAGAGAAAAGAGAGAGATAGGGAGGAAGGTAACGAGGAGGGAGGGAGGAAGGGAAGGAGAAGAGGAGGGAGGGGCGGAAAGAGAACAAAAGATCATGTGTTTATACATGTAGAGGAGAGGACAACTGAGCTGAAGCAGTATTTGGACAGATAATAGCTAGTTATTACTCAAAATGATTGTGTCCATGTATAAAACCACAGAGGGGAAAAACAGTGGGCCTAACTAGGAACTAAAGCTATAAAATTTTACAATTTAACAATAAAAAGACGAATAATCCAGTTTAAAACGGCAATATCATTAAACATACTTCTGAAGCAAAGATACACAAAACCCCAACAAGCACATATAAAGTGGGAAGCACTTCTATTCACTTAGGAAATGTAAATTGAAACCATGACAAGATACTGCTTACATCTACCAGGACAGTTACAAACAAAAAGATAGTAAGCTAAATACTAACTAGAGCTTGAAGAAACTGGAACCCTCATACAATACCAGTACAAATATAAAATGGCATTGAGTGCCTTGGGAAACAGTTTGGCAGTCTCTCAAAATGTTAAACATAGTTATATCCACAGAACAAAGCAATTTCCGTCTGTGTTAATAGTTTCCAACAACAAATCACCACAAGCTGAGTGACTTAAAGCAAGAGAAATGTATTCTTGCAAAGCTCTGGAGGCAGGAATCAAGGTTGAAGTCAATATGGTAGCAGGACTGCACTGGTCCTGAGACTCTGGTCTAGGAGAAAACCTGTGGAGCTGTTCCAGCCCCAGGTGGCCGCTAGAGTCCCACTGCCTTGTGGCCAAAGAGCCTTGCCCTTCACATGGCTTCTCCTCCATACCAACCTTCCTCAGTGTCTCAGTGAAACGTCTGCCACTGCTTTCCTCTTACTTGTGATAGTATTTAGTGCCCACCCAGGTAGCAACATGTCTTTATTATTATTACACCCATGTTAAAAAAATATTGGTGCTGGGAGACTGAAACAAGGATACATGCTAAGCATTCACTCTACCAGCAATGGCCTCTGCCACCCATTGCAAAATTCTTAATATAACATTATTACACCATAATGTACTTTTCCTGTAAGTTAACAATTACAATTTTCGGGGACTTGGTCTTGAAATTTGCTGAATGCATGCTGAAGAGGAAAGGGAAGAATATTATTTTCAACTTTTCATAATCTTTTAAAAATATTTATTCATTTAATTTTATTTGTATGTGCACCACGTGTGCACAGTGCCCTCAGAGGTTAGAAAGTTGTGTATGAGCCACGATATGGGTGCTGGGAACCCAAACCCACGTCCTCAGCAACAGCGGTGAACATTCTTAACTGCTGAGCCATCTGTCCAGTCTATTATCAGGACTTTGACAAGAACAAACCTTTCTTAGGCACAGTTTTCCTCTCACTCAAAGCACAGTCAGAGCCCTTGGAAATGCTTATAATATTGCAAAGATGAACTCAAATGAACTTGTTGTTAAATAGGATGTTTTGATAGCCACACAGCACTACATCATTCTAGGTTGTTACTGCCTCAGCTGGAGTATCTGTAATATTGTAATATCTAAACTGTTAGTTCATGAACATAAAGAAGCTGGAACAATAAAATCCACAATTTCAAGAGATAAAATCTTAATGACAAAAAATGTTTTCCCCCTCATGCTCACGCAATTTTGTTGTAGAAAAAGGAAAGTGTGTTAAATTTGGTTGTAAGTGAAGACAGAGGCTCCCGGTTCACCTTTCTCTCATGTCTGGATATTCCAACTAGTAGCCTAACTGGACATGCGTAAAAGTAACTTCAGAGTTCTTTATTCTTCAAGAGCTCTGTTAAACAGAAAAGAACTACGAAACAAATTCCATATTTAAGTACCTTGTTAAAAAATAAAATCACACCAAATCTACATTTCCAGTGTTTATGTAGTACAATTTGGTGAAATGAAAGACCAGACTTAGACTTGCCAGTGTCTTATGTAATTTTAGTCAATACCGCTGAACACACCAGTGTCACTGCTGTGCTGCCTGTCAAGTTATTCTTATATCTTAAGGAACTACTGTACTTTAGAATCAACTGACAGTAGGTAGCAACTTTCCCATGTAACTTTCATTACCACTCTCTAAATAACAGCCACTAGGAATGCTATAGTCAATAAATAAACTACAAAGGTCTAGGTTTTGGTTTAAGCATTACAAAAAGAAAATACTAAACAGTAACTTTTTGCTTTTTTACCTGTTCCAATCTCTGTAACATGGAAAGCAGCAAGAAAAGCGGGTGACTGGGAAGGCAGCAGTTATGAAGGCCCTTGAATCAGCCACCTCAATTTATCACAGTTGGGCCAGAGCCCTGAGAGGCTGAATGACCTGGGGCAAACACCAGGTAGGACATGAATCCAAGCCTCTTCCCTCCCAGCACAGGTCTAACACTACAATGTAGCTTCTTCAATGAGAAGCTCTGCTCATGTGGCTACGAAATCCTGAAACTTGCTGAGTATTTAGGAAACAGTAATTCATTCCTTTCCTGATCTCTGATTTCAGTGAGATAAACTTTGGTGGGGAATTTCCACCATGATCAGAGTCTAAAGGAAAAATGCATACACTTGGCTCCCAGACAGGGTGCCCTCTGACAAGTGCAGCAGTGGGCCCCATTCCCCAGTTAGCATCTGGCAATGCCCACACCTCCAGACACTGAGATCAACAGAAGCCTCCCACCCCTGCCCGAGCTGCCATGCTGAGTATAAAGCAACTAGGGGAGGCAGGTATTTGTCAGAGAAAGTTAGGCATTTGGCTCTTTTATGATCCTTTCTCCCATTTTGATCAAAACACTTTTCCCTTTAAAATAAATATATTTAATAACCAATCAAAACTTTGATGCCCAATAATCTCTGTATGACGGTATTGACAATAAACAAGGACATTAAGCAGAATTTCAACCTATGAGGCTCCAAATTAGAATAACAAAATCAAAGCTCAGTTGTAAAAAAATGAAGCTCAGAATGAAAAGAAACTTTAATGATAAAAGATAAAAACATAGAACGTGGAGTCTGGCTTAAATCAAGAAAGATGTAAGGGTTAGTGAGGTGGGGCAGCGGGTTAGACCACTGCCAGGCCTGACAGTGGGTTCTCGAACTCACACACACCGGAAAAGCAGACCAGCTTCACCCTGTAAGTTGTTCTCAGATTTCCACACACCTGCTATGACTCTCTTTCTCTCTCTCCCCCCCCCCCTTCTTTCTTCCCCCTTCTCTTAATAAAACAGAGAGTGTAATCAGGGCTTTTCCTTTTTCTCTCCATCTGGTATGGCTTAAGCACATGATCACACTGCCATAGCAACATTTTTTTTTCATCCTTTTCCATTCACAGAGCAATAGCTAATCACTCTTTCCAATACTGGCAGTGATAGTTAAGCAAAATAATGCCTCATACAATCTTGGATTTGCAGCTAGGGTCTAAGTATCACATCCAGTACTCTAGAGCCTTCATGCTGTTGGAATGCAGGTTCAGAAGCACATCAAAGTGAATGCTGCCCTTACTGCTTGCACAGCACATCTGCAGGCACAGACCAGTAACTAAAATCTTTCAGTAACTCTCATCTAACGATGCACTTTTTACCTCTAAAGTAACCAGTTCAAAGATCTCAACATAAAACCAAACCAACTAAATCTGTTGGAAGAAAAAGTGGGGAAGAGCCTTGAACTCATTGGCACAAGAGACAACTTCCTGAACAGAACACCAATAGCTCAGGCTCTATGATCTACAAGTAATAAATGGGACCTAATAAAACTGAAAAGCTTCTGCAAAGCAAAGGACACTGTCAGCAGAACAAAACGACAGCCTACAGACTGGGAAAGGATCTTCACCAACCCTACATCTGATAGAGGACTAAAATCCAGTATATAAAGAACTCAAGAAATTAGACACCAACAAACCAAATAATCCAATTAAAAAATGGGGTATAGGGTTAAGCAGAGATTTCTCAACAAAGGAATATCGAATGGCAGATAAACACTTAAAGACATGCTCAACATCCTTAGTCATCAGAGAAATGCAAATCAAAACAACTCTGAGATTCCATTTTACACCAATCAGAATGGCTAAGATAAAAAATTTAAGTGACAACACATGCTGGAAAGGATGTGGAAAAAGGAGAATCCTCTTCCATTGCTGGTGGGAGTGCAAACTTGTACAACCACTTTGGAAATCAATCTGGCGCTTTCTCAGAAAATTGGAAACAGCACTACCTCAAGATCCAGCTATATCACTCCTGGGCATACAACCAAAAGATGCCCCACCATTCATTAAGGACATTTGTTCAACTATGTTCATAGCAGCTTTATTTTAATAGCCAGAATGTAGAAACAGCCCAGTTGTCCCTCAACAGAGGAATGGATACAGAAATTGTGGTACATTTACACAATGGAATACTATTCAGCAATTAAAAACAAGAACATCATGAAATTTGCAGGCAAATGATGGGATTAGAAACGATTATCCTGAGTGAGGCATCCCAGAAAGACAGGCATGGTATACACTCACTAATAATCAGATATTAGCCATATAACATAGGACAGCCATCTACAGACCCAAAGAAGCTAAAATTAAGGAGGACCCTAGAGAGGAAGCTTAAATCTCATTCAGAATGGCAAACAGGACAGACACCAGAAGCTGTGGAAGAGAGGAAATAGGATGGGAGTCTACTATAGAGGGTCCTCTGAAAGGATTCACCCAACAGGGGAACAAAGCAGATGCTGAGACTCAGGGCCAAACTTTGCACAGAGTGTAGGGAGTCCTACAAAGGAAGAGAGGGGTGGGATTAGAGGGACATGGAGGGAACAGGAGCTCCACAAGGAGACCAACAAGACTAAAAAATCTGAGCCCAGGGGTCATGCAGAGACTGATGCACCAACGAAGAACCATGCATGTAGAGGACCTACACCCCCTGCTCAGATGTGACCAACTGGCAGCTCAGTCTCCATGTGGATCTCTGAGGGAGGGGAACAAGGGCTGCCTCTGTCATGAACTCGGTTGCCTGCTCTTTGATCACTGCCCCTAATGATGCAGTCTTGCCAGGCCACAGAGGAAGAAGATTCAGGCTGTCCTGATGAGACTTAACAAGCTATGGGCAGATGGCAATAGTGGAGAACTCCCCCCTTTCAGTGGACTAGGGGAAGGGGATAAGGGAAAGAGGAAGGGATGGTGGGACTTGGGAAGTTGAGAGAGGGGGCTTCAATTAGGATATACAATGAATAAATTGTGAAGAAAAAAAACTTAAAAAGAAAAAAAATTGGGAATAGACTTAAAAAAAAAAACAAAACCATTTCAATATTACTCCAATATATTCAATCCACTCAAAACAAAGATTTTAAGATTTACAATGAATAATGAGAATACTTTCCACTTTCTTGAAGTATCCCTAACTATCCTAAAAAGATGTAATAAATTTATTAATTAGAAGTTAAAAATGGCTTTAAGCCAGTCAATCTGACAAGAGTAAGCACAGACAAATGCTCTCATTCCCTACTGGATTTATTCATATCTTAGCGCATTTCTTACCGATGATGGTTCTTGAAATAATTGACACTTTGTTTTCTAATGGACTCCTGCAAAACCTCAGACTTGCTACCACAAAATTCTTCTCCAACTTGCATCAACCTAGTTGGAGAGAAAGGTCTGTGTAAGTTTCAGGAACATCCTCAAAGAAAAACAAAACAAAATAAAAACAAAAATCGTCCAGGTTCTTTCTTTAACAACTCATAGAAATTTTTGTATTTGAATAAAATTACAAAGATCCTACAAGCCCAGTGCATCAGTCTTTGTAAATATATCTTCTTCCATGAAAAAGACAGAAAACTTATTTTTTATTTTTTCTTATTCTTTTAATATAAAAAATAAAAATTTAATTAAAAAAGAAAAGGACAATAAAAGATATTTACACAGAATAATCACAAATAAGGCAAAATATATTTTGCTATGACATGTATCAAAAAATCATAAGTGTATCTTTTTCTTATTCTTATGGTTGAAAATGAATTAAGCAACAGAAGTCAATATCTCAAACACTACCTGCTGACTATATCCAAAACAAAGATGAAATCATCATATTTGAATATAGATAAATCAGTTCCAAGCAAGTAAGTTTTTACTTTTAGTTGAACATCCTGAAAGACAAAAATAAGTAAATGTATTCTGTAGTTGTTGATTAAAATGAATTAGTAATACATTCTTAGTTTAATAACATCTATCCACTTACACAAACATCCAAATATCTTTCAGACTAACCTAGTATGAACAGTCCCATGAGTGTTTCCAAGAAACAGCAATGGCCACAATCTCACCACAATGTGACATAGCTGTGTTAAATTCTATTTAAAGTAAAAACACACATATCTGCACACAGAGTTCTTATAAGAATGATATCCTGGGCTGAAGAGATGAGTCAGTAGTTAAGAGCACACACTACTCTTACAGAGAACTCAAGTTCTATTTGCAGTGGTGCAGTGGCTCACAACTACTTAGGGCTCTCTAACTTCAAGGGATCCCACATGTCTGACCTCTGAAGACAGAACTTCTTGTGTTCTCAGGTGTACATACTCGCATACAGACACACACACATACACATAATTAAATACCAAATAAAATCCATTTTGAAAAAGTATATTCTTAAAAGACATAGAACAAAATCATTATCACAGATTTTATAGATAGACAAATATCCATGTCTCTGCTTCATCAGAAACCCAATATAACATATTTAAAAATTAACAACTATAAAATAAGTATCAGGCAATATATTAAAAAAATGATAGCATTCACCATTACTGGCAAAGTGTTATAAAATGGAGAACTGTCGCTTGGAAGCACACTAAATCTTAAAAAGGCCTATAAAAAAATTCCCAATAAGACAAAAAGATTAACTCCAATGAACTAATATATAAATTTAAAAAGAAATCAGTAAATTGAGAGAAGTAGGACTGAGTGGATGACTAACCAGTAGAGACCAATTTCCCAAATTTTTATATATGTGAAATGAAACTCTAGCCAAAATCACAATAATTTTTCTTCTAAATCATTATTCTAAAATTCACCTAAAAGAATAGGTAGTAGCTGCTTTTTTTAAAAAGTAAAACTATATAAGGATGGAATAAAAGTTGAGTAGTGCTGAAAAACTTGTAATTTAGTAAATATACTACAAACTTTAAAAAAATAAAAATTTCAGATAAATAATCCAAATTCAGCAATACAAAACATTATACATATAACATATACAATGGCTGAACAAACAATTGTTAAAAATACATGTCTTCAGATTATTTATTTACCTTTGACAAAAATACTATGCTAACAACTTAATATATGGGATAAAACCAGCCTGTTGAGCAGACATTTATATCCCTAAAGATGATTGGAGAATAGAGGGGTCAATCATTTTCTCTAAGCTCTTATGCCTGCTACATGGCAAAGTTAAGTCTTGCTTGGAGGTCTATGTCATTCAAGTCACCTTTTTAACTCTGTACCTTGCAACAAATGAAGTATACAGAAGTAAAATTATCCAGAATGTGGTGAAGAGGAAACTTAACTAGCAGAGGGAAAACATTTACTGTGCAGCTATCAAACAAAATACAGCGGATTAGTGACTCTTACACATTTTCAAAAGGGTAAAAATTAAAAATTACAGAATAATTTAATAAAACAAAAGCATTTGCTAGTGTCTATAAAATGTTTCAGGCAGTATTCTAGGTATTATGGATCAAGCAATCAATATGCAGTTTAGAGGCCGCAATGAGCACTTTACAAGAGGAAATGCTATATGCACAGCATAAGACAAACAGACACAATCACAGTGTGGCATCACAAAAATGCTATCTGCACTTAAACTACATGACAAAAAAACAAATAACAGATAAGGGGCTACTTGGTAGTACAAGTCACTAAGTATAAACACAAATTAAAAACATATAATTCATAAAACAAACTGTACTAGAACAGGCTTAACACTGGAGTAGAAGACTTGGGGGTTAGTAAGGGATAGTCCAAGTACCAACACACTAAAGCCTGAAACCTGGAGTACAATGGTCAACTCAAAGGAACACAACAATCATGCATAAAAGTATGATGACTTCCACGAACTGGCCAGATGCTTACGTGGGATGCTTTGGTGTACTAAATTTTACATTCAATAGGTTTTCATATAGCAGGAATATCATCAGGTTGCCATAGCAGATGGGAACTAATACATAAAAAGTCAGGTACTTCAAATGGCACAACTGATAACCAGAAATACACTAATTTCAATTAAGTACACTAAGAGTCTGGTAGGAGACTAAATCACAAGGAATTCACGTCTGGCCCTGGACGTGTATTTAATGAGTATGATGGTCCTTTCACACATAATGCTCAAACAAAGAGTCCCACACCACAATTGATAAATATATAATAGCTTACTATTGTCATAAGAGAAAATATGTAAGTCAAAACAATTATAACTACAATATAAATATATTTAAATATTAAAATATCAATTAAAATTGTGTAACCAGCATAGGATTGTCAAAACAAAAAAACTAGAGCACTAAATTATACTCAGGTTAAATGATTATTGAGGAAATTTACATTTTTAGGATGTTTCCCTGAATGAGTTTTTAAAGAAAGCCAGTATTCTATGCTCAAACTGAAAACAACCTAAACGGAGGGGGTGAGACCACAGCACACCTAAAGAGTCCAGTGTCCTTCCTGGGTGCAGAGACTCCAAAGAAATCACAGTTTGACCTAGGAAGGACTGAATTTTAAGCAAATTTCAGGTTACAACTGAATCAGTGGACTAAAAGAAAATGTAAGACGACTGTATTAGTCTCATATCCGGTCTACTGATAATTGATATGACGACATCTGTACCTGTAGATGAAGAGGAGAACAGAGACGGGCCTTTATGAAGGCTTTAGGCCTTGAGAGTGAGGCCTTGTGAACGGATTGGTGCCCTTATACCAATGCTGAAGGACACGGCTTTCCACTTGTGGAAGGGCAAAACAGAACTTCACCCAACACAAACTCTTGGATAATTTTGACCTTAAACTTTCCTGACTCAAGAATTACAAGAAACAATTTATATTCTTGGGAAACAATCCAGACTAGAATATTTTATTATAGCAGCCCAAATGGAGTCCACTGATAACAGCCCAAATTCAAATAAGTGTACAATATTCCCCAGAGAAATTAACTGAGGAAATAAAATGTATCCTTCCCTATATTCTGATCCAATACCACCCACTTATTTCTCTCTTAAAAATTAAGTAAAAAAGAAATTAAGAAAACTGAATAAAATAAACAGGACACGTCAATGAAAAGGCACAAATTCTTTAAGAAAGCATGAGTTTCCTTAATCATGGAACACATGAATATTTCCAATGGGGATTTTCAAGCTAAGAATTTTTTTTCTATTGTTCTTTGTAGTCTATATAATTATCAATTACTTGGAGAAATTGAGTTAAATCATATCCAAAGATGAGCTAGCATATGGTGAAGCCTACAGAGAGTACAAACACACGAAGTTTAGAAAATGAATTTCTAAAACAACTATAATGTGTATTTCAGACCACAGCTTCTGTGAAAATAAAATAAAAATGTGCCAAACCTGCCATATGCGTGTAAGGCCATGCTCTAGTTTCTTTTTTACATAGCCACGATCAAAATTGGTTTCTTCAGTACTCATCACATTGCTTCCTTCTGAAAACAAAAGATGGAATATGTTTTTACTTCAGTGTATTTTTTACCTAATTTTTTTATTGTTGTTGTTCTCTCATTTTCATAAGCCAACCTAAGATTTAAAAAAGAAAAAGAAAAATCTGGGCAGGAGATATGGCTCAGTGATTAAGAGTACTTTAAATTCCTAGCAACTATATGGCTCTCAGAGCCTTCTGCAACATTAGTCCTCTTCTGGTGTATGTCTGTGTGTGTACGTGTGGTGTACAAGCATACACACAGGGAAACACCCATACAGACACTTAAAAGGAAAATATGCTCAATATATGTACATCCAAAGTAAGAGCAAAACCAGGCATTGGTATTTAACCCCTTTGATACATGCATGGGAACGTCAGACAGAGAAATGGTAAATAAACCCATGCAGGACAGATGTGGATAGGCCTACAAGCCCAGGGTAGACAGTTTGGTTCTAAAGTCATATTAACACCTACTTCACGTGACATGTGACCATGTGACAGGCTGATGCCAGGGCACTAGGAAACCAATTACTCAACTGTCAGATAATATGCATGGCAACAAAAGTAGAACACAGAAGAGGGTAAATCTACATTTTTTATTTTTATAATTAATATTATATTTCCTTAATGAACTGGGAACTAATCATTCCAGATAAACAATTTAACAATATCCAGTCCAATAGGCAAGATCAATATTGTTCCTAAAACTAAGTTTTTCCCTCCTAAAAACACAAACTCACACCTGTGTTACAGAGCCTGTAGCTGAGTGTTCCTCAGTGACAGTCTATTATCTGCTCTCAGGCTGGCATGCTGTCCAGGGGTAAGCACAGACCATACATGTTCGGTCCACCTCTAGACTGTTAGAGCTTTACACTGTGCATGACCTAGTTGTGGGGACCCAGCAGCCTAGCTGTACAAGCTGAACTCCAGCTTCAGTGATTTGCTTAGGATTTAAAGTGTTAGGAGGACAAACAGTGTCACTACAGAGCCATAGAAAATGAATTCTAGAGACCCTTCACATTCACAAAGGGGCCAGGAACAACTTCCCATTCCTGGTTCCGACACTGTGTTTCCACATGTCTGAACTGAGAGTTCTAAATATTGCTGGTGGACTGATGAACTAGCTGGAGAAGTCAAATGCTCTTAAAATATAGATTAGGAACAGGGAATTTTAACAAAAAGGTCTAAATATGTAAGGACCAAATCTGGTGTGATTCAGTATTCCATCACTTCAATGGTTTTATTTTTTTTTTTATTAATTACACTTTATTCACTTGTATCCCCCCATAAGCCCCTCCCTTCTCCCCTCCCAATCCCATCTTCCCTCCCCTTCTCCACACATGCCCCTCCCAAAGTCCACTGATAGGGGAGGTCTTCCTCTCCTTCTTTCTGATCCTAGTCTATCAGGTCTCATCAGGAGTGGCTGCACTGTCTTCCTCTGTGGCCTGGTAAGGCTGCTCCCCCGTCAGGGTGAGGTGATCAAAGAGCAGGCCAATCAGTTCATATCAGAGACAGTCCCTGTGCCCATTACTATGGAACCCATTTGGACACTGAGCTGCCATGGGCTACATCTGTGCAGGGGTTCTAGGTTTTCTCCATGCATGGTATCAATGGTTTTATCTTGTTCTCTACATTTTTGGTTTTAACATTTGTATTGAGTCCATAAATATGCATCTTTAGTAGTTCTTATAGGTAATGTATATGCTAATTCTATCTGAAACCTGCCCTTCGGTTTATGTTTAAATTATTTACTAAAAAAACAAAAAGGTACTGAAATATCTTAACACTGCCCGTAATTGGGAAAACAGATAAAAGATTAACCAAGAGGACCAAGCACCGTGAAAGCCTGCTGTCGCCCTAAAAATCCCAGCTTTGACTGCACCCTGCCCACGTGCTCAGCAGAGACTCTACTACTGAGCTGCACCCTGGCTACCGTTTACAATTCTTCCTTGCCTCAATGTTCTCTACGGTCTATTACCTCTCCCTCTATCCTCTCCAAGAAATTTCTAGTCCATGGTACAAATTTCCTCTCAATTTTTACTGTCTACATGTATGTAACTCATCAAGGAAAGGATTAGATATGTCTTCTAATATTCAAGATTCTAATTCAAAATCCTATGTTTAATCAAACAGTAAGAAGATCCAGGCACCCCAGGGACCAGAAGTTAGCAAAAATAAGTTCACCGACTGCATGACACATATGATTTATGTTGTGTGTATTAAACAAATGTTAATACAATTATTTATTGTTTTAAAAGTAAAATTCTGTATAGGTATTCTGTATAGGTGAATGTGAACGTGTACACACGTAAGCAGGTGCACACATGTGTAAGTGCACATACTTGTGGAAGCACAGGTTGTTGTGATGTGGTGGTGTGACTAAGAATAGCTCCCACTAGCTCATGTATTTGAAAGAATTAGGAGGATTAGGCAGTGTGGCCTTGTTGGAGGCAGTTTGTCACTGAGGCAGGCTCTGAGGTTTCAAAACCCTATCTACGACAGGCCGAGGCTCTCTCAGAACAGGATGTAGCTCCTGGCCACTGCTCTAGAGTTTCCCCGCTTGTCACATGCTCCCCACCACAATGATAATAGCAATCTTCCAATTAAAGGCTTTTTCTCATAAGAGTTGCTTCAATCATGGTGTCTCTTTACAGCAATACAACAGTAACTAAGGCAGAAGTTGGTACCGGGTCACAGCGTGTTGCTGTGATAGGCCTGACCATGCTGCTTGTTGCGGAAAGGTGAACTGTGGGACTTTGGACTAGGGAAACTGTTAATTCCACGGGTCGTAGTCCTAGGAGCATGGAAGAGAATGGTGTTGAGAGTAATGTAAATTATGATGGCCCAGCTCAAAAATTAAGCAGGCAAGAATAGTAGTAGTAGTAGTAGCCTAGAGACCATTCTTATGCTATTTCAGCAAAAAATGTGGACACTTTCTGCCCTTGTCCTAAAAATCTGCTTGAAGCTAAATTGAAGAGTTTGGGATTAATGGGGTTGGCAGTGGGGACTTCATGACAACCTAATATTGACTTTGTCATGGTGATTTTATTGGTGGTTGTTCTTATGCAGATCTATACTGAAAGGGAGCAAACAGAGCAAGTAAATACAAAATGTACAGTCTGACAAAAAGGAGCACCAGGAAATATTTTATTAGAGCTAAGTCAAGTGCTCAAGGAGACCAAAAGTGTAAAGAAAGGACACTAAATGGAATAAAGAGAGTAGTGAGCTCAGGGCAAGACCCCAACAAGCTATGTTGCCAACTCATGAAAAGGAATTAAAGGGAAGCTTAAACAATGAAGAAAATGACAAACAAGAGAAGGCTGATGAAAAGTTCCAGTCCTATTAAGCAGCAGAACTTGGAAGCTTCGGCTATGTGGTGCTGGGTGTAAAGACAAGGATACAGGAAAGGGTTATGGTCCCTCCATGGCTAAGGAAAGCCAGGTATGTGTCAGAGGTGTCCCTGCATGGAGGCCTGGGGAGGCCATTGTGTGGAGTTTGGGGACTCCAAGATGCTGGATATGCCAGACTGGTGGGATACCCCGCAAGGAGAGCTGCAGGCTGGGTGTGGGACTAGCCCAAGAGAGCGAAATGTGCTACAGTCACAAAGCTAAAACAGTTGGAGATCTTAAGAGCACTTTGATATCAGACATGGAGATAACAAAATTTGGACTTTCAGTCTTGTTTGATTCAGTATTTCCTCACTTTGCTCCCTTTCTCCCTTTGGAATGATAGTGTATATTCTGCATCATTGTGTGTTGGAAATATGTGGCTAGCTTTTTATTTTTATTTTATCTAGGCTTACAATTAAGAGAAAATCCCTCTTAGAAGAGACTTTGAACTTTGGACTTTTAAACAATGTTGAGACTGATAGACCAAGAGGACATTTGATGTTGGACTGAATTCATTTCTGCATTATGATATGGCTTTAAGCCTTTGGGGGCTGGGATGGAATATGGTGGTTTGAATAAGAATGGTCCCCATAAGCTCATATATTTGAATTCTTAGTCACCAGAGAGTAGCTCTACTTGAGAAGGATTAGGAGATATGCCTTACTAGAAGAAGGGTGTCATTGGGGAGTAGGAGGGGTCTTTGAGATTTCAAAATCTCATGCCAGGCCTAGGCTCATACTTTCTGCCTAAAGATCAAGACATAGCTCTTAGATACTGCCTCCATGCAGTCATGCTCCCCATCATGATGTCAATGAATGAAACCTCTGAACTGTAAACCAGTCCCAGTTGAAAGTTTTCTTTCATCAGAGTTGCCTTGGTCATTGTGTCTCTCCACAACGATAAAACAGTGACTATGACATCAGATCTTCCTCGATTGTTTTCCACCTTAGTTTTTGAGACGGGGTCTCTCACTTAAACCTGCAATTTGCTGACTTGCTTAGGTTGACTAAGCAGTGACTTTAGATACCCACATGACTTTTATACAGCTATAGAGGATCCAAACTCAGGTCTTCAGGCTTGAGTGGCTGGTCCTGTACTGACTGAGCCATCTTACAAACCCCTAATTATTTGAAATACTTAATCTTGGCTATTGTTCAAAGGGGATCACTTAAGAATTAAATGTTCCTTGGTTGGAGATACAGTCTCATAAAAGACCCCTGTGCCCAGATATATTTGGTCCTATCCTCTCCAGGTCATACTAACTCCCCCTTCTTTCATATGATTCCCTGCACTCTGCCGAAGGTTTGGTTATGAGTATCAGCATCTGCTTTGATACACTGCTAGGTAGTCTTTCCGATGCCCTCTGTGGTAGGCTCCTGTCCTGTTACTTGTTTTCTCCTACTTCTAATGTCCATCCCATTTGTCTTTCTAAGTGAGGACTGATAATCTTATCCCGGTCCTCTTTCTTGTTTATCTTCTTTAGGTGTATAGATGTTAGTATATTTATCCTATCTTATAGGTCTAGTACCCACTTATAAATGAGTATATACTGTGTGTGTCTTAGAACCCCTGCTCAGATGTAGCCCATGGTAGCTCAGTATCCAAGTGGGTACCCTAGTAAGGAGAACAGGGACTATTTCTGATATGAACTCTATGGCTGGCTCTTTGACCTCCCCTCCTTCCCCTGAGGGAGAAGAAGCCTTGCTAGGCCACAGGAGGACATTGCAGCCAGCCCTGAAAAAACCTGATAAGCTAGGGTCAGATGGAAGGGGAGGAGGACCTCCCCTATCAGTGGACTTGGAAAGGGGCAGGGAGGAGATGAGGGAGGGAGGGCGGGATTGAGAGGGAATGAGGGAGTGGGCTATGGCTGGGATACAAAGTTAATAAACTGTAACTAATATTAAAAAAATGTTTTAAATTAAAAAATAAATAAAACAGAAAAAAAGAATTAAAAGTTCCTACACTCTCTATTACTTAGTATTACATACTATAGTTACTTAAAAGTAGATTTTCCTTATGAAAATGAATGTTTTAACAGAGGAAGACAATGCAGCCACTCCTAATGAGACCTGATGGACTAGGATCAGAAGGAAGGAGAGGAAGACCTCCCCTATCAGTGGACTGGGGGAGGGGCATGGGTGGAGGAGGGAGAGGGAGGTTGGGATTGGGAGGGGAGGAGGGAGGGAGCTACAGGGGGGATACAAAGTGAATAAATTGTAATTAATAAAAATTAAAATTAAAAAAGGAAAATGCCAACATAATTATTAATTTTTAGAACCTAATTTTATTTTTACAACTTACAAATTAGAGTAATAGTAAATCTTTATTATTTCTTTCCTTGTGTACCTGAAAAGACCAATGTTTTACCAGGTTTATAATCGCTAACACTAAAGAAATATCTTTTTTAAGCTTTAGCAAAACAATACAGCACTAAGGCTATCAACATGTACCCTCAAATATACGATTTCACGCCACTTGAAGAGTCCTTTGAACCACTGAATCCCAAAAGATAACTGAGCTTTTGTAGTGTCTGAAAGACCATGTTTGCCACACAATCTGTGGTCACTAAAATGCCTGAGGCCTAAAGGTGGGCCTTGGTCCTTCTTGTCCTTTCTCCCCACGTTACACGTTCAGCTCACGCATTACAGCTGAGTTTTAAAACAGAGATGAAGAACATTTCCTACCAGACGCTGGAGCTGGTTCCTCGCTGTCACGCTTCTCATGCCACTCCATGGTTCTGTAATAGCTCAGCATGACTTCCCACAGTGCTTTGCATAAGTCCGCAAGGCATGGAATATAGCTGTCTGGTGTTACGTGCTAAAGAAAAGGAGTTAATTCCCAAGAATTATATTATCTTAAATGCAACTGATCAAAATAAAATGTTCTATTATTAATCAAATACAAATGAAAATTACAAGTAAGGAAATTTCTTCCACTGGAATAGCATAGGAAGAAAATCAATACAAGAAAAAATTCCCACTTAAACATTAGCTATGACACTCCATTAGTATGAATCAACTACAATCCCTGAACCAAAGGATCCAAGAAATTACTGAACTGTTAAGTGTTCTAAACAGTACTGTTAACTTTCCCAAATGTTGGAACACAGTCTAGAAAAGGAGCTATATGAGGGGAATTCCAAGACCTGGTGAGGAAATGTCAAGTAGACAAGACAAAGCCTTGTAACATCTGTTCCTCCACAGCATGGGTTGTTCTCGGAATGTGCTTTCGTGCTCCCCCCAGCCTCCAGGTATGGTGAACAGAACTGAGTTTATTCAGCTGCTGCTATTCATATGCCTCTCTGAAAAACATGGTTTTGCAAAATATGGCTTGTCCTTGTGATTGAACACCTTACTCATGTGATTCTTCTTAACCCTCAGAGTATAGATTGCTGATACTCTGAATAAAGTTGGCTATTGAGTGAGATTTTAGTCTGCAACATTGTTAGGTCCCACATTCCTAGGTTCATGCCACTAACAAAAAGCAGTAAGCACCAAAATATATATGCTTTTCAAACACAGGTCTAAATATGTACACATGTGTTTATAATTATCCTCGGACCTGAGTCACATATAACAAAATGGAGGCTGGATTTACAGCTCAGTAATTTCATCGGTGCCAAACACCTAAACACTCTGACAATCTCTAAATTCTACAGATACTCCAGAACTCACAGATACTCCAGTAAAGGAAAGCATTTTAAAGCACGGTATTACATACACAAGATGACAGAATACTGCAGAGCTCTAAGGGACATACATGAGAGCCCTGCCCTTATCGTTCTACATCTATAAAAAGGTCTGCTACATTTTTGTTCCTATTCCACCTTGCAAGCTTCCCATCTGTCATTTGGGAGCATTTGTTCCATTGTTTGATTTTCTGACTCATTTAAGTTCCAGTCAGGACCCTGCTGACAGCACAGAAGGGCTCAGACACTGCAGAGAATAATCCTCTAAGAGGAAATACTAGCAGAGCAGAGCCACAGGAGGGCGGAGTCATTAGGCTGCTCAGGAGGCATGCATGCCCACAGCCTTCATGGGCTGCTCTGGAGGTTCGCATGCCCTTGGGCCTTGCAGACTGCTGTTCACAACACTCATATGCCTATATCCCTTGAAAGGATGCTGCTGAGGATGGCCACACACCAGCGGCCGTAGCCAGGCTGCTTGTGATGCAGCATGCCTGAGGACCTCTCAGGGCTGTGGCTTGGGATGCTCACATGTCAGTGGCCCTCACTCTCAAAAGACCTGTTCTGTCCAGAATGACTTTGCTTCACCAAAAACTCTTTATTTACCAAACACTAACCAGGATGTCTCGGCATGCTTTCGTATCAGCACATCAAACTTCTCAAACCAAACTACAGGGTAGAAGAGTTAATCTCTGGAATCAGATTACTATGGAAGGCTTGTGACAAAAAATACTTTATTGGTTTAATATTACAAAACAAATTAATAATGTTTGCCCATTAATAGGTCTAAGTAGGAAACACCAAATGACTGCCTCACAGTCACCATAACAGAAAAACTGACCATCATTCATCAATCCCTAATTGAAACTCATGAACATATTAAGATTGACCTCATAAATCCTTAAAGCACAAACACTGTGGTCAATAACAGTTAAGGATACTTCTGAATCCATCACTATTAAACAGTGTTGGGAGAGAGTGGTCAAAACATTAGACTAAACAACTGGGGCCACACAGATAAAAGCCTAATTCTCAACTGACACAGTAGTGAAAATTCCTACAGGTCCAAAAAATGAACCGAGCAATAACCCAGCGAAGATACAGGTTATAAAATTATCACACAAAAAGAAGATTCATATTAGTAATAATTATTTAGATGTATGGCATGAGGTACCTCATTCACAATAAGATATTTAAAAAATTAGGAATAATCTCTGCAATGTATAGTCAAAGACTCCACAAGGCAAATCAAGAGACATCCTGAAAAATGTAAAAGATTTGAACTAAGAGAAAGTCAAGCTTGTTCTCTTGATTAGGGTATTTTGGTGTTATTAACATATTCTACAAGTTAATTCATGATCTCATATGATACCAATTTTTAAAATATCCAGTATCTCATAAAAACGTAGCATCTGATAGAGATGAAACCCCACATCATTAGGCAGTCATTTTCACAAACACTGTTTGGCAACTAGACAGCCAGTATAAAAGATGAAAGTAGACCCACTTCATACACCATTAACAAGAATATACTCAAGTAAGAGATCTAAATAAAAATACAAATACACAGCACTGAAAGAAAATATGGAGCATATCCTCCCTAGCATTGATTTAAAGAAAGCTCTCCACTGTACAACTTGAAATTCAGAGGTAACAAAACTAAAACTTTACAAAGTTTTGTACTAAAAAGCATGCTCAAGTATACAACAAGGACATTTGCTCAACTATGTTCATAGCAGCTTTATTTGTTATAGCCAGAAACTGGAAACAACCCAGATGTCCCTCAGTGGAGGAACAGAAATTGTGGTACATTTACACAATGGAATACTACTCAGCAATTGAAAACAAGGAAATCATGAAATTTGCAGGCAAATGGTGGGACTAGAAAAGATCATCCTGAGTGAGGTATCCCAGAAGCAGAAAGACACTTATAAGTGGATATTAGATATATAATATAGGATAATCATACTAAAATCTGTACACCTAAAGAAGCTAAGCAAGAAGGAGGACCCTGGGTAAGATCAATCCTCACTCAGAAAGGCAAACGGGATGGAAGGGGAGGAGGACGTCCCCTATCAGTAGACTTGAGGATGGGCATGGGAAGAGATGAGGGAGGGAGGATGGAATTGGGAGGGGGCTATGGCAGGAATACAAAATGAATAAACTGTAATTTATTTAAAAAAAAAATAAGGGGCTGGAGAGATGGCTCAGTGGTTAAGAGTACTGTCTGCTCCTCCAAAGGACCTGGGTTCAATTCCCAGGACCCACATGGCAGCTCACAACTGTCTGCAACAGAAATTCCAAGGGATCTAACACCTTCACACGAGTGCACATAAAATAAAAATTAAATAAATTATTTTAAATAAATAAATACAGTTTTAAAAATCAGAATATCTATGACCATAAATAAGTTAAAATACAAATTAGTTGAAAAAGTTCGCACATATATATGAAGAACTAACATCCCATGTCTACACGGAATTCTGAAGAGTAAAAAGCTGAATGTGGCAGTGTATGCCTGCAGTCCTAGCCATCTGGAAGGCTGAAGCGGAGGGGAACCTATGAGTAGAAGGCCTGCCCAGGCAGTAGAGCAAGACCTCTCTTTCAAAAACAGAAGAATAGCAACAACAGAGGTTTGGGTTTTTTGAGGGGGAATGGGAGGCACAGAGGCAAAAATCCTAAACAGGACGGGATGCAAACATGAAAAAGTATCCTTCATAAATAGAATCAGAAAAGACGATGTGGGAGAGCATGTTCAACCACGCGTGCAGCCACCATGGTTCCCACTCCACTGCTGCTTGAAGGAACCTCAAGAACTGTAAGCTCATGGGGAAAACAGGAGCTACCTAACAAAACAGCACATGTATTTTCACTCCAACCAACCAATCTGATCTCTAGAAATTCATCCTGATGATGTCTCTTAACAACCACTGGAGTCTGCCGAAACCCCAAACACATAGATCTGCAGAAGAAACTGTCATTCACACAGGTAAGAGAATACTATGCACTTATGAAAAATAATTTCGCATGCTTATTTTTATAACTGCTAGCTTACACTGAGCCGGTTTTAATTTTTTTCCTCAGTTTATTTTGGCACATCATTATACCTGACTCATTTCTTACAACATATACATTAAAAAGGGACAAGATCAAGAAAGATTAAAAAATATATGGCCAAGTAAAGCAAAACTTAAACAGCTCTAGGCTGTACTCGGCAATCCACACAATACAGGAGTTTCTCGAAGGACAGTTTAAAAACAAATTCAACAGGGTTCAATTTACATTTATATTTTACATTTCATTTACGTATATCCCAACATTCTGCCTGAAAGATGAGAGGAAGGTAGTATTAGGCATATCTTTTTCCAAAGAAACTTTAGGCCTATACAAATAACTGTTACAGTCAACCATTTAATAACACATCAACCCCCAAATTAAAACTTAAATCTATTACCTTTTACTCTGCACACTGTGAGGACAAGAGGCTCCTCTCCTATGCCAGCTCTTAGGATGCCTATGTTATCTCTTAGGAGTTTACTGTAGTGTTATAGATGCATCGAGCAAGATATATTATGCATGTAATTTTTTTCAAAAACAACTGAAATTATAGCAAGCCTATTTGTCACTGATTCACAGATCTAACTAAATCAATGACCTTGTCTAAAAGTCTCCCAAAAGAACGCAATATAATTCAATACATCAATGTGTACAAGCATGTAAGAATAATAAATTTAAGACCAGAGAGCAAGATAATTTGCTCTAAGTTTATATTCTAAAAGGTAAATTTTAGAGACCATTTTACTAAATGTTTTTAAAAGGTATCTTTAATGTCTGACCTATTAATCTCTGCGCTTGCAAACTATGGTGGCAATAAGTTATTTTGCATTAATCATGCAAGCAATTAACATCCACTCTCAAAAAACAATGCTTTTAGCTATGTATTTAAAATCATTTGCAAGCCAGCCATGATGGCACACAACCATAACCTAACACAAAGAGATGGAGGCTCGTGTGTTACAAGTTCAAGTCTAGCTCAGGCTACATAGTGAGACCCTGTCTTTAAACCACAAACCAGTCAGTAAATTTAAAAAAAAGCAAAACAAAACAACAACAAAAAACCTCGACACGTGTATATTCTAGTCAGTTTATCAGTCTGCTGGCTAGTTTTCAGTGCTGAAAGCAGCCATGCTACTGTTCCACGCCATGTCTGCCTACTTGCTGCGTGCTCCCACCATGACGGCAAGCACTCACCCTCTGAAACTGTAAGCAAGCCACCATTAAATGCTTTCGTTAAGAAGTTGCCTTCCTTGGTCATGATGTCTCTTCACAGCAACAGAAAAGTAACTGAGATGGGGGCTAATGGTGACATAACAGCTGCTCGGGAAGAAACTCACTTTTCTTCAGGGCTGTGGCCACAGGTGGATTGCCATGTATACACAGTCAACACTAATCAGGCTCCCCAAATTATCACACAGAAGAGTGTGGTAAGGGTAGAATATGATGGGGGTGTACTGGCAGTCTGGGGGAAGCAAGAGGGAAGTTAGGTATATATATGATTAAGATTCACTGTGTGAATTCAATGTATATATATATATATATACATTGTCAAGAAATAAAAGTTTTTAAAAGGCATTTCAAGATTTCACAGGAAACCTTATTATATAAAACAGAAAAATAGGTAATTCACGTCATAAATGACCTGAATGGCTGGATTAACAGCCTATAAAATATTCAGCCCTATGAGACTTGATGGGAAAGACCCAGCCAAGGAAGCTGGTTCTGGCAGGAACTAGTTCTGTATCTAGCCAGTGACCTCTTAGACAAGAAACCCCTTTGGATCTATTTCAGCTTCCATAAAAGAGACAGGGGTACCCAGACCTCCTATCACATCACTTGCTTAAGTCATTCATTGGTTACCAAATGCTCAGCGAAGAAACTCAGCTCCCGTTCAGGGCACAGTGGCATCAGGCCATGTACGCAGTGTGTGGCTTGACGTCACAACTCCATTTCTATGTTCATAGATGGAAAAGCGCAACTGATCATGAATGAATCAATTCCAAAAGCACTAATAGCAAAGCGCCTCTTCCTGACTCGTCTGTAAGCATAGGGAGCAGAGGTGTGATTCCAGCACCTCTCCGTGTCTACAGCTGTTCCCACACTCAGGAATTTGGTGAAGGTGGTAACGAAGGGAGAGGGAGACATGCAGGCTCTGACAAACAGTGTGGAGTAAAGAAAAGGAATAGTTTACATAACTTTTAAGGGAAAACATTAGCACATGTACAGAAAGACATTCATGTCTCATAACGTGAGTGAGCATAAAGAGCAACAAATAGCCTGATGACCCTGGCTTTCACAACATGGAAGCATGAACAAACCTGAGCATGGGAAGGCTCCTAATCTTGACCTCCTGTCTGGCCACAATCAGTTCAGAGAAAGCCTAGGACCTTCCAACTCTACTACCAGCCACTGCCAGAAGCCTACCTGGTCAGAATTCAAATGAAGAAATTAACTTCTCAAAGCAGGGACATGTCAGCCTTGGTTATAAATGCTGAGTTTAGGTGATTTTCAATGTATAAGCATAAATCCTGCCATAAATCTAAGCAGTCTTTGTGAACTTGAAGTATACAGTGTAGGAATATCATCTTTTCAAAGTTGCTTCACTGAAAAGTAGAGTGATAAATATGAGATTGACATATTTATTTGTCATACAATTGACCTCATAAGAAAATCTATTACTAAGTTTCTACAAAAAATTCAGAAAGATGCTTTACTATTAAAACATAAAATAGAAATTCTTAGGGGATCCTTACATATTTAGATTTAGCACTCTACTCACATCCTGACAAACATGCAGAGAACAGATGCTCTGGTATCTTAGAGAGGTCCAAAATCCACAGTGCCTGTGTCCAATGCCCCACCTCCAAACCAAACACACACATGCTCATACTTACACACACACAAACACAAACACACCCATACACACTGATTCACAGATTTAAACACCACAGCAACAGAGTCATTAGCACCACTGGAAAAATGCTCTTACATAGGCAGTTCCTGGTATTAAAAAAAACAAAAACAAAACAAAACAACAACAAAAAAAAACAGCACTAGACTAAGCTAAAAGCATCTACGACAAGACTGAACTCTATCTGTAAGTAGAAAAGTGGTTAAAAGGCATTGCCTCTCTAATGATTTCTGTGTGTGCCAGGCTGTGCATAATGTTAATACCTTATATGCTTTCTAATATGCAGAAACCTAAGCAATAGCAGACAAAGCACAGAATGGGATGGGCATGCCTGGGCTTAGGGCCCACCCTTGTCACTTCCTTGGCCATGACTCCAGCAGAACAGCAGAGTCTCTACGGCACTCCATAATTTTTTAATACAATGTTTGACAAATATTCCTGGCAACTGACTAGGTTCCTGACTTAAAAACACAACATCCTGTGGGGGAAAACTGCCATTCTCAATTACTATTGGGCATTCAGGTGTTTCTAACTGCTGATAAGTGTCCTTAATCATACAGATACTAACATTATAAAATAAGCAAAGCATGCATCATTATAATATATATCCAAAGTTTCAAGTGATAAAGGATGTCATGCTGTCTGAAATGACCATAAAACCAATTATTTAAATATAAAAACACTGTTGAATTAAGAATGGCAGGTTTCAAATAGTTTTGTACCAGTACATTATTTTCTTTCTGCTGACAGCTGTATGTCAACCTCTAGAATGAGAAGAACAGTAAAAGAACGCAACAAGGGTTTAGTTTTCTCTGCTGGCCTAAGACCATGAGGCACTGTTTACCAGTTTCCTACTTTCTTTGTAAAGGATTTTTAAAACTAGCTCTACATCACTCCTGCTCACCTTGACATGTTAAGCATACCAAGAGCAAAGCAGGCAGACAACTGTCCTTTGAATCTCCAGTCTCTTCCCAATTAAAGGAAGCACACTTCTTCCCTGCTCAGGAGAAGTCAACCTCCCCTTTACTTTGTGTCATCCAATTATCCTAATTTGTAATCTTTCAAACACAATTTATGATCAAGTGCTTCTGTCAAAATACTGCTACAACATAGTGACATGAAATGCAACATGCCCAGGCTTGCCCTTGTTTTCAGAGTGCCCATTAGCCCTGTGAGTTCCTCAGCCACCTGCTAGCTAAGCCCCCCCCCCCCCCGTGTCTACATCTGCTCCCACACAATGACCTTTACCAGTTACTTGTAACAGGAGGAGAAAATGATAGCCCACCACCACATAGAAAAAGTTAAGAACTTCATGTCCTATTAGCAGACTCTCACAAATTACCCCCTTCCCTGAGAGATGCAAATGAGGGCCTTACTTGTTCCCATAAGGAAAATCTGCTTAAATTTTCTTTCATCAATTTACTTACTCAACTTCAAAGGCCCCTCTACTTTTACTTTCTTGAGGTAACTACCATTTTTTTATATAACAACGTTCCCGGGCTGGAGAGATGGCTCAGTGGTTAAGAGCACTGTCTGCTCTTCCAAAGGTCATGAGTTCAATTCCCAGCAACCACATGGTGGCTCACAGCCATCTATGATGTGAATTGATTCCCTCTTCTGGCACATATAAATGCAGCTAGAACACTCATATACATAAAATAAATAAATCTTAAAAAATACGTTCCCAAATGGTTTTATTTTTTGATAAAGCCAATCAACAAACTGAACTGGAAGAGGAGAAGCACGAAGATGGAATGAATGCATACCGTACAGAGATCTTTATATTGGAGCTTCTGGAACTTCGTGTCTGTGTTTCCGGCACACAGCTCCACATAGCCAAGCACAACTTGAAACACGGTGTTGTGGATGGCTTGAGTAAAGTGCATGTGAAGTTGATCCATTGCAGTCTAGGGAAAGGGAACATAGGTAGTGTAAGTCCTCAGACTCAGAAGTGCTAAGTGCCTTTCTTCTTGTAGTTTTCCCAAGATGCAGTTTAAGATATGAAAATTAAGGAGATGAAAAAAATCAGCATTTTAAACAGAAAGCAGAATTCAAAACATCTGGTAAAGTCTTAAATTTCCTTCCAAAAGAAGGCACCAACAAAGAAAGAAAAAGAAAAATGCTTGTGTCTACCATGTTCAAGGGCTGAATGATTAAATGCATAAGCCTGAATACAGAAGATACAATTAAGTTTTAAACCACGACCCTTGTTTCATGTTTTTCATGGAAGAGCTTGGATAATGAGTATCCAAAGCCACACACTGTATGGCAAGCTACAGTACTGAGGAAATCTGCGAGATGCAGTGGACCTATCTGACAGAAAAATGTGCTCAGCAAGCAGCAGTTTATGTACTGCCTGAGGGAGTCAGGCTAGCCTGGAACAAACAAAGCCCTGTATTAAGATCCAAATTTGAAATTAAGATACAAGACACTACAATGCAATCTCCCACTGAATTTGAATTAGCTTGTACTTTCCTTTTTTTCCTTTGTGTGTTTTTGCTTGTCTGTTTGTTTGACAATAGGCTCTTGCTATGGCCTTAGGCTTGCAATTTCCCTGCCTCAGCCTCTCAAGTACAATATACTTTCTTAAATCCCACATAAAATGATGAAAATAGTAAAACTGGCAAACATAGTTTAAAGCAAAGTCTTAGGATGTTTCTGTGACATTGTTTACACTCTGAGACTCTGTTAATAAGATGTTACCACATTAATTCAGCATTAAAATGTGCTTCATCAAGTGAAATTTTGTAAGGATATCATACTATTATATTTCAGTCAAAAAGGTTCACGAGCAACATCTACTCAGAACTAACCTGTGTTTTTCCAAGAAGCCGATAAGCTTGTTGAACCTTGGTGTAATGATTAATGTCAAAATTCTTGCAGATTTTGGAAAGAGCTACATCCAACTGTTCCTATGCAATCAACAGAAGTAAGAGGTGATGAGGAAACTGTTTTCAAGGCAATAAAAAGAAAATATTAAAACTAGTTTCCCTTCATTTATAATTAATATCTATTTACCATTATACTGGATTAGTAAAAACCAAGTATAATTACAATTAACCATTATAATTAAGTTTTATACAAATAATTAGCATAATTATCAATTTATTGACCTTGAAACCCAAGGTATGTCTGGTATTTCAGAAGAAACAAAGTATAGTTTTTCAAGAGACCTTACTTTGTACTATTTCTTAACTTTCTAGTTTCTCAAATATCTGCTAAAACTGCATAATTATATAAACCGAATGTATGGGATTAAATTCTCAACAACATTGAATATGAAAAGATACACCCCACTGAAGCTTTTCCATCTTCAGTGGACTTATTGGGTTTCTCATTCACTGATTTCACTTTTTAATAATCACTTTCTACATTCATAGGATATTTTATATTAAGAATGAATATATACTGAATTATCAACAGAAAGTCCTCATTAAAAACATTCCAAGCAAAGTTTACTTAACAGAACTCAAGTCAGTTGCTTTTGTGATTAGCAAATAAACATTCTTTTTTTTTTAATTCCCTGATATACACAGTCTCACAATATAATGCAGGCTGACCTCAGACTCTCTGAAACTGTACGTTGAGCACACAGTTATGCAGCATCAATTCCAGCTTCTTTTATTTCTTTTTCTTATTATTTTTTAATTTTTTATTAATTACACTTTATTCACTTTGTATCCTCCCTGTAGCACCCTTCCTCCTCCTTTCCCAAGCTCTCCTTTCCTTCCCCTTCTCCACGTATGTCCCTCCCCAAGTCCACTGATAGGGGAGGTCTTCTTTTCCTTCCTTCTGATCCTAGTCTATTAGGTCTCATCAGGAGTGGCTACATTCTTATAATTAGCAAATAACTCCATTTACAAACAAAGACTTCTTTCACAAAAGGCCATTTGATAGTCTAAGTTTAACCTTTATAATTACAGTGTCCTAATCAGCAAAAAGGTAGAGAAAGAATCCAGCAACTCTTACTGCTTATTAAAATGAGTACCCTGCATTGTAAAAGCTGCCAATGAGGCAGAAGGATTCTGAATATAGCAGGAGGATAAGAAAACTCTAGAAGAAATGTTTTTTCTCCCACTTCTACACTTTCAATCTGTTTGGGAACTTTATGAGAGTGTTTATCGGGTAATAATTACAATGAAATCAACTCACTAGGCCAAAAAGAGAAGTAATTTATAAAATACAATATGTGGAAAATATTTATAACATATCACAACATGGCAACACATCCATTTCCCATTTGGAGATTTACTATTTCTAGAATAAGTGATATTTTCAAATTCTCCTTTGAGGTACCCCTAATTCTAGAAGTGTTATTTAGTTTACAAGTTTAAATCTGATTATACATGGAAATTTCAAATGAAATACAAAAGACTTGAGTGTAGTGATCTAGGGACAAGGAAAATAAAATAAGCACAGAAAATAATGTTGTGCCTGTACTAACTACAAACCTCCAAAAGGAAAATGCTGCCCACTTTATAATAAAACTCCTTACCTCAATTTGTTCCAAAGTATCCTGCAGCTTTGAATTCAGCTCACTATCAAAGAAAACAGAGTTAAAGGTGTCTAATATGAAATAAATGTGGTTGGCGAATTGACAGAAAACCAGTCCCCACAGTATGTGGGCTACTGATGGCAAGCAGCACAGTCAGAAAAGGAGAAGAGGTAAATAAAGACTACAGAGAATTAAGATTAAAAGTTCAGAGTGCATTTTAAAGTCAAAAAGCACTAACTTAAACAAAAAGTAAAATTTCACACATAAAGTTAAGAATAAAGAAATAGAAAATAAGCTTTTTAAAAATACAATTTAACGAGACCAAATAGCAACAAAAGTTATGTAATACAATGCCAAGCTGAAATGAATTGGACTTAAATACAGGAAAGAGCACATCATATGAATAGATCAAGATCTCCAACAAAGTGATCCTCTGTGATAACCAAACTCTAATGGGAAGTCAAGCAACCGTTCTTTGTGTTTGTTTGTTTGTTTGTAGACAAGAATAGGCAGTTTTAAAAATCTCGGTGGCAACTTAAGGAGCAGAGAAAATCTTCTAGAGCAAGGTTAGCAATGGCTCTTTGTAAAGTGCCAGCGCTGAGATGGTGCGGTGTCCACAGAAGGACACATGAGGGCAAATGGCACCGACAGACATTTGGCATGGGATAGTCAGCTGCAAATAAGTAAAATAAAATAACAAGTGGCACTTGAGTCCAATCACTCTGGTAGGTCTACTGTGAAAACCAGCAAAGCAAACAAGCAGAATGGCCAAAAGGTATTTTTAAATAATTCAAGACGAGGTCTTCAAATTCTGGCTGATATGGAACAAGCAGAACACTCGAGGAATGCCCGACAGAGGGGACACTTCAACAAATTCTGAAAAACTCTGAACAACACTGCAGTCCACACTACATCTTAGCACACACCTAGTAAAAGTATACACACAATTCTTGGAGCCTATTTGTAACAGGCAAAAAAATTAAAGTTGACATTATCTAAATTATATATTACCAAAAAAAGGTCTCTGAAGTCTCATAAAATAATTACAATCACAAAATAAGCTCAAGCTCAAAAATCACTTTTAATAATAAGTAAAAGATGTAATAAGAGTAAATAGTAACTGTAGTTCAACACATTGAAATCTTAGGTTTTTGCAGTGTTATCTGCGGATGATAAACTTGACTCTCAAAATTCCGGGCAGTCCATGCGAACAGTGAGGTTCACCATTCATAAAGTCAAAGCACACTAGTCACATAAGGGCAGAAAAACAGGCAAACACAGGAGAATGTTTACTTCTGGTGCCACTAGGTTCTGGGAGAAATTTTCATAATTTTGGTATGAGGAGGACCATTCACTGTCAAAGGCACTCTTGACAATCCTACCCTCATGCTACATATACACCTCAACTCCCTGAAATGGCTCCTTACGGAGCAGAAGGTAACAGCACAGGGAAACAGGCACACAGACAGACATACAAGTACAAAGCAATTCGCCAAGAAGGAAAATCAGCACCATGATGTTTTTGATGACCTAAGGATAAATGTTCAAACCTATAGAGGAAAGTTTGCTTTTTGTAGAACATACAATTGCTTGTCATATGCATATTTTACCCTGAAGTCAGACACTGGTAGTTATATTCTCTGGTAAAAAACTGACAGTGAGCAAAACTAGATTGTTTGGCCACCAGCATTTCAGGGTTGATGCCTTAGAAATATTCAGATCTCTGGCTAAAACCAACACATGATATATAGCAGAGTCCACAGGGCTAGTTGGAGGAACATTTAGAGCATGCTCTGCATACAGGCCCCTGCACTACCCGCTGTGTGCTGCTATTGGCACGCAGGTTTTTGTTGCCTGCCTGGTTCTTACACACAACAAAGTTTGCAGCACCTATGGCAGAAGTAAAATCACATTATTGCCCTGTACTCAATAAACACTTTGGCAGTTTCCCAAAAATAAGAACAAAGCAAAAGTTGGCATGGAGTGTGAAACCCTTGACTCCTCATTCCCTTTCCAACACCTATAAAACGTTTTGTCCATATGGACTGCACACATTTCTCTAACAAAACCACAGACTTCCACAACCTCTATTCCTGCTCAGTGTTCACAGCTAGAATACCTCTTCTGCCAAATATTCACCTAGCTTTCCAGTCCTAAATGCCATCTTCTCTAGGAAATCCTCTTCTCCTCACTTCCTGGTCCCATAAGGGGAAAAATGTGCTGTTCACAGTCCCCTCCATTAAATACATGTGTCTGTGGCTGCATCCCAGGGGCAGGGCTCCAGGGGACAGTCATCATTTGTCGGTGACCCCCAGGACCAAACTTCCTACCTTGCTCAGAGAGCCAATAACAAATATCTGTGTGTCAAGTTAGCAATGCAGAGAAAAATCACTCATTAGCCCCCATTTTCTACTTTAATAACTGAAACTATAAAGGTAGAAAAGGAGAAGAAAAACAACCACGTTAGACTCTGGGTCTGCAGGTGCTTCAGCAGCAGAAAGATAAACACAGCTAAATCCAGACACCCTCCTCCACCCAGGGAGGTTGACAAGTCCACCTGAACTTGAACTAGACAAAGAGAAAGAATAACAACATAATGGCACTTCAGAACTGGTAATCATTTTCCTTTAGGGAGTAGTTTCACTTTGGAGGAAAAGAAGTATTTCTAAATTCATTCATACTCAGTCACTATAAAATTGTTGTTTATAATATTGTAAATGTAGTGGTTTTTAATTGCAGTTATTATTTATAAGTTACATGATCCTCTTTCTGTGAGCACGGTAACATGTAGAAGACTATAAACATAAAATCTAGAAATCAATTTCATTTTATTAAAAAGGCTCTCAAAATCTACAACTGCAGTTTGACCACAATTGACTACTAATTAAATATACACAGAGAGAAGTTAGTGATAAAGGAGTGTGCATTCACTGTGTAGCTTTTAGAGAAGCCCTTAGGTATCATTTAGAAATGTGAGTTCAAGCCATTTTAGTCAATTAATCAAAGTATATTAAAAAGAACTACCCACAAACATTTTGATAAATAAAAGCTACATTATGGTAAAAAAAAAAAACTCACTAGTTCTAAGACAGAAGGCTAAAAGCTTTTAAAAGCTATTTCCAAGCTCAACAGAATGAACTGAATATTTTTGCTAAGTCTGGACATTACTAGAGAAAATGTAAAGATAAGGTATCCATAAATTACTAAGTACTTTTATATAACTGCTGTAGCTCTCTCTCTCTCTTACAAAAACTGGCCTTAGAAGGCTGTACATAAATCAAACCTTTGTACAATCTGATGATACAAAGATAGTTAGCACTGTACTGAACTTTGCCTGGTCTGGCACTCAAGCCAGTTAGTTCAAGTCAATTTCCTTAAGATCTCCTGATATCCGTTTCCTATATAAGGCAGGCTAATTCCAGAAGAAGCTTCTAGCTCTAAGGTTTTCTGAGTCTAATACATGCTGAATATCTGTTTCCTAATTGTCACATTTTTGTATATGGTTCCAGCAAGTTCTAAAACTTTTAGAATGAATGTAAGTAAATGGAATTCCAAATTTGTAGTTTATATCCACGGTCCAAGAAAAATACCAGTCTCTTTAGCTTAGAGCCCACCTGAAGAGGTTCCAATCTACTCACAGGAAAGAGTAGACCTCAAAGAAGAGATGACTCCCAAATATTGTGAAATGAAGCCAACCCTAAGTGACTATGAAGCATCTACATGATCTTCCAAAGCAGACATGACTAGACCATAGCATAACTAGTAAGGTGGCTTTCATTATAATCACATCTCTAGCCTCAATCTGTTCAGAAATCTTCTATCCAACTTCAAACATGATCACCACAAAGCTTGGAGTCCATTTCTAAGGATGCGAAGTCTCCAAACTTTATGGATTCTTAATTGTAGCGAATTTGGGAAAACAAAGAAGCAAAGTCCTCAGCATGAGATGTGTCCATAGCTAAAAGCTGAGGACATTTACTGTCTAACAAGTTCACAAAACTGTCAAGATCATATTCTGAAAAAAAAAAAAATAAAGGACACTTTAAATGGTACTTTCACCTGCACTTTAAATGGTAAAAGTACAGTACTCAACAAACCAGTTCGGACAAGTCACAAACTTACCAGCATGTAACAGAGCTCTCAGGGTCTGTCAAGAAGTTTCTCTCAATGAAATAAAAAGTAATAAAGTAGTTACGACTTTTGAGATAACTTTCCTTTAAACTAATTTAGATACATTTCAACTGAAAAAGATATTAAATACTTCATCCAGATATACTTAAACATAAACACATTCTGAATCTTATTCCCAGTAAATGCCAACTACATGACTCCATGTCAGTCAACTCACTAATTTTCAAATAACACTGCAGAGTTCCCGTCTGCCATGAAGTGAACAAAATTGGTACTACGGTTTATTTTATTAAGGATGTTGAAACAGAGCATATCTCAAGAACATATACTGCTGCTGTTCATTCTGTAACTGACTGAGTGCCTCAAGTGTCACTTGGAACAGTGAGTGTCAAAAAGAACTATGACTAAGGTCTCCTACACATGGCCATTGCTTCCTTATATAAGAGCAAATGTGTGAATTCTGCATTTCCTGCTTCAAAATCATCAGAGTCAGCCCGAAGATGTTCCTAATCTATCTAAGCCTCTCCCCATACACCACTAGATCTCTCTATTCAACTTCAACCTTTCCTTTTATTTCAAATAAAGAAGTCATGTGACCACAACCAACCAAAGCCAAATTAAGACATGGCCAGCAGATACATGGTTCAGACAAACTTCATTGAAATTAAAAACAATTAATTAATCCATCAGAAGGCAGAAATGTTCTAAATAGTGAAGTAGTTATCTTTTTTCTTTTTTAATTTTAATTTTTATTAATTACAGTTCATTCACTTTGTATCCCACCTGTAGCCTCCCTCCTCCTCTCCCAACCCCACCATCCCTCCCTCTTCTCTACCCATGTCCCTCCCCCAGTCCACTGGTAGGGGAGGTCTTCCTCCCTTTCCTTCTGATCCTAGTCTCTCAGGTCTCATCAGGAGTGGCTGCATTATCTTCCTCTGTGGCCTGGTAAGGCTGCTCCCCCTTTAGGGGGGAGGTGATCAAAGAGCAGGCCAAACAGTTCATGTCAGAGGCAGTCCCTGTTCCCACCCACTTGGACACTGAACTGCCATGGCTACATCTGTGCAGGGGTTCTAAGTTATCTCCATGAATTGTCCTTGGTTGGAGTATCAGTCTCAGAAAAGACCCCCTGTGCCCAGATTTTTTGGTTCTGTTGCTCTCCTGTTGTGGAGTTCCTGTCCTCTCCAGATCTTACTATTTCCTACTTCTTTCATAAGACTCCCTGCACTATGCCCAAAGTTTGGTTATAAGTCTCACCATCTGCTTTGATACCCTGTTGGGTAGAATCTTTCAGAGGCCCTCTATGGTAGGCTCCTGTCCTGTTCCCTCCCTCTTCTGATGTCTATCCTTTTTGCCTTTCTGAATAAGGATTGAGCATCTTAGCCACAGTCCTCCTTCTTGATTAGTTTCTTTAGGTATACAGTAGTTATCTTAAAGACATTTCTACTAAGGGGTGCAGGTATGTGGCATATACCTTCAATCCCAGCACTAGAAAGGCAGAGGCACTCAGATTTCTGTAAGTTTCATGCCAGTTTACACTTACAGCAAGTTCCAGGCCACCCCTGCCTCAAGACAGACAAACAGATGGGTGAATAAATGGATGAATAAATGAATGCAAATAAATAATTATAAGAAAATACTAATAATTCTCTGGTATTCAACATGAGTTTAAGATTCAAGTATGAATTTTAAGTAGTATTTTAAGTATGAGTTTTAAGTAGTATTCAATTATAAATTAAATACTACTCCTAAGATTATCAAAGTATCAAGTTGTTTTTCACTGACTCTCTGGTCTAAAAACTGATGATTCACAGGATCACCACAAACACAAGAGCCTCATAACATAGGGCAAGGTCTGCATTTTAGGGATGTGCTGCACAGAACACTGAAAGCCTCTGGTAACTAAGGACAGTCTATTTCAATATTGTGGTAGGAAGGAATAAAATCTAAATGTTCTTATCACAAAAAGTCAAATATTTGGGGTCATAACAGATTAACTAGCTTGATTTAATCATTCCATTTTCTATAGGAAAATCAATATCACTTTGTATCCATATATATAACTATTAATACATAAAAGTATAAATAAACCTCAATACTAATTTTTTTTAAAGAAAGAAATACATGCTTTTCCCAATCAGGAACAAGGTGTAGCATAAAGAGACGCAGGGAAACAGGAAGGTGGCAGACCTAGGCAGGGCTAAGCGAACTGAGCTAGTGTGAGCCAGAGAGGGGCTTGCCCCACCACCATGCAACCAGCCTCGGCCAAAGCTGCACACTTAGATAAGTCACATATTTAAAAACCATCTCCCTGCAGCAACTTTCTAGGGAACCTAAGGTGAGCTCATGGTACCACAACTTTCCTGGGACATACAAACACACTCATGACAAACTTCTACCCATTCACAGGAAAGACAAGCCTTTCTCCTTCTCACACACATCATTCATGCATACAATGTGTGCTTTTTAAACACTGTATCATCTAAAATAAAGCCATTATTAATTTATACTGTCATTCAGATCACTTTCAATTTCATGTCTGATTACGTCTCCCTCCTGCATCACAACATCCATTAATATAAAAGTTCTACAGAGGAACTTCCTGATAAATGTAAAAAGCCCAAATCTGAATCAGTTTCAGACATTTTACAGATAAATCTTGTTACATAAGACATTTACTTTAGCATAACTAAAATAGGATTTTTAATTAATGGAAAGTATAGTTTCAACAAAGTTAACCAGCTTCCTCAATTTCCTGCCACCCAATTCTATATTCATTCTGTAAAAGACAGTGACCTCTGCAAAGTCAATCCTTGTTAAGTTCTTGGCATTTTATGTTCTATTCTACTTTCCAATTCTCACTCTCTTCCATCAATTTTCAATTTTTCAAGTTTCTCTTTTCTTAATTCCATGTGTTTTCACAAATTTTCCTCAGTGTTACACCTATAGTTCAGCCAACTCTCCCTAAATCTGACCCCAAAATGATTGGCCATGACCTCTTTTTGCTATAAATTGAACATATAGTCGCAGTCTTCATTTTTCCTGGCATTTCTAAAGCTAGTTTTACTCATGGTGCGGGGGTTTCCCCTCTGTGACACTTTTATTTTGCTCTAACTAATTCACCACCCTGGTTTTCCTCCAGATCCCCAAAAGCGACTCCTGGAGAGTGAGACCTCAGTCTTGTACACGGGCAACTGTCCTCTCCTGCACACCCAGTCTAGTGCTATCTGCCCCACACAAGAACACACCAAGGGTTTGTACTGACTGCACTGTGCGCTTCCTCACTGTCCTGTTACTTGAAAGCAAACAATGCTCTAAGTTTTTTCAGAACTCAGAACACGTCAAAAGTTTCCAAGGCTCTGTGCAAGGCCCTGGGTTCACTTCCCAACAAGGGAAAAATATTTTTTAAAAAAGAGTGGAGAGAAAAGTGAAGAAAGGAACTCCTGAGTACACTAACACACTAGAGACATTCCATATTCACTTAGATAATCTAGTTGAAGTGTAAATGCTGCTGTTTAGTGTTTTCATCGTAACAGTTAATGGCAACTAGTTTTTCACTGTATGTTGCAAACTATTCACTTCAAACAAAAGATAAAAGACAATTATTAAATAAACGAAGATCACTATTATATACACTGAAATAGTATCTAAATTTTCCAGAAGACCAACCACTTGAACCAACTGGACTTTTAAAACAAGCTGCAATAATACTCTCAATGTTTCCATAATGGGCAAAGCTTAGAGAAATAATCCCCAAGACAGGCAAGGAAGATGGCAGCAGATTTATTGCATACAAATGACATCACTCAGGCTGGAAATAATATGAAAAAGAGTTTTAAGAAGGTGACAAGAGGCAGGACTGAAAAGCATTTGCTTTTCCACACCTTAACAGCTGTTAGTTATTTTACCATACTGTCCACCTATGACACAAATGTTAAGCCAAGAATGCCATATTAAGCCTCAATGCTTATTAGCATCATATGTTGAACAATTCCTACATCAAAATTACTGACAACAGAATCAGGTTAAATTCTGTGTGCTGCCATACCTTATACAGCTGTAGTGCTTAAAAGTGCTGGCAGCCTTCTGACATTCCAGGCACAGTTGAATAGCTCCTGGGTAGTCCTCCTCCTTCAGGCAGAAGGAAAGTTGTTAGACTAGACACAAGTCCTGAGAAAGCCTGATAAACGCACACTGCTGTTGATATGATAACAGTACAGCTCTTAAACAAAGATCAGAATTCTAACGACTGGAAAGTAACAAGACAGGCTGAGTTAGAGGCAACTAACCTCAGGCCTAAATACACATGGAGAAAAGGCTACGATCCTATCCTTCCAATGCTCACAGCCCTGAAAGCATGCCCTACTGCAGAAGCTGCTTCCTGGGGAGGCTTCTTGTTACATTTCTTCTTGTAATGTTTCTAGAACATGTGCAAAAGTCTGCATTCTTTTTGCAATGAGTTTCAACTGTTTTACCAACAAGCAATCAATAAATATTTCTGAACAGATACTGATAAACTGCATAGCTTAGAACTCAATTGTCTCCCCAAACCCATGTGACAGGGCCTTAGTGGTCAGGCTGTAGTGCAGCCTTCAAGAAGTTCAGCCAATTGGAAGGAAACATGTCACTATGGATATGGCCCTGGGGAATATACCAAACCCTCACCCCGTTCCTCCCCAGCCACCCTTCTTCCCTTCCTGGCTGCCAGGTGGTGAGAGAAGTGACTTCTGTCTGCTAGGTGCTCAGCCTTGCTAGACTGCTTCACCACAGGCTTAAACACACAGACCCAAGTGACCATGAACTGAGACCTTTGAAACCCTGAGGGGAAATCTCCCATTAGTTTATTTTCACAGGTGTTTTGTCACAGTAAAATTAACTAACTAACACCTAAATTTAAAAACATGTTGTCACCTAAATAGTAATTTAACACCGAACAAATAGTTCCCATAGAGATCTTAGACCCTAGTTTAGCACTTATAGTTTAGAAGTAACACTGGTCATACAGAAAAAGATTAAAAAAAAAATTCCTTATGTTTGTATTTAAATCCAACCAATACAATTCAAACACCAGGGATGCTAAAATAATGACAAAGTACCTATCCCACAGAAATCAAGTACAAGTGTCCCAGAATATCTAATATGTCATTATACTTTAGTAAACCTTACTATGACAGAAAATATCAAAGGGAAACAGATGGCTAGCTCAGGACACAAATTATTATATAAGATACTAAATATAAAGAAAATATTATCCATTTCACAAATTACTCCTGTATGTTAATTGTGAAATTTAATTTGATTGTTTGAACACAATTAAAAGTCTAAAACTAGCATGAAAATACTACTTCAAAGTAAACGTTTTCCCAAACAAACTTTGTTTTCCAAATGAATTATATGTTGACAAAAAAGGTTCAAGTACCTTTCCTGTTATATAGTCTCCTTATTGCAGATACCAACCAAAAGAAAACACAGATGAGAATTTTGTCCTCTTAACATTTTTCTTTGTAATAACTTATCATCAAGAAATTTACAAAGTTTGCTCACTCACCTCCAGCATTTCACTTAAACGTACATCAGTTCTTTGCTAAAAAAGAAAAAAAAAAAAGGAGGGGGGATCAAATTTGGTTCAACTACAAATTAACTTCTAATTTTTTAAGATTAATTTTTATTATTTTAAATTATGTGTATCCAGGAGCGGGGGTGTGAGCATGTAGGTGCAGGTGCCCACAGAGGCGAGGGGCTCTAGACCCACGGTTCTGGAGTCACAGAAAGGTGTGAAGCACTTGAAGTGTGTGCTAGAAATTGAACCCAGGTCTACAAGAACAACAGTCTGGGATCTAAACTGCTGTACCATCTCTCTAGTCTGCAAGTTTTAACTTTTAAAACGTGACTTATACATACCAATGTTTTTATGGTTCTCAGCGACTTCAGAAGTCCAATCAGCAACTGACGCTTCCTTTGATTTGCAAGAAGTCCCAAGCTGGCCTGAGTAAAACCCTCCTTCGCAATATTCAAATGTCTGTGGAAGTAAACAACAGTGCAAGAATTTTCTATACTACAGAAGTTTTGTCCACACACAACAGTTAGGCATGTAATAGAGACACATGGTAGGTGGACTGCTGCTGACCTGTCCACTGCTTGCAACCCAAGCTAAGCAAAGTAAAAGATTAAGAGTAACCATTTCAATCATCTTCGGCTAGATAGGATAGATAGTATTTTCTTCAAGGTTGCCATGCACAAATGAGCTAAACATTCTGAATATAACCTTTACATACGGCTTTCCTGATTGTTTCATGACTGTTCTTACTATATGGAGTTTATTATAAATAAATAAGGTCTATATTTTAAAAAAAGAATAGCTATCTCAAACCAGAGCAGAAGCTGACAGAATACTCTTATATCTGTAAATCTACTAATAAAAAACTGGCACTGCATTATGTATTATTTGTTGTTTCTTTTTTATTTTCTTCATAATCTGTTTCTATAGTATATGACAAAAAATAGTCTACAACAGAAAAAAGAAAGAAAGGGGGGAACCTACATTTTCTTCTCTACAAAGAGTATACAAGGAAATATGACAGTCCCTCGCACATGCATTTCTGGTGCAGCTTTTAGATTAGATGTCTGCTTATTGAAAGGACTCTACACATTACAGCCACAGCATCAACAGGAGACCTCACGGCTGCTCTTGAAATAGCTGTGAGCTGAGCAAGCAAAGTCATGGAAGTAGTACCTCCTCCCATTTGTGCAGATAACAGCAGCCAGCTGAAGACCTGTCTGTAGTGATGTAACTCTTTCAAGCTCCTGTAGGAAGAGTAGATACAGACTATTGTCTCAGGTGTTTGCTTTCTTCCTACTTATATGACATTCTAGCAAAAGCTCTACTGTTTAAAAATAAATAAATATAAAAACCTGACTCTGAAAACAAACTAGTAACAAAGATACTTAGACTTGAAAATTGTTAGTATATTACATGAAAAGTAATTTAAAATACCTACTTCCAATTGATTTCCACAACGACAGATGACAAAATATTTAGTCGGTATTGTTTGTAAGGAATCTAAACCTGACCTGTTTCAGGCAGGAATACATAGCAATAATACATCATGTATATGTTTCTGCTCATCAAAACCTTAACAAAGTGATTAAAGATGCAACAAATCTGATTTCTGTCTGCCAAGGAGTTTCCATGAATTCTGAAAGGCCCCTCCCTTCGGTGTATGTGTGTACTATGAGAGCCTGTGTATGCAAACAGAATCCAGAAGACACTGGGCGCCCTGCCCTATTACTCTTCCTTGTTCCTTTTAGACAGGGTCTCTCACTGAGAACAGCCAGCAAGCTGCAGACCTCTGTCTCCAAATCCCACTGCACTGGGGTTAGCTCATATATCAACACATCCAACTGTTTACACGGGTACTGGGATCCAAACTCTGTGCATGCCTCAAGCATTCTTACCCCCTGAGCCACGTCTCCAGTCTACAGCGCTCTGCTTCAGGTGAGGACAAGACAGCTACAGACTTAATTCCAACAGCAACATACTTTTATGTTGAATTATTAATCTATACCTTTGTCACAAAGTTCATGAAAGCAATTTTCAATGGTTCTTTTATTTCAATTTGATAAAATGTCACAAATATTCACATTCATACATGCATACACATGTACACACTACAGAGAAAAGAATTAAGTATTATAACTTAAGTTTCAAATATGTCACTCAACCAGTTGCAAATTTTACTACAACAAGCAGCAGAGATTATCCTACCTTTACGTAAGCAGGCTGTTTTTCAAGAATCAAATCTGCTACTTTTTTAGAGACCTATGAGAACATACAATCAAACAGAAGAAATAATGAAAAACCACTATATTATTTACTTCAGCTTTTAGAACACTATGGGAATGATCATTTACCTGTGCTATGTAATTAGTATAAATTATCGTTGATATCACCCTACTGGAAACTCAATAAATGGCCATATGATTGTTAGGGATATGTGCTTATTGTTAGGGATATGTGCTTCTTTACCTGAGCTAACAAACAGAAAGCAAAGCATAACTATCTTTAAAGACAAAGAATCTCATTTGGAAAGATGAATGAATTTGCTAAGATAAAACTTAATTAACTGAATTTACAGAGGTAATTAATCTATAGGGAAATGAAACTGCTTGCACCATGTAAGAAAACAATCTGGCACTTTCTCAGACAATTAAAAACAGTGCTACCTCAAGATCCAGCTATACCACTCCTAGGCATATATCTAAAATATGCTCAAGTATACAGCAAGAACATTTGCTCAACCATGTTCATAGCAGCTTTATTCGTAACAGCCAGAATCTGGAAACAACTCAGATGTCCCTCAACAGAGGAATGGATACAGAAATTGTGATACATTTACACAATGGAATACTACACAGCAACTGAAAACAAGGAAATCATGAAATTTGCAGGCAAATGGTGGGAACTAGAAAAGATCATCCTGAGTAAGGTATCCCAGAAGCAGAAAGACACACACAGTATACACTCACTTATAAGTGGATATTAGACATATAATATAGGATAAACATACTAAAATCTGTACACCTAGAGAAGCTAAGCCAGAAGGAGGACCCAGAGTAAGATGATCGATCCTCCCTCAAAAAAGCAAATGGGATGGACATCAGAAGACGGAGAGAACAGGGAACGGGACAGAAGCCTACCACAGAGGGCCTCTGAAAGACTACCCAGCAGGGTATCAAAGCAGACGCTGAGATTTATAACCAAACTTTGGGCAGAGTGCAGGGAATCTTATGAAAATAGCAGGAGATAGAAAGATCTGGAGAGGACAGGAGCTCCACAGGGAGAGCAACAGAACCAAAAAATATGGGTACCGGGGTCTTTTCTGAGACTGATACTCCAACCAAGGACCATGCATGGACATAACCCTGCACAGATGTAGCCCATGGCAGCTCAATGTCCAAGTGGGTTCCCCAATAATGGGAACAGGGACTGTCTCTGACATGAACTCAGTGGCTGGCTCTTTGATCACCTCCCCCTGAGGGAGGAGCAGCCTTACCAGGCCACAGAGGAAGACAATGCAGCCACTCCTGATGAGACCTGATAGGCTAGGGTCAGAGGGAAAGGGAGGAGGACCTTCCCTATCAGTATACTTGGAGAGGGGCAGGGAAGGAGAAGAGGGATGGAGGGTGGGATTGGGAAGGGATGAGGAAGGGGACTACAGGGAGGATACAAAGTGCATAAACTGTAATAAATAAAAAATAAATATATTAAAAAAAAAACAAATCACTTGGTCCCTACTTTGAAAAGTTAAAAATACATGGGTTTTCTTGCCAGTTTGTTTTGGGTTTGTCGGTTGCTTGTAATGCTATGAAGCTGTGTAAGCTTTTTTTCTTCAAATCCATGAATAATATTAATGTGCACAGGTTAATATTACAATAATTGTGTTAACATAAGGCTTTTAAGCTTTAGAGGCCTTTCAACTACACATGACATCTAGCACCCAGCTGGGCCGGCAGTCACTTAGTGAGGTACACAGTGAGGCCCCCTTCTCCAGGCCTAAAAAGGACAAAATTTTAAACCAGTGGTTCTCAGCCTTCCTAATGCTGTGACCCTTCAATACAGTTTCTTATGCTGTGGCGACCCCCAACCATAAAATTATTTTACTGCTATTTCATAACTATAATTTTGCTACTGTTATGAATTGTAATTCAAATATTTTTGGAGACAAAGGTTTGCCAAAGGGGTCGCAACTCACCTGCTGAGAACCTGTTTTAAACATACTAAAATAACTACATTAACCCTTTTGTGTTTGTTTAACCTACATAAAACATCTCTGATATTATTTAAATTATTTTCTATACTGTTTTTATTTATGAAATATTTCATTAAAGTTGAGACATTCGATCTTTAAGCAACTTTAACCAGTTAGTAAAGAAAACTCAATGTTACTCCTCTGCACTGTTTTAAGAATTCTAAAGATTCTACAGATAACACAATCCCATAAAAAAGTGTCAGGTAGGAACCATAAGAAAATGAAATCAGGAAGTGCTAGCTCTACATCATGGAATCTGCCATATGGAAATGTGTGTAATGTGTAGCCAGAACGCATCTAATTCTCCTCAGATGAGTTTCCGAAGAAAATTGCAGTGTAGTGACTGTGGGTCTGCACTATCACACCACTGCTGTCCTCCCACAGGGCCTCCTCGCATTCCTGGGTGTGACAGGACAGAGCAGCACTGATTTCCTTGACTGGTAGATCTGTTAGTAACAACCACGTGTTAAATCCAAACATAATATTTACTAATGTTCCTCTCGCTGAAAATAATTAGCAATACCACGATATCATTAACTCACCTCCCACGCATTTCATAAACCTAAGTTTAGCCTCACACAAAGGAAATAGTTGCAGAACTTTATAGTACTGAAGGAAATGTGGTTCCACCTATCATTTTACAAGTAAAGCAAGAGTGAAGTTAAGCAAGCTACCCACAGTTACATAATTACAAAGCAACAACTATGACTTTCTGAATCTTAGTTCTACATTCTCTCTACATATATTTCTACTGTAAGTGGGACTTTTACTGTGAGATTAAAAAAAATGCTCCACTATGAAAATATGGGTAGGAAAGTCACATACACTCCACTTAGGGTGCTTAGGAAGAAAGCTTTCAGCTAGGAATTCTTAACCTGTGGGTCATGACCCCTTCGGGAGAAGGACCCTTTCACAGAGGTCACATATCAGATATTTAAATTACAATTCACAACTCACAAAATTACAGTAATGAAGCAGTAATGAAAATAGTTTTCTGGTTGAGATCACCACAACATGAGGAACTGTATTAAAGGGTCACAGCATCACGAAGATTGAGTCAACTGCTCTAAGCTCTTTGATCACATCCAGGAACCAGAGACAGAATCTCCATCTCTAGAAGAAAACCTATCAAAACAGTAGCAAGAAAGTGCAGAGGCATACAACAACAAATATGTCATCTGGGTCATGACAGAAAACTGGATGTGTGTATGTTATTTCTCTGTAAATGTTACACCTCTGTTTTCATGCAGTTTTACCAAAAAGAAATGCATTTACAATTAAAAAAAAAAAGAAATCCATTTACTTACTGCAGCTTGTTGTTTCTTTAATTTATCTCTGTATTCCTCCAATTCTTGCAGATTGAGAACAGGTGGAAGCTTCTATAGCAAAATACAGAGACAGACAGACAGACAGATGGATGAGGAGTAAAATCTGTTACACTTGGTTTCATTTCCCCAAACACTTCTAACTAGAGAACTATAAACTATACTCGCGACAGTGTCACAGCCCACTGTCCTCCAATGTTTCCGCACAACCTCTGTCTTCCAACACCAGGTGTTTTACAGGATCCTCTGCTTTCCACCTGGCCCCGCCTGGCCGCACCCACCGCTGCCACTCTCCATGTAGGAAACCAGACCCGCTGGGCAGCCTGGCGGCTCCTCAGGGAGAATGTTTAAATGATTTCGGCCAGAGGAAATAAGAAAAGACTCTAACAGTGATCCCCTATCCCACCTGCTACCTCTAATTATAAAAAATCCCCATGCAGACGTTTCTCTCTGGAATATTATTAATAAAGTGACTACTAAAGTGAAGTTAACACTTTAAATTAAGTCTCCATGAAGTAGCAAAAGCTGCAATTGTGTACAACAGAAAACACTTTTTTGATATTTTGACTTTTTTTTATCAAGTCCCCATAAATATATACTGTCAGCATTCCGACAGTTTTGTACAGAAGGCTTTTCAGCACAATCCATACTCGTGATCGAAAGAGTTGGTGCTCTAGTGAAGCCTGGAGCGGCGCGCTTGTACTCCTGACTACCCAGGAGGTTGAGGTGGTAAGGCCACTTAAACCGAGGAATTTGAAACCAGTCTGCAACCTACAGCCAAACAAAAAGTCTTATGTAACATCTTCTTAGCATTTATTTTAAAGTTTAAATAATAAAAGTTTCATTTTGGTGTCATTTAATGGCCATTTTTAATGTAACTATGAAAGCACTGTGAGAAGCAGTACAGCATCATGCTGCACAGTAGCAATCACATACCGAAAATCCAGAAGAGTTCCCTTAACCAGCACTCCAAACTTGCACTTAACACCACGGACTGACAGTTCATTAAGTTCAGACTGTGATAATCAAAAACCTATTATCTTAACTATTAGTATTATTAAAAAATATTAGTTCCCTCTAAACTTCAGATCTCAAAAATTCATTCATATGAACTGAGGAAATAAGCCTTAGATGTGTTTTAATAGAAGCTTTCTTTTACCTCCAGCTCATACTTAACAATATCAAATGGGTCCGCAGAAAAATAGACTTCCTCAATACTATTAATTAGTTCTTGTTCAGCTTGAGGGTCGCTTGGCTGTTCTCGAAGTTCCCTGAATTCCTCCTTTAAAAAAACAAAAAACAAAAAACCAGTCATCATTATAGTATATGTAATTGCGAAAACTCCATCTGCATAGAAACAGATGACCTTGTGTCTTCAGTCCCACACCTTCCGAGAAACCTTCTGACCAATAACACAAACTAATTAGAAACCAGAAAACTAGGGAAAAGCCAAACACTAAAACACTGTCTTTTACTGAAGTGAGGAGAAAAAGAATTCAGATTGTATTCTGAACAACTTGTATGCCAGAAAGGTTAAAAGAATTTAAATGTTTAAGAAAAGAAAGGCAAGCAACTATATAAGTCTATCATTGACACATAGCATAAACTCACATTTTATCACATCAATAATATTCTAAAAATCTGTCTGAGCACACAGAACAAAACACTATCTCAATAAACTCTAGGACCCAATCTCTGGGAAGTGAACATCTAACTTGGCTAAGAACCAGTGGGCAGCTAAGCATGCAGCCCGGGGTTTCCAGGCTTCATCCTGTATGCTATGAAGCTTCTCCGGTACGTACAAACACTGCAACGCAGGAGCTGTGTACCAAAGCTGAGTACTGAATAAAGGTCTTCCTTCTCACAGCTCCTACAGAAGCTTGACAGACAGATCCTGTTCCTAGTATTAGGGCCCTTATGCTACACAATTTCAATGAATTCTCTGACAACCCCTTGTTAACTAGAAAATCTCCTCAGTTTAGCTAATCATTTCTTTCCAGGCAGGTTAGTGAAGATGCTAAACTAGGTATGGTATACATGCTTACAATCCTAACACTTAGGAGGCTGAGGCAGGATCTTGAGATTAGAGACACCCTGAGCTATCCAGCCAGACTCTGTCTAGGAAAAACCAAAAGTAGGAGCAGCCTTGCCAGGCCACAGAGGAAGACAATGCAGCCAGTCCTGATGAGACCTGATAGGCTAGGGTCAGATGGAAGGGGAAGAGGACCTCCCCTATCAGTGGACTAGGAGAGGGGCAGGGAGGAGATGAGGGAGGAAGGGTGGGGCTGGGAGGGAATGAGGGAGGGGGCTACAGCTGGGATACAAAGTAAACAAACTGTAATTAATATTTAAAAACAAAAATTTTATTAAAAAAAAGAAAAACCAAAGACCCTGTCTTAACAACAGAAAAAAAAAAGACATTATTTTAAGTAGTCCTTTGAGAATTCCATATCCTGTGCTTTAATCTAATTCAGCCCCTGTCAACTCCTCCCACAGCCACCCCTTCCTTACCTGCCCAATTCTGTACTCTTTTTATTTTAAACCTATCAAGTCCAATTTGTGCTGCACACATATTCTCAGATGTGTGGCCTTCCTGTTGAGCACAGGTCCACTCTTAAGAAAACCTAATCTTCCTTTTCCCGTTAGCTCCCCAGCTATTATAAACATTAACAACTTAAGTCACTCAGCTTTCAAAGTTACTAGGAAACCTATGGAAGTACAAAAGAGCAGTTGTTTTAAAGCCTTACCATTATTAATATGATGCTCAGCAACGGATCACCACTATTTATTTATTGGTTGTCTGTCTTGAGGGCGTGCCACAGCGCACGTGTGCAAGACAAGGGACAACCTGCAGGAGTCCGCCCACGCCTTCCATCACGTTTGTCAGTACTGCTGGTAAATGCCTTTACTCACTGAGCCATCTTATCAGCCCAGATCATTGCTAATTAAATGTACAAAATTAGCACACAGTCTATCCACCAATTAAAGGGACACTGAGTGATGGTCTATGATTTACTGTGGACAAACTTCTTATCTATTAAAAATAGCAACTGCGCCAGATCTGTGGCCACCAAGACCAGCATGAATCAGGGAGCAGCAGGTAAAAGCCTCTCCCCATGCCCCACCTCCTTCTACTGGCCTGCCACAGCCGCCCTAGCAGGTCTGCCCTGGGCCCTCAATGCTGCACTTCCTCTGCAAGACCCACACCCCAGTTCCCTGGCCTGAGCCATTTCCAGGGACTCACTCCAGTCTGAGGCCCCGAAGGCAAGCACAGATCAGAGAGCAGCAGGAAAACCAGAGGACTGTAGCCATTAGGGACAATGAGCTCTACAACCCCAGAGACCTGTTACCATCAGAGGCGACAAGGCCTGCGAGCAACAGAGTCAACCAAACAGCTAGAGGTCTGCACAAGAACACTAGGTATCAACAAAACCCCGGGCCATAACGACACCACCAAAACTCAGCTATCCTACCACAGCAAGTCCTAAGAATGCTACCACATCATAAGCACAAGAAAACAATCTTAAATCTGAAGTTATGAAAATGATGGAGGCCTTAAAAGAAAAAAATATATACATACCTCTTAAAGAACTGTGGAAAAATACAACCAAACAGGTGAAGAAATCAAATAAATCCCTTAAGGAAGCCCATAGGTTGCTCAGTCTCCAAGATGGCTTCCTAATAAGGGATACAGGGGCCATCTCTGACATGAACTCAGAGGCTGGCTCTTTGATCACCTCACCATGGGGGGAGCAGCCTTGCCAGGCCACAAAGGAAGATGATGCAGCCAGCCCTGATGAGATCTGATAGGCTAGGGTAAAAGGGAAGGAGAGGAGGTCCTCTCTTATTAGGGGACTAGGGAAAGGGCATAGAGGGGGAACAGGGAAGGTCGATGGGATTAGGAGGAGACGAAGGAGGGAGCCACAGCCAGAGTACAAAGTGAATAAATTGTAATAAATAATAAATAAAAAATGGGAGATCCAAGATGGCTGCCACGAGAGGACACTGTGTCTGAGGAGTAGGACAGCAGAAAAAACACAGCGACCAGGAGACTGAACTCTGGAACCTAAAATGCCAGCATTTGTGATTGCCAGGTGAGCGGAACTCCTACCGTGAGAAAATCAAGTGGGAAAACCCTAGGGACACCCAGTTATTACCCGGAAAAATCTCCGGGTGACCGGTGGCGCACAGCTCTGAGCTGAATGAGCAGCCGCGCTGGGCGCCCACGGCACCATAATAGACTGGATCACACAGTCTCCCCGGCAGTCTGAGGAGGAACCGGGTACCATTTTTGACTGACCTGCACACTGCGGGCGCACACTGCACGCATCCGCCAGCAAAAACCTCAGTCCATGTGTGAGTCCGCGGGCAAGTCTGGGAAGGACCCGGGTTCTGCTTCAACCCACGGGTGTACAGCAGGCGCACACCGATCTCGGAAACCACCTCAGACTGAGAGGGTTGGCCGACCGTTTTGACCAGACTGCACACTGTGGGCGCACACTGCACGCGTCCGCCAGCAAAAACCTCAGTCCGTGTGTGAGTCCACAGAACAGACAGAGAAGGCCTCGGGCACCATTTTAGACAGGCCTGCATACAGCGGGTGCACACTGCTCGGTAACGCCTGCAACCAACCCAAACCCACTGTGTGTGGCTCAAATATCATCTCAGACCGTGGTGCACAGCCCCTGGACCAGAAGGGGGCGCCAAATCTCCAGTCCAGAGGAGAGCCCTTAGCAGCAAGCCCAGGAAAGAGCACACAGGCCCCAGCTGACAACTCAAACCAGGACACTCAGACTCTACCCCAGAGTGAGGAGTAAAGCCTCCAGACCAGACGGGTGACCAGCCTGCAGTGCTCACAGCTTCTATCACAGAGCACAAAGACGGGCACACAGAGCTCACAACAAAGTTCAACTGAGACAACAACACACGCTAACAAACCACTAGAACTCCCTGGTCTTCTTGAAGAATACTCCTGACACAAGAGATTGACAGTTTCAAACTGAAGTACAGCCTTAAAGCACAAACAGCTCCCTGATTATATATAAACAAATGCTCAAAAATCAGCAAAAGAAATCACCCAACAAAAATGAGGACACCATGGCCCCACCAGAAACACCCAAATGCAGGGGAGATTTTAATTCAGCAGAGACACAGGAAAATTATGTTAAAGTTTTGATTAGGCAGATATTGGAGGAACAAAAGGAGAGAGAAAAAGAAGAAATGAACAAGGCCCTCCAAGAAATGGAGTAGAAATTAACTGCCCACATAGAGGAACAATCAAAGATAAACAGAGAGGAAACAACCAAAATAGGAGACACAGTCAATCAGTTGAAGGAAACAAAGCATGAAAACGGAATTAGAATCCTTAAAGAAGACACAAAGAGAGAAGAACCTAGAACTGGAGAAGGTAGAGAAAAGATCAGGAACCACAAAGGTAAGCATCAACAAGAGAATACAAGAGATGGAAGAGAGAATCTCAGGAGCTGGGGATACGCTGGCTGAAATGGATTCCTCACTCAAGGAAAATAGAAAATCGGAAAAATCCCAAGCAAAAAACATCCAAGAAATTAAGGATGCCATCAAAAGACGAAACCTAAGAATAATTGGAATAGATGAAAAAGAAGACTCCAGGCTCCAAGGACTGGAAAATATTTTTAAGAAAATCATAGAAGAAAATTTTCCCAACTTAAAAAAAGAAATGTCCATAAACATACAAGAAGCCTACAGAACACTAAATAAACTAGACCAGAAAAGAAATACCTCTCGTCACATCATAGTCAAAACACTAAACCTATAAAACAAAGAAAAAATATTAAAGGCAGCAAGGGAAAAGGGTCAAGTAACATATGAAGGTAGA
>CM053763.1:42217582-42250998 GCA_028658305.1 Pachyuromys duprasi
TGGATACAGAAATTGTGGTACTTTCACACAATGGAATACTACTCAGCAATTAAAAAGGAGGAAATCATGAAATTCGCAGGCAAATGGTAGGACCTGGAAACGATCATCCTAAGTGAGGTATCCCAAAACAGAAAGAAACATATGGTATATACTCACTTATATAGACCTATAGGACCATACATGCCGGGGAGTGACATATTGGCTAGATTCCAGGGGAGGACATTGTAGCCAGCCCTGAGGAGACAGGATGAGCTGGGGTTGGATGGAAGGGGAGGAGGTCCTCCCCCATTGGTGGACTTGGAGGGGGCGGGGAGGAGATGAGGGAGGGTTGGGGAGGGTGGAAGGAGATGAGGGAGGGGGCTACGCTTGGGATGCAAAGTACCTAACCTGTGATTGATAACAAAAAAATAAATTAAAAAAAACGCATTCAACAAGAGAACACAGGCATAAAATCATGCTTGTATACAAGACACAAGCTACAAAGTACACTAACAGAAAGGAGCAATGACAGGAGTACTCTGGATAAGAGCATGATGTGATAGGCACCACGAATATAGTAAAAAGGCACCCAGGAGCTGGGAAATGTCCCAGTTGGTAATATGTTTTCCCCATAAGCCTAGGAACTAAAGTTTAATTCCCAGAACCCACAGGGATAGAGGTTTGTACCAGCAGCCTCAGCAATGGGGAGGCAGAGACAGGTTAACTTTTGGGCTCTCTAACCATCTCGCCCAGCCAATTTAATAGACTTCAGAGCCCACATGAGAGATGTGGTATCAAAAAGAACACAGTGAAGGGGTAAAGGGCTCCTGAAGAAACAACATCAAAGCTTAGCCTCTGGACCATACCCATGTGACTATGTACATGCATTTGAGCATTTGTGTGCGTGCGCGCACACACACACACCCAAAAAACAAAAATATGAAACCGTACCATTCTTGCAGTGAGAGCCACACTTCTGAAGTCTAGAAGAAGGGAATGGAAGTTATATGTAACTCTAAGCCACTTAGCACATGCACAGTGGTGCTCAAACTTGGGGGTGGGGTGTGCAATGCACAGCACCTGTGGAAGAAAGGCATCTTCTACTCATGCAAGTATAAAGTGAGAGGAGGGAATTGGGAACTTAGAATATTCAGGCAAACCTCCTTCCCTTAAAAGGACATTGGCATCTGAAATACAAGCTTCAGGAGGGTGGTGTTGCCTCTAAGCATCACAAGTGCTCATGAGTGCAGTTGGTACATTTCGAAAAGAATTCAGACTTTACTGAATCGGTAATGTTGGAAGCTATCATTTGTTGCTAAGCCAAAAACTTGAAATACATGCAGTAATCAAGCACCACTTTCATCTTAAGGGTATAACAATTAACATCAACATATCACAGCAGGCTGATGCTCTCCTTCAGCCCAGTACCAGATAGACTGACCTGAGGGCAGCGACACTCAGCTTTAGCTGCATCTCTACAAGTTTGAAAATTTGATTTAACCTCTTCAAATTTATTTATTTTTTCATGTTTTAAACTTATTAAAATCGCCAAAGGGAAAAAGTGATTTTATTTAAAAGCAGCTCACAAATGTACATTTCAAAAATGTGATGAATTTATAAAAACAGTACAATCTGTATAAGTACAAAAAGGTCAGATGCTAGTCCTTGCTAGTGATCTACTCAGTCAACATCAGAGAACACAAAGAACTAATACAATAGTCCTAAATCAAGGGCAGGGAGAAAACCTAGCAAGGCAGGAAAAGACACAGCATACAATAAAGGAACCCTGAAGAATCAGCCTGTCTCCATCTTAGGCTTAACAGCTGTCACATAATAAAGCCAAAGAGGTTTGTTCCTGTGTATGATTGAACCTCTGTTTCTCAAGGATGGGATTAGGTCCTGCCTGTAACCATAACTACAAATGGTTCTGTATTGCCTTCCAGGAATGGCAATCATACCTATGCTTCAAAAGTTAGTAACCATCTTGCACCCCTACCTTTGTTTCAAAAGAGCTGTTGTAACTACCTTGTTGTGAGGACCTGTTGTGACCACCTTGCAATTGTGTCTCTGTTCCAGGAGGCCCTTGTGGCTAACTCACTATGCTTATGTTCCACTCCTGCAACCCAATCTGCCTATTTTGTCTGCCAAAGCCCCCATTTGGAAAACCCCTACCATGAGCTATAAAATAAACAAACCTTGTCTTCTTCACATCCAAGGCTGACCTCTCAAACCCCACCTCAGGGGGAGGACACTTGCTTTCATTAATTGCTTGCTTTAATGAATCAGCCTTGACGATTTCAGTCAGTGGTCTTTCTCCTCCCACCTTTGAGGATTAACACTTCACCCAAACCAAATATCCTGATACATCACTGTATCCTAATAAAATAGCCCTCCTTTCAACCCATCTAGTGACCTCTTGGTGAAATACACATCTGAGCTCATTCCAACTGCTCAGAAGAGACTCTGTCTCTCACAGGCTCCCTGTCTCTCTCCATCAAGCTCTGCTTCCACCTAGTCACTCCCTAAACACTTCCTCGGCGCTGGGCTGCCTGCTCAGTCAGATTCCACACTTCAGACTGCAGCTACTCCTTATTCTCCACGGTCATGCTCCACGGCGCCAAGCTTCACAGCACTCCAATAATAATTACAGATCAACCTGTAATTCAATAGTCAATGGTATTCAAAAGGGATATGAAACAAAACATTTTGGTCGGCAACGTGATCCATGAGCTCTTAATGCTTCTATTAACAACAACAAAAAAATAATAAGAATATTAAATGACTTGGGAGTATTTCATGTATGCAAATGAGAAAAAATAAACAGAAGCAGCATACTGTTTATTTTAATAAACTGCTGCATAATTTTGTTAGAATTAAAAACTCACTTCCTAGCAGTACAGATGTACAAAAATATGCAATTCTTTAAAACAGAACCTGATAAGGTAATTTCTTAGTGTTTGAGATATCTTATATGCAAAATGAACAAAAGGCTCCCTACAAAAAAAAAATTTAAAGCAAATAGGAAAAACTAAAACCAAATAAAACCCTTTATGGCATATCAAAATATGTTAAGAAAAAGAGGTTAAAATAATGAGACAGTTAAAGCAAGTATAGAATTAAACAGTTCAGTCTTGCCAACTGTTATATCATTAATGAAGCCTTCAAGGATTTATTTTATAGTAAGTTTTACGGTTTATAGGGTATAATTAAATGAGTATTAAAACTAATGTGTTGAAAATGCTCTTTAAAATGTGAAAATCCAAAACTAATTTGTCAACAAGTAAAAGATATAAAATGCAACAAAACTTTACTGCCAATCACTGAAACACAGAAAATGTGCATCAGTACACCTCATAATTAAAGCTGGAAAGAGAAAAATTAAAGTCATGGATTCAGCGGCAAGCAGAGGAAATGAAAGCAGAAAAGGCAAAAGAGCAGACGGCCCCACGCTGCCATTAGGAGCTCGCTAGCCTGCCTCACAGGCCCCAGTGCCTGCCCCATCGGCCAGTGCAGCTACATGTAACAAACACTGCCTTTATTCTCAACATGGAGAACCTCCTAGGTGACGCCACCCAGAGGTGAGTGGAATTCGCACTGCCCTCAGTTACTAAAGAGGGGCCCGATGAACAAATAAACGGCAAGGCAAAACAGAGCAGAGGGAGGACGGAGACAAAAGAGAAGGCACAAGTGCTCTCAGCCTGAGGGAAAAGGCATTCAGAAGACAGAGGGACAGACAGAAATCCACGCTTAAGCCGAGGGCCGGAACAAAATGCAATTATAAAATTATGCTGCAGGATCAAGTAATAAAGAGCCTTGATTGAAATTTAAAAAAGAAAAGAAGTAACACTCCATGCTCACCAGGAGGCAATAAGATGGAAGGCAACAATTGGGACATTTAAAAAAGATGATTATGTACAAGCATCCATGTTTGTGCGCTAGAATTATGTCTTTCTCTAACTAAAAGAAATAACACGACACTGTGCCAGACACTATATCAAAAATAAGCATAAATGTTCAATATTTTGTAAATGTTCAATAAAGCAGACAGGACTATTTCAGCAGACTGGCAGAAAACAGTTATTTGCTGTTTTCAAGGCTGCTTCTCCATCACACACGGGTTGAATACATTACATTACCTCCTAGCTGCTCTGCTACTTTGATTATCTCTGAGGTAGATAAGGCTACATGAACACACACAGAAAATGTACATTGTGAATGTAACTTTATGAGCACTGAAGAAAAATGATCATAACAGATACTGCAGTCAATATCTGCTTTATTTAGCCATCTCAACATGAAAACAAAAGGTTTTATGGGGATTCAAATCTATAAAACAAAAATAAAATCTCAAATGAAAGATTTATGAAAACATTTCCAAAATATTTACAGCTTCTAAGGAACTAAATGATCACTTTAGAAAGTAATTTCGTACTGAGGGTTCATTTCTTCGGGAATGCATCTGTGCTTAGGGAAAACAATAATTATACATTTTGCATTTAGCTACTACTTTCATATTATCCAAAAGTCCATACTAATTGAGCCAAAAACTCAACCTATCATAAGTAAATAGTTGTAACAGCATAACAGCTTTCATAGTTTAAGTCAGCACATACCACAGCTTAGACACGTAACAGTCAGTTTCAGGCTTTTACTCAACAAATTATGTAATTATGTAATGTGAATTGACATAACACTCTTCAGTTCACAGGTCAGAATCAAAACTCTGCAGAAAATTAATAGAATAAATACTGGAACCCCAACTTCCTTTCTATATTAGACTGCAGTTCACATACGCTTGATTCTCCACCTAGATGGCAGAATGCCAACAGCGAGAGACTGTCTAAAGGATGGCGGAGAGAGATTTTGTTCTTCTAAAGCATACATCTGCTGTTTGTTTTCTTGTCTTGCTTTGCTTTTTTTTTTTAACTGTTAGCATTCTTTCATCAGTCAAGATGGCAAGACAAAGTGACAGTGACAGTTGCTACAGCTACAAGCTTGGTTCTCATAAAGCTAACAACCTGTTAGAGCCCCAATTGAAAGCAAAAATAAAGTTAGTCGCCAATATATATATACATATATATATATACACACACACACACAGAGTGAATAGGAAAAATATGTTTTTCAATATTTGATCAGTATTATTAAAGTCATAAGTCACTGGTCAGATACAGGTTTGATCTGCTTCCAAATGAAATAACTCAAAACCTATTTTCAGATCTTAGCCTAAAACCATGCAGCACATAAGATTATAATGAATTGTCAGATGTCTGATTATGTGGGGAAATTGCACATTTTCTTATATTCCCAGTAGAACAACAGTAATAATCTATCAAATGTAGCGGCTTCCTCAGTTTGCTCCTGTACTTACATAAAGCAGGCTTTACCGCCTACCCTGTTTTTATCAGGTTCTTAGTGCCATCTAGTGGAGTACTCATTACATTACAATTTGAAATGAGGCTTCAGCTAAATGATTTATGAACATTCATACAAGGCTGTTAAAGTGTAACTATTTTAATCCAGACTCAAAATAAAATTAGGTAATAAAAGTATTTTAATCACTTTATGCAAAAAGTAAGTAATAAATAAAAACTGATTTCAACCATTCAAATGTGTTGCATTGATACAGTTAAAAATCAGCCATCATAAACTTTTTTTTGAACCTTTGACAAATATTTGTACCTATTTTTTGTACAGTTAAAATGTCAAACCAAGTCTAGGATTTTTTTTCTAAATTTATTATATGAAAAACATTGATGATGACATTGGAACTTAAAATCTTTAAGCTATCTTTAAAAATAATTCTCAGCTTCCATGAATATTGCATTGTCTGCCAGTACTAAATGCTAACACTGGAGAGAAGGCAGAGCACAGCAGAGATTCCGACGGAAAACCCAATGCATGCCTTCCTCGCTTTTCTTTAGTTCTAAGGTCTTTTCAGACCCTCTTAAAAGATAAAGTCTATGCTGAGAACCATCACAGCACCTCCAGCCTCAGGGCTTTTCAGTCTTTCACCGTTTGTATCTAGTAAAACCCTCACTCTTACATTCTGCTTTCTAAACGACCCTCAAACATCGCTTTTCCGCTTCTCCACCTCATGTCTGTAGCTTCTTAATCAGCAACCCAGTCTTCAGCCCTGTGTAACAAAGCAGCCCAGCCACCCAGCGCCTTTCTTAATCAGCCTCTGCATTCCGCGCACCTGCTCCTGAACTGCCCTTGCTCTCCAGCACATGCAGATTATGGCCTACACAAGTCTCAAAAAATACAATAAAAAATAATAAAATACAATAAAAAATAGACAAGACCCGCTGGCTCATCAGACATATCACATACTGCTCTTCCGTTCCTCTTTACTGCTCTTCTTTTCTAAGGAGCTAAACCATCATGGAATTTGCAATTAGTAATCACTTTAAACCTAATCAACAGCGGTATGATCCATCTTAATAATCCACTCCTTTATTCTAGAGCCTTCCAATATATCACAACTCCAGCCAATCTATTTCTTTCTTGATTTGAAAGCACCTTTTTCCAACCAGAAAGATATTATGATAAAGAAAAAAAAAGAATTCATGCATTAAACTGATAAACTGAGATGTTCATGTGGGTGTTAGGAGATTAAAATCTGAAATATACCAGACAGTGAAAGTTGTTTTTTATTTTTTTATTCAAATTTTCTGCCCAAAGGAAAAACATAATTAGATATGCTTTGGGGATCGGGATGTTATAGCAGGAAAATAAAAAACCTCCTTAGCTCCTTCCCAAACAGAGGAGAGTACTGTCAACAGTCTACCTATGTGTTGATGAGTGTGGTGATGCCATTAGGTGTAAGTATTCCAGTGTTTCTTCCCAGCATTTAAATTGCTTAAACAGAATAAATACCAACACAGTCATCTTTACCCGACACTGAAGAGCTTAACCCCAGTAAGATACTGTATTTCCATGCAACAGATAGATTACTAGAGATTACTATATTAGAAATTACTATATCCAAATTTCAAAATCAATCATCTCTAGAGCTTACAGCACATTAGTAAAACACACCGCAAGTAAAGTAGCACAGCCTCATTGAGTTTCCCTCATTGCCACATTTCCTTCAAGTTTGTGTCACTGACAACCAGGCACCTTGCTTGTTACTATGTGCCTTTCCCTCTGGGAGCGCAGCACAGCATCAGCTTTGGGGAAGTACCTGTCTTTCCACCGCTATGCTGCCGGTTCCCACAGTGCATCCAGCACAGTCAATGCTCAAAAGTGCAAATGGAAATTCACAGGAGACTACAGGAAGAAAATGTCAGCCTCCACAATGCTGGTGACTTTTGTAACCTTTTTCTAGGGACCCTTTCTATGCATGCTGTGTACTACTTTTATAGTAAATAAAGTATTCTATAGTAAATAGAGTATTCTAAAATACTCATTTCAAATTAGTATTTTCCATTTTTAATATGTGTTCAGTAATCTGAAAAAATTAGGATTGGTTTTTAAAGATATCATATTTCAAGTGACCAAGCACTAACCTCCACACATTAATTTTAAAGCAACTGTATAGCTAGAAGTCATTTACTACATATGATACAAAGTCACATCCAAGTTGTAAATATATATGTATATTATGTATATATATTGATTATACATATACAATGTATATATATTGTATATATATTGTGTGTGTGTATATATATGTGTGTGTATATATATATATATTCAAGTTCTGCATTAAAGTTTAACTGCACTGAGAGGGCAATCTCAGAACTCGATTCCTCTTAGCTGTCAAGCTCAGTAGTGAGTGCGAGCCTGATTCAAAGCTACCAACGGAGCATCACCACTCTGGACTGTGTGTAGAGCCACTAGGAGAGAGGGCAGCAGCCCTGCAGCCCCAGCGACACTGTCAGCAGGCAGAAAACAAACAGGCATGAGGACCTTAGGAAGCTTTGTTATCGTAAGGCTGGCTGCAGCTTCCTGCGGAAGCAGCACTTCCTATTAGCTACGTTACCACCTACTAACACCTCGGTACATGCCCGAAAGAACTGTGCTTAGATATAAGGATCGCCTGAACCGCTCTCCCTTGCTGCTCTTGCGACCCCAACTGTCCAGTCTACCCAGGGCCAGGTAACTCAAAGAAACACAGAAGTTCCACAAGAAGACTATGCATAAATCCACTGCAGCCACTATCACCAAAAACATCACATCTTAGGGTTTAATGACAACAGATCATTCCTATTAAGAAATTCATGTATTTTTAATGAGATTCACTCATCAACCGGAAACCGACTCCAAAACAGGTAATACAATCAAAATCACGGTATGCCCACAATGTATAAATGTATAACTATCATTTTTCTTCATCAAATAAAGGCAACTGTTTATCAGTAGAATGTATGGTCAGTCCTTATTTCCTAACTGCACCATATCCATTTATAACATTGTGTGTGCTTGTGTGTGTGTGAAATGTCTAAGTCTTTGTCTGATCTACTTCATGCAAAAGGATTATTAGCATTTTACTGTATTGAGACACAATGCTTGGGTCTGAACTCACATAAAGACTAAAGAATAAATGCAAAATTTACTTTGTTGGTCAGTGTCTGAAGGAGATAGAAACTGACTCGGGGATGTGAGAAGCCTCAGATAATTGAGCAAGAAAAATCCTGTATTAAGGAAACAGCACATAGGCTGGCAAGGATGTGAACTGCTGGGTGGGAATGTAAACCAGCTTAGTAATTAGTAATTAACTAAAACCTGACCTACCGTGACATCCTATATACAATTCCCGTGCGCTTACTCCTGGCAACATAGCACGGACACACTTGCACATCAGTGTTCACTGCAGCATTATTCACTGTAGCTAAGCTATGAGACCAACAGAGGTTTCCAACAACAAGGAAAGGGTGAAGAAAAGGCAGTTTATACACACAATACAATTTTCTCCAGCCATTATGTAATTTACAGTGAAATGAACATAATGATCATATTAAGCAAAGTAATTCAGTCTCAAAGACAACCATTGTATATGCTCTCTCATTTACAGGTCCTAGATGCTATAAATACATAAAACCTGGTATGTACAAATGACATAAAAGCAGAAGCTAAAGCATGTAGGTAACAAAAGGGACTGCCAAGGAGGAAGAGGCTCAGAAGGGCAGGTAATGGGGTATGGAGAGGAATGTGATCAAAGTACACTATAAAGTTGTATGAAAATGCCCTTCCATAGCCCCTATAATAAAATAAAAATATATAAAATATAAAAGAACTTTCTAGCAAGAAAAAAAAAACTTCTTGTCTCGAGATGCCAGACACAGCAGAACACTTTTAATTCTGCAGCTCAGGGACTGGAGGTTTAATTCAGCTGCAGAATACAAGCCTAGCAAGCATGAACCCTGGGTTCAGTTCCCAGCTGTTTAAAAAACAAAAAAGTGCACCCCTCATAATCCTCAAATTAAAACCATCTGAAATCCTTTCTCTGCGGCAGAGCTGTGACTCACCCCACCACTCTGAGCAGCAGCCCCAACCCACAGCCAGTGACAGTAGGGTTAACAATGGTTGACCCTGTTCTCCAGGGAAACGCCAGGTAGCTTTCAAGTGGTGTGCACTAAACTTGTAAACTGGGATGTTTGCATAACTATTAGGGGATTAAAATTTGAAATATATCAGACCTGGTATGAGTTGGGTTTCACTTGTTTGTTCAAAATTCTCTGCCCGAAGGAAAAACATAATTAAATATGTTTGGAGGTTGAGAATGCTACAGCATTCAAAAGTCAGTAATAAATTATTTTACCTGACATCTTCAAATTAGAGCAAAAAAGTAAAATATCCATATACATCTGCCTTCAAGCTAAGGATTGATATAATAAACTAACGTTATTAATTTTGCAGTTTGTGCTTTGCTAGGGAGTCATACTGCATCCCTGCATAACGAAAGCCAGAACATCACCTAGCTTATCACACCAGCCACCTGCTGTGGGAAGCAGAGCTGCCGAGAAGCAATTAGTGCCCGGAGGCAGTGAGTCTGTTCTTGGGGAAGTGAAAAGTCACAGCACACATGGAGATCAATACCTTTCCAGGGACCCGAAGACTCTCAAAGGCACCAAGATCACTGAGGCTCTCCGGAGGGCTTTTCAGACCCTTCAAAAAGAGAGAAAAAGACAAACACCATTTAATTGTGCTAAAGAACTGTAAAAAGATAGAACACACCTAGTGAAACAGATATGACAGTTTTAAAATGAGATTTTCCTGCTTTAAAATAAAGAAAGCATACATTCTGTGAACAGTTGTCACTCAACACATATGGTTTGCTATGAACTAGAGTAAGTATGTGTTTGGAGGATTTAAAATAAAAGAGTACTATATGGCTCTGTCAGCAGAACTCTATCTTAACCACAACTTTAAAACAACCAAAAGGAAGGAAACATTGCAAAGGCTTTTATAAACATACTATTATTTAAATCATTAACAAATTCACCTTTTGAAAAACAATCCAAGAAAGTCACAGTGTTGTAATTTACAGATTAAAAAAAAATCCCTGCTTTCTAGCTGTTCTGAAGCACTGTAGTACTTGGCCCTTCTCTCTGCACATCAACTGACGGATTCCGAAAGCCCTCACATATACCAGGAAAAATTAGGAAGACAGAAAGAATGGAGCATCTAAACTCCATTTCAAAGCCCCACTTTCAAAATATGAATTTAAAGAACTGACATTAGTCTGTAAGCAAAAACAGCTAGTATGCGATTTTGAGGAGAGCTTGGCAACACACCCGTGCCCATTAGGTGCCGCATACTGACCCTTTGGGGTCCTTAGACACCAAAATACAGAGTGGGCTTTGTTTTCTGTGAGATACAGAGGTCCCTATCTTTCTTTCTATGATAGTACTAGTCACATCTACAAGTTTGTAACAATATTTTTCTAACACTATTCCCGGATTATTCAGCCCACCCTTCCTTCTTTCCTATTATCACTCTCTGTCCTATCTCCAAGAAATAAGACCAACACACCACCAGCTTCAGAATTATGTCCTTAACGCCTGATGCTTCACGGCACAGAGTACTTCCCAGCATAGCTAAGGATTGTGTCCACTAACATCACCCAGATAACATTTTAAAGGCCCCAGGGCCCTGCCAGGCACCTAACGAGTAGACACATCTAGATTGGAGTCAGGAATCTGCATTTTAACTAACACCTCAGGTGACTGAGAGAATTATTTGTGCTTCAGAAACACAGCTAGACATTTTCAAAACAAATCTCTCAGCCAACTCAGTGAAATTTTAAATACGAAGTCTACATACTTCTTTCTTTAAATTGCAAGGAAAGGCAAAAGCAAATGTTATTTGCCTCTATTGCCCAATGACTAGAAAAATTCTGAAACAAAACAAACATCGGAAGTTTAAAAAAAAAAAAAGTAAAGTAAATTATTGGGTAAAAGTTACTGTTCAGGCTCCAATCTCCTACTGCTCAGCACCTTGTTCTCATGGGGGCATGCAACTGTCTGCAGGCTGCCGTGTCCAGGAACACATACTGGGGTAAAGTCTATGGCAGTCTCACATGCCTTGCAATGGCGTAAGTGTCGGATCCTGTTCCAAGGCTTCGGCTTCTCATCCTATCCCGGGTTTCTCACGAGCAACTCATATGAAGGTACACCATCAAAAACAGCAAGGCAGACTAAGACAACTAAACTTCCACGCACACATATCATACACACACACACACACACACACACACACACACACATACACACACACACACTATATGCATAAAATTTGTGGTTTAATTCAAATGACATAGTTACTTAAACATAATTTTCAATGTGTAATTAGCATGTCTTTAAATACGTTTTAAAGGTAACTAATCTGACAGAAATCCTTGAATGTATATAACAGTTCTATTTTCTCTTTCCTTAAATGACAGAATGTCAGTGTGATATAAACCTGCATCTAGAAGAAGGATTCCTCTCTAAACTACTACTCAATTTTGAAAGCATGGCATCTTTCTGCTAAAAGTACAAAATAATAACAGAAGTTAGAAGCCCTATGTCAGGAACCTGTAGAGGGGAGTGGACTCCAGAACAGACTCTCCTGTGGCCTTGCACAACCTACCCAGCCTTCCTGTGTTGTGTGAAATACCCCAACTACAGTGATAACTCAGTTCTAAAGAACGCTACAGAGAATGAAAGAGCCTGCTCCTGTGAGGAGCCACAGCAGAACCTGCTACCTTGGAAACATCTTATACTTAGAATTATTAGGATCACAAAGAAATGGTTTTTCTTTTAAGAAATAGAAATGAAGAAAAAATAAGGATGTGAATGTCTCTAAATACATCTGACACTCAAGTGTAATTTGAGACTACAGGCTGTTAACCCTTTCATTATCCGTTATTTTAAGTTCTTACTAAAAATGAAGTCGGCTTTCTGCTATTTCCATCTAAGGTACAAAGTCATTGCTGCAACTGTGGTGCTCTGCTTTTATTAAGAAAAAAAATGCTATGATCATTACCCACTATCTGATATTCATCTCTACCCGTTTCCTTTACAGTCCCCCATTTAAATAGACATAAAATTCAGCATTGACAAAGCCGCCTCTGCACTTTCTTTGTCCAAGTCAGAGCAACAATAAAGACACTTCCATTAGAGCTATCTGAGCCTTCTGTCCCTCTTACAAGACTTAATTTACATCCTACTATAACAAAAAGGACATTTGCAGCTATTTGTGTTTCTCTTCTTAACATGACTTGAGTGTTTATAATTTCTGTCCATCTTTCTCCCCAGCAGGGTTATCTTGATCCCATCCTAGCCAGGACTTCATAAAAAGTCCTGCTGTCAGGGTTGGAGAGATGGCTCACTGACTAGAAGTCTCCTCCAGAGGACCTACGTTCAAGTCCCAGGACCCACATGGCCATTCACAACGGACTGTAACTGCAGTGGGGAGCTGACGCCCTCCCAGAGGCATAAATGCAGGGAAAACGCCAATGCACGCAAAATAAAATGTAAATAAATGTATACACTATAAATGATAAAAACAGGAAAATCTTTTTTCAAAAAAGGAAGAAGAAGAGAGAGAAAGGGAGGGAGAAGGAAGGAAAAAGGAAAGAAGGAAATAATGTCTCATGTCCCCGATGGCCCCAGGCTATTTGGTCCGAAAACCAGCTCTCACTCAAGCCTTACCTGGTGGATCTATAACATCTTTCAAATCCTTGAACCTGTTTTTAATGGTTTCCTCTTTATCCACATTCATTCAGTAAGTACTTATTAAGCATCTGTTATATGCTGGTGCCCATTCGGGTTGCTACAGACTTGATCAGTCACCGACAGCTACTCCGTATTCTACTCTGCAGAATCCATCTCTTAATGTTAAGTGAAAAAAGCAGTTTGAACTCTTTCATATATCACTCCATCTGACTTCAGCCAATGCTGTCTGTCTGTCATCTGTCTGGCTTTGTCAGCTATAGACTTGTACCTCCTGTAGGTTTCTCTATGCCTCAGATCCCTGCCCATAAACTCAGACACATTTGGTGAAGTCTCTACTTTATTTCTCTGTTTAAGTATCTGAGCAGCCTTCATATAAACAAGGCTAAAGCCTCTTCCCTCAAACCACTCCTCCTCCAGTGCCCTCCGTCTGAGAAAGTGCCAATCCCTCTCTTCTAACTCCAGGGGCTAGACCAACTTGGGTCATCCTTGACACGCTACACATGAGGAAATTTTCCTAGCGTCACATCTACTAAAGGTCCATTATCCACCCTCTTTTGTGCATGCCCACCCATGGCACCCTGGATAAAGCCCACCTAGTCACTGTAGCAGCCTCCGTAGTCTCTGTTCTTTATTCCTTCTCCAGAGGTAAAATGGCCTTTCAGGAGTGCTCCATCAGACTACATGGGCTCCTCTGTCACTTAACTCAGAATAAAAGTCCAGCTATTGCTATGACCTGAAATGTTCAATGTAATCCTGCTTCCCGCCTTCAGCTCCTAACCTCATCTCCTAAGGCTTTTTTTTTTTCCTTTATGCCCTTTATTCTGCTTGTTGGACCATAACAGTTCCTGCATCTGAATTTGTTCTGCTGGTATCCCATCACCTAGTTCACCCCCTCACTTCCCTCAGGTATTTTGCATTATCTTCCCTCTGAGGCTTTCTATGACCATCCTGTATCTAAAGATATAATTGATCCTAACTTGTCAAAACTCCCAGGCCACCTTATCCTCTTTCCCTTAAACACCCCTCACCATGCCTGCCTTAGCACTTGTCTATTCTATTCACTGCTGCCTCTCCCAATGCTGGAACAGTGCCTGCCCCAAAATGCTCAACTCAGTTTGCTGACTGGATTGAAAGAACAGAGGCCAGCATAATGGGAAATGATGAGTAACAGATTCAATCTAAATAAGGCCAGTTAACAAAGTTCATCCTTCCCTGTAAACTTTTTTCAAAGAGAGATCAAAATGGACAGAGACAGAGAATACACAGATAAAATTAAAATTCCACGGACCAGAATTTCATCTCGCCTTATTATGCATTAATAGCATAAAATCAAATATGTAAAACTGAGCCTTAAACATATATAATTAGGAGGGCCACACATTTACAATAAACCCCCTAACTTTACCTCACTTTTTATATAGTATAGCTCCAGTTTCTTGTGTATGTTCTGAAGATCTTTTTCCTCTCCAACTAAACACAGATATAACCTACTATAATGCAATAAACTGAGACTTACTAGCACTTTCTGCACAGTCTGCATTGCATTTATAAACGTTATACATATATTATCACCAGTTATTTGGAAATTTTTGATTCTTATCGCATATTCATTTTCATAAGACAAGGTCCAAAACAAAAAAAGCAAAAAAAAAAAAAACAAAAACAAAAAAAAAAAACAAAGAAAGAGGAACAGAAAGAAAGAGAAAGAGAAAGGAAGAAAATTAAACCAGCAAAGCTGCTGCACACCTATGATAACACAGGCCCCAAGCACAAGAGAGCCCCAACCGCAGGAACAAAAACGTCCAAATGCAGCAGCCCCAAGACAGTTTACAAGTGGTACAACAGACAAGTGACCAAATGGCATTACAGGCAAGACCAAGCAGACAGAAAGCAAAACCAGAGTGGAGTCATCTAGCACCTGAGTGGCTGCAAGTCAGCTCGTAGTTCGTCTGCCCTCCCTCCTCCCACCTCAGGATGGAGCAGCCTTCCAGCTCATTCTCAAGTAAGCAGCAGCAGGAGGCACAGCCCCAGTGTTCAACAAACGTGAAGGATTGCCAAATGCCTCTACTCACCTACTCGTTTGTTCATTTTATTATTCACAGAACATTTTTCCTATTTTCTTGACACCAATCATGTAACTTTGAAAAGGAAAACAATTATGCCAGGATGATGTATGTGCTGTCTGTAAGAAATTATATGTAACTGTCCCACTATCGCTAAATTCTAAATTCTCAAATAGGTAAAGAAGCCATTTGTATTCCAGTTCTCTTTTGTTAAGAAAATATATATATGTGAAACTTTTGAGAAAGGATTCTATCAAAATTTCTAAGCCACACTGATTTAAAATTCATCTAAACTATGCTTGTTCCTTACTAAAACAAAGAAAAATAGCAAATCTTAATTATATGCTACAGTCAAAGCAAAGGTTTCTGCAAGGAAATGACCAATAAATACCTAAAAAATAAATTTCTGCAACTTCTTGAAGGAAGTTGAGACACAGTATTATGAAGCCCTGACATACGTGAGAGAGGACACAGAGCAGTCTTATTCGTTAATTATCATTCTGGCAAAAAGCATAAAAAGACCATTGTTTTGCCAGAACAAGGATTTTTTTTTAAGTAGCAATACACAAAGAATGTTCACATATATAGCTCACTGGTGCCTACAGGGCAGTACTTTGAGATAGGAGGAACAGAAAAGCAACTGTCATTCTCATTTTCACATCCTGAAAATAGCTACAAGGTTTGAGGAGTTGCCCCCAAACCACAACGCTACCAATGTAGTCTATAAATAGACCTGTCCATTCACCCTCGATCTTTTCTAGTCATTTCTACTGCATAGACGCCACCTCCCTTCCCGGGGCACTTGCTGGCAAACCACCACCAGTCAGGATTAAAGGGATGCTGCAAGGCAGCTGAAGTAGTGCTGGAAAGGAAGCAAGAGCAAAAGAGGGGAGACAAAGACAGCCCAACTCCCTGGCTGGCCTTGTCTACATGAATGTGTCTAGGAAGACACTACCCACAAAGAGTCGAGGTCGGATCTAGGAGGCTCAGGTGAGTTTTCCAGGATACTACTTAGCTGTCCAAAACCCCAGGCGCCCTCTACCCTCTGTAACTTAAGCCTCCGCCCACCGCCGCCCGGGGGCTGGGAGTCTCGGCTCCACTCTCAGCCGGGAGGGACAAGGTCTTCGCTTCAGGCAACACGACTCACCTGCCGGGTCATAAGAGATTTGATTTTTTGCATGTCGAAGTCGAGAGACGATTACCCTGCCCCAGAGACGTAACAAATCACACAAGACCACCAGACAGCCGGCTACAACACAGGGAAGCCATAGTGAGTAGTCACGTGGAGCTGCACGCCTGGGTCAGCCTTCCTTTTCTTGAGCACTCTGGGAAGTGTAGTCTTCCGGCTGCTATCAAAGACGGGGACCCGCTTGAGTACTACATTTCCCAAGAAGCAACGCTTCAATGAACTGAGACTCTTGCTGGTCCAAATCACCACCTGGACTTGGAAAAGACTGGGGCGAGGCGAATAGAAAGACTTAAGTGGTCTGGCCATTGAGCTAAACAAATTCTGAGGAGACTGTACATGGTCCAGTCTTAACAGACGCCCTCTAGGAGTGTGAGAGAAAGCATACCTGGACTGGAGGGGCGAGGTGTAACACTGACCTCCATAAAGAGCAATGTGACAGGTGACCAAGAACGTGGAATTTCCAAGTGGCTCTGTGCATGCCCTGAGAAAAGTAGGAGGCAGGAGCCCTAAGATGCTGATTGGCAGCCATAGGTTCTGCTCCATTCTTGGCGTTTCTGTAAAAACCCTCCTCTAGTCCCCTTCTATCGTTTTCCACCTGCTTTAGCAAAGGCAAGCCTTGACAGATGCCAGTAATTGTGAGAGCATGTCACCTAAAAATCCTGTTCTCATCACTAGTGGTACCAAGGAGAAAGCAACAGGGGAACTTTGGTGACTCGATTTTTAAAAGATCTCAAATTATGAGATTGAGAGGCAGCAAACCCAGAGCTAATAATAATAGATAACAGTGAAAATGTTATGGGATAACAAAGAAAACGAAATGGAAGAAACTCTAAGGGCTTTAAGTGCAGGACCACATTTACCTGCACGAGCATCTTTTTCTTCTTTATTATCACAATTTTCTCATACAATATTTTCTAATCGGGTTTCCCCTTCCCCAATTCATCCTAGATCTGCCCCATCCAACTCCATGCACTTTCTTTCTCTCTCCAGAAAACAACACATGCAAACAAACAAACAAATTAAAAGAAAGAAAGAAAAATACAAGAAATACACACACAGCCCATATGCACGAGCATCTTATGGAGTCACTATTATCTCTATGTTAAAAATGATGAAACAGGTGTAGAGAAATTAAGGTACTTGCCTAAAATTATTGCAGAGGTGTAAACTGATTATTCAGATGCTTAAAGTTTCCATGTTATATGTTGTAAATGTTTTTCTTTCCTCAGATGAGGGGATGAGATGAGAACCATACCCAAGCTCTACGAATGCATGGCTTGGGCTGAACCCAGAGCATTTTTATCTATCCGTAAGAAGCTTCCGTACAATCTAATCTTTTGCAACCTGGGACCTTGAAGGCTTAAACTTCCAGCCTCTGTCAGCTAACCTAGGCCTAGAATGTTTTCAGCTTCCGAGACTTAATACTGAGTAAGCTTACTCTTTCTAGTTCTTTCTGAAATCTAGCTGGCTACTTCAACTAAGCTGTTCTGTCTCGAAACTCCCTTCCAAGCTGGTTCAAACTGGTTTCTCTCCACTTATCACTGGATTGCTCTGCTTGGAAAAGCTGCCTCTGAACTCCACAAACTGAACTGAACAAACTCAACTGCTCTTGAGAGCAGACTGCACTCAACTGCACTGCACCGAACTGTCTGTACTCCCAAACTCTACTGTATTCCTGTACTCTCCTCCTCTCTCCCTCTGTGCTGCTCTTTAGCTTCTTTTTCCTGTCTGAGCTTGTAAGGGTTGGATACATCCTATCTCTGACTCATTCTATCAAATCTTTCTCTAATGTGTCACTTTGTCTGGCCCTCATTAAAAAGCACTGTTTAGGATTAAAGGTGTGTACTAAATTCCAGCCAGAGGGATGAAAGGTATGTCATGTCTATATTCCCAAAAGAGGGACTAAGGGTGTGTCTCTATTCCAGACTTTGGATGCGATTTCTTGCCAGAGCAGCCATGTTGCTTGATTAAAATTCCTCTACTTTATGTTGACAGGCGATTCATAACCAGTACCTTTAAACTATGTTAGTTTAACGTTGATTATAAAAATGAAACATAGGCCCTCTGGGAGGCAGCTGACGTCAACCTGAGCGTACAGAGGCTTAGACACTAACACAGGAATCCGCATTTGCAGTTGGCCTGCTCTAGTGATCTGCTCTTCCTGCAGGTACACGTCTCTTCAGGATCAAATGAAATTACAGTGTTGATTAGAATGACAAATGCTTTCCTTCCCAGTTCATCTTAGATTCAACTGTTCATGTCATCTTCAGTATTTCACCAACTCTCCACTCTTGCTTTTCATATTGTAAATAATTCTATTAAGGAGTCTGTATTAAAGATTACATCTGCTTGAAATGCATGTAGTAGATGTTCACTATGTAAAACAAAACCAGCATAAATAATTTAAGTGAACTAAACAGTAAGCCATGTGTGATTGGCAAGATCAGAAAGCACTAATCCCCACCTCTCTGTGCTCTGTGTGTGTGTGTGTGTGTGTGTGTGTGTTTGTGTTTGTGTATCTCCCTCTGTGTCTCTCTCTCTTTCACACACACACACACACACACACACACACACACTTCCAGTGATCCCTTCTATTCCTGGGAATGCAATCATTATGGACAAAAGTGGTTTTAGGTTATTCATTTTTAATGCAACTATAACGAAGATCAGTAAACAGTGATGATATAGGACCTTTTTTACAGAAACAGTTAGTAGATTATCAACTGTCCTATGAGACACTGTGGTGAAACAACCCACCCCCACTCCCCTAGCCCCAGACAGGATCACATTAAATAACCCAGGCTGGCCTCAAACTCAGAGATCTACTTGTCTCTCCCTCCGAGTGATACCATATGTCTTGGAGAATTCTCTTATACTGAGAAAAACCCGTTGGAACTATTCTTAGGAATTCTGTCAGTTTGGCAACATTTGAAGTTAAATTTGCTTGTATTACTTCAATGTAAACACCCTGAATTCACAAATACTCTCAGAAGCAGTTATATTTACCGTCGTACCACTAGAGGGCGCTTGGTCCAGGTATACAGTTCTTGAACAAATCACACAGGTAGTGCAAACATTTTAATGTATATAATAACAGAAAAAAAAGAGCACAAGAATGGTTCATTCTGGTATTTAAATTCTTTTAAAAATACATACTATTTCCTTGTGTCATAAGTGGATACTTTAATATGAAATGAGAAAAATTCTGAAATATTTCTAAGTCCTTTAAACGCTGTACATTTGACACTAGGAAAACCCCACTATACTACCTTTGTTTCTCAGATTTTGTCAAAGATCCTGGAGCCCTCATAATGAACTATCCTTTGGTTTGACACTGTGAAATCTTATTTATAGGAACAGCTGTGTTAAGACTGATCTAAAGGGGATGAGGGAGTTTGTGTAATATGTAACCACTCCTGTGGGTTTTTTTTTTCCCCCCAATTGGATGTGGCATTGTCTGGTATGAAAACTTGTGTGAGTTTCTTAAGGATCCATTAAGGAGCAGACAACATAGACTAAAAAGCACAAATGGGTTTATTTATGGGAAAGCATGATAAGAAAAATGAGAATTATGCATGAATTCCAACTGTCAGTGGCTAAGACTGTGGCTGTAGTCAAGGTTCTGAGAAGGAAAATACACACCTAAGCAAGTACATTGAAGTAAATGTACTTTTACTTCAACAAAAGACAACAGATATATGTGGAAGATTTAGAGAGTGTGGAGAAACTTGTAGTCATTTCCAGGGTCTGAGGATGCTTTTGACATATATGTCTGAAGTACTGGGCATTGTAAAGCAGCTGACCTGTAAAAAGGACCTGGGTTTCCCAACAGGGATGTCTTTGCCTTTAAACACTTTCTCAACAAGTTGGGAGCCTCGATGCAAAGAGTATTTCCAAAGCTGGTTTCCAGAATAACAACTGTTCCTTTTTTATTTTTAAAAGCATTTGAACAACAGTCTTCATTTTTGAGAGTTAAAATAAAAATACATGCCATTCTTCCCCCTCGCATCACTGAATTTCTTCAGTGGAACAGTCCTATTGAAAATTATTTATGTTGGGAATTCTACTGGCTTTAAGTCAAATTTTTCTGTATTTGTTTCATTTCATGCAGAAAGCTTGGACCAGAGCCTTTTTACAAATGATAACTCACTTGTAACTTACCAAAATAAGCAAATTTCTGTGGCAATGAAAGGAGCTAGCTAGAACGATGTAACCAGAATGCACAGGCAACATTTTGATGGGTTACTGGTTCACTTCCTCTACACTTCAACTTAGAGAATCCGGCCTGGGGTACCATCCGTTTCCATATGCTATACATTATAATTATGTACAATGCATGATTAGCCTCACCTGGAAACACACGGATGACTTGTTTTAAAAATTAAGACGGACCTACAGGTCCACCAAAAGTAACACAGCCTTTGTAATAGAAAATATAACATTTTCTAAATGTATTTTTAAAAATACATTTTAAAAATATTCTCGTGCTCTGTTTTGGTTCTGTGGTACAGCCTTTACATGATAATTAGTAACTTCATGAAGATGAATAGCTTCTTAGCAAATTCATGAAGTACTTCAATTTTCATAGAAAGTATTTTTTTCCAAATTCCAAAAAAAAAAAAAAAACAAACGGCATAATGTTTCATGATAGGAAACCAGATCTGGGTTTTATTTATCATGAGGACACCCAAAGAGATTGTCTTCCTCCTTCTGGTTCTGAACAACTCGGTATAATGCATAAAGCCATACTGAAAAATTACAGCAAATCACTGAGAAACTATTCTGAAAGCCACAGCCCTGTGTTCCTGCAAAGCACATAACAGGTGTTCCTACTCCCTGCGTCCTTTGTATACACATTCATTCTGTATTCAAATCACAGAAGCAAGAGGCAGGCTAGGGTCTGTTACCTCACTGCTAATTTCCCTAGCAAATAAACCAGCAGCTGCTGGTCCATGAACCAACTTGCCACTGAGAACAGCGCCGTCTGCATGGGACAGGATGCTTTTATGGCGCTCCTCAGAAGCATGGGTGACACCTTTCTTTGCAAAACATACCTTCTCCTCATAGGTAAGGCCCTGTGTGAGCTGGCTTTTGGGTATTTGGGGTTTGGGTTGTGGGGTATTGTTGGTTTTCTTTGTGGTTTTATTTTTTATTTTTTTGTAGGCATGAGGTAAATATTTGCTTTGGGCTGTAGATTTTCTCAGATAATTGAAGAACAGGTCAGAACCTTTTAACAGTAACATACTGTTCCAGCAAAGAAGCAGGAACATGTAGGAGAAATGAGGTTCAAGAAATGATTCCTTTTGTCTCCTTGGAGCAAAGGCTATTGTCAGCGGGACTCACTAAGAAAGTTAAGGCAGTATAAAGAGCTCTGAGTCTTCCCAGGGCTTACCAATAGGCTCAATAACCTTTAATAGTGAGAGTTTTAATTGGAAAATATTCTAATAGTGCATTAAATTACAATACAGGACAAAATTCAAAACAATTCATAGTAGTGGCTTTCTTTTAATTTAAGATATTGCCTAAACTAAAGATAGCATACAAACTGTTGGTTCTTCTTTAATATAAATATTGGAAAATGCGAAGTTCTAGCTAAACTGACAAGTGAGAGAAATGTATTCAAAAGGATCAGTGCTCCAAATTGCCTTTAGCTTTTCTCTTTGTCAATGACTAGTCCTATAATTTTTTTTTGCCGTATCTTAGTATTTTTCTCTCATCCTCTTCTGTCATAGAGTTTGCCCCCCCCCCCGCCACCCTGTATCACCACATGCTTTTATCCAGCAGTGTTCTTTTTCACCAAGTCTCCCCTTTTCCATCCATTCCATTATAGGTCTTAAAAGTCAAGTTAGTTTCTTGTTTTGTTTACATTTGTCTGATGGAAGTTTAAACAGAGCTTTATTCCTTAAAAAAATACCTTAGATATATAAAACAATTTGAGCTTCAGACTTTGGGGGTATGTAAAGCCTTACTTTCACTAATATTTGTTTGTTGGTTCTCATTATAAACACGGTTACTGTTCACATTTGTGTGTGGTGCACAAAAGCCCCCTGACATAAAACTGCCGTCGGCAAACGTCTGCTTCTCATAGCTGCACTGCTCTCGTATACTATATAGCTACACTATCAAATTTAAGCCTGTAATATGGTCTATGTTCTAAAACCCTTATAAAAAATCTGTGACCTTAACCTCAACATCATTTTTAGCTATTCGGTGACCCTATGTTGGTTTCTTGTTTGTTGTTTGCTTGGGTTTTTTTGTTGTTTTGTTTTGTTTTGTTTTGTTGTTTTTAAGCAGTGGAACAGTTAGCTTTTCACAAATAATGTTTTGGTGATTGGCCTTAAGAATTCAGGAATGAATTCAGTTGAGAAATTTGACTAAAATAAAATTAAAATATACTTGAGATTTCACCCAAGTTCAGAAAAAAAATATTAAAGGTTGTTATTATAGCCCCAAACCTCCCCCCTTACCGAAATTCATTTTCCCTGAAGGCAGTGAGTCATGAAGGTCAGGAGGAATCTGCAAGTCCTTTTGCTTTTAAAGTACTCGGTTGGTTGTCTTTGTACCTTTAAAAGATTTTAAAACTAAGCTCCAACTGTATGGTTAAATAATCTAGTCAAAATACAGATTCATAATCTTTATTTTTTTCTAACGATGCAAGAGTTTGTTTTCAGTCAACAATACTTATGTTATGTTTGCTAATACTGTGTGTGCTAATGGGGAAATAAATACCAACTATTTTGAGCTGCCACAGAGGTCACTTTGTAAAACCTGATGTTTATATTCAATACAGTAAGGCTGCTCGAAGGAGTCCTTTGTTGCTGGAACAAAGATTATTTTTTTACAGTGTACTTTCAAGTATTCCTTAACTCTGTATCTTTTTCATAGGTACTGTTGTTATGTATCTTAAGTCTCTAAAGTGAAGTTGCTGTAATTTTGTGTGGCAGATTATATATAGTATTTTCACTATTTCTCTTGGTTGCTGTTATTTCCTTAAAAGCAGAGGGTCTTAACAGTTCTCTTATACTCAGGAAGTGCTGGTCAATTTAGTAAAGCCAAAATTCTCATTTATGTGCAGATATTTGGAATATCAAAAGAAAATTAAAATTCTAATATTTCTATCATTTACTTTCTTGAAGTTTGTCTGCTCATACAGAGAGAGGGTATAGAAATCTTTAGTCTTTTATGTTTTCTCATGCAACTAGGAAAGCAGTTAAAATTTTTCAACATGAACCTCATTTTTATAAATTAGTAAACCACTGTGTTTGAAAGCATAGGTCTATTACATTTTTAGGAAAAAACACATCAATAGAAAGAATGTGTATGTCTAAACTGCACAGGAAACATACTGTTACCTGTTTACTCTGCGAATCTCACAATGGTTGCATCATATCAGTGATTTCAGGCTTTTCCTAATTGGAAGATTTCAGTTGTTCAATAAGGAAACTCATTCTTTACTGACACTTGTTGCCTTTAAATTGTCCCATAAAAATAATATAGGCACTGGAGCGGGGGGGGGGGGGGGTAAAGCCCACGCCTTTAACCCTAGCAGAGGCAAGCATATCTCTGTGATTTCTAGGCCAGTCTGGTCTACATACCATCTAGAATCTCATAGTGAGAGCCTGTCTCTAATAATAAAATAATATCCATGTTAATAATTAATAATAATGACATAGGCAATCTGCAGGCAAGCTACCAGCATAGCAGCTGTGCTGTCTCTCTCTATGATGTGCATTAAAAAAACAAACAAACAAAAAAAACGACTTTCACATATTGGTAAAGAATATTTCATTTTGTATTAAAGCGCTGAATATATTCAGAAATATCTTTGGCAATGTATTTTTAAGACAGTAATATATGGTTCTTTCTCTTAAATAGCCAAATGAACTAGTTTTCCTCACTTATATAGTGAGTGTAAATGCCAAATAAATTTTGTTACTTTCACTCAGCGTGTACACCTCTGACCCCTGCATTCAGGAGGTCGAGGAAAGAGAACCCTCAGTGCCAGGTCAACAAAAACAATTTAGTGAGGTCCAAACAATTTTTTCTTCTAGTAAGGTAGTTTATTTATTCGGGGGGTGGGTGTCAGAGGACTGCTTTTTAGGCAGGGTCTCACTGTGTAGCCCTGGTTGGCTTTAAACTTACTAGGTAGGTCACAAACTAGTCTCTATATCCCAGAGATCCACCTGTCTCTTTCTCCCAAGTGCTGGGATTCAAGTTGTGTGTCTCCATCCCAGACCTACCAAAGTAACTTCGTTTGTCTCCAGACTGCAGTATTTGTGTTATATTTGGTGTCTTTTGAAATACAGTTTTCTCCTCTGGGCTTATTTAGGGTCTCTAAGTTATCCTGCTCATAGTTGAGAGCCAACGTGTGAATCAAGATTCAAAAGTTAGTAACATTTCCGTTCTAGTGACAGTGCCAGCCCACAGCAGGGCAGTGCGTGGCAACCATTTCCAGCCCAGTAACGAAATCTCGGCCAATCCTTTCCAGCTACAATTGCACAGGCTAAATTATAGAAAAACAGAAGGGCAAGACCCTCTTCAACCAAATGAGAAAAGCGGATTGACTAAGATTGTATCCCAGCTTCATATATCCCCATCTCCGTCTAGCGGGGACCCCTCGGGTAAGCTGAGAAATGTCGTAAACGCCCCAGCGAATCGCTGACAAAGCTGATCCATGCCAGAGGCACCCACCTCTCTTTCTGTCAGCAGCCATGCAGCTATTCCCAGTGCATTCCCAAGGCGACGATGTGACTCCCGCCGTACCCCCTTGACTGCTTGGTAACAAACACGGGATTGCCAATTTGTTAGAGCACATCCAGGGATTGACAACTTAATAGGTGGACTAAATGGTGAGACTTGCTACTTCAAAGTCCTTTGAACCCTTCCTCTTGAAGTGCAAGTAGCGGCCGCTCTGGGAGATGAATCAGGGATCAGGGAGAGCCTACAGGCTCTGTCTCGTATTATCCTCTTCTCACACACAGGACAGTGAGCAGAGACTTCAAATGGCTTGCTTACCTGAAACCACATTTACTGACTAACCACTATTTTAAGACGAGCATGTATCCTTTGCTAAGACTTCACACGTCCAACTTTTAATAAAATGTCAAATGAAATCCTCTCTCTGCAAGTTTAAAAAAATGTACGTGATCCTGATGATCATCATTTCAGGGCAATTTGCAAGAATTACTGGTGAAATGGTTTTCAAGGGAGTCTAGGACGAGAAATGAACCCTGACACATGACTAGTAGATATTTCCATAATCAGTCAAGAAAAAAAAAAAAGAAAGAACCTAGCAACGCCATGCAGTGAAAGCTGTGTTTTTCATACCTTAAGACAGAAATAATGAACTAAAAGCTAGCTTTTATGTTTTGCTTATCAAGAAAGCCTGTGTCTCCAGCTTCAATTAAAGGCACAGCGGTGCATTTTTATTTGTGAAGAGAGCACACATCCAAAGAGGGATCTGCTCTTATTCCAGCCCCCACCCACAGCCCAGGGTCCTTGTAACTGTGTGTTGGAGCGTCTCCCATCTCCCAGCCTCTGCTCCCCGAATCTTAGACATCCCTAGTTTTAAGACATCAGTTTGCTCACCATTGTCCTTATTTCTTCCTACAATTTCCTCACTGGCTCCACTGTTCTTCGGCTTCAAACAACCCTACTCTTTAGAGATTCCAGCACCCACTCCCCTCTTTTATTTTTAATCTTTCAAGTTAGGAAAACTCCAGACCTATCATTCTTGTACTTGTCTGTGCAGACACAAACCTTGCCCCTTGTAACACGGATGAGCTAACGAGAAATGGCAGTGTGTGTTTATCCCAGGTACATGTCACAGGCCCAGGGGCCCAACTACACAGCATGGCTAGCTTTCCACTCCGGGGAGATGGAACTTACTGTTGGTGGAACTTAACTCCTTGTGGGATAGAAATATGCTTGAGCTTCTCCCTGGAAATCACCGTGAAAGACAAACAGACCTTTGTGCCTCTTCCTTCTTTGTTCCGGTTGCCTTCCATAAGTTCATTTAGTCGAGGCTTAAAACCCCCACAGTTCCTGGCAACAATGAAAATGGAAGGCAACTGAGTGGGACAACCATTATTAGTATGTAAGAAACTGAAGTGAAGAAACCTTACCATCGTCCCTCACCTGCCCCGTTTCCTTCCACCTGCATCTGTTACTCTCTGCTCCACCGGTTCTGTTTTCTGATGGATCCATATCCAGTGCCTACAAACTTAATTTCATATGACACATTTCCAGCCTCCACACCATTTCTCTCGTGGTTTTTTTCAACAGGCTTGCTCAAACACCTATGCTTGCTGTTTTAACTTTCTCTGCCATTCTTTTTTTAAATTGTTTTAAAATTTATTTGTGTGTATGTGTGTGTGCGTGCATGCACACGCTACCTGCAGTGTGAGAGTGGGTCAGAGGAGAAGAAGGGAGTTAGTTCTCTTTTTCTACCATGTGAGCCTTGGGGATTGAACCTAGGTTGTCAGGCTTGGTGGCAGGTAGCTTTGCTCGCTGGTCCATATCACTGAACCTGTGCCATTGTTTCTTCTCTTGGTGTTCAAAACAGTCTACATTTAAATTCCACACATGACCCTATTGTTACAGTTGTTCCCCTGATGGTGATTTTATACCAACACCACTCACATATAAAATGAGGCAAGGAGTTCTCAGAGTTCTAAAAATATAGTATCTAGAGAAGTCTTTTTTCATTGCAAATGATAAATATATGTTTATTATTATTATTAATTATATTGGGACATCTACAGGTCCCAGAAGCTGAGAAAACATGAAAACATAAGATATAACACAGTTCACAGACCCAAACAACACAGGCGCTGCATCAGACTGTACATTAAGGAGAGCTTCATGCCTCGCACCTATGCAACTCTCTAATTGTATCCTAACTACCTTTAATAATGAAAGCACGATCATATATTCATTCAGCACCACCTCTTGGACACCCAATGGGCACCCCAAAATGAGTATGCCCTAAACTGACTTTTGATTTCCACACACCACCCCCAAAACTAATAATTCTCAGCCTCAGTCCCATAGTTTATCTCCTGGTTGCAGCTCCATTATTCCAGATGATTTAAATGAAGGTATTCTTCATTATTGTCCTGGCGACTCACCTCTCTCTCTGCTTCTTCTCCTCCACTCTGTTCTGTCCGAGCCTGCCCGTGTTGCTCTCAAACACCAATCAGAGTCCTCTGTGGACAAGGGATGATTGGTGCTAACTGTGTGGTTTACTGTCACTTTTACTAAGTTACTTAGATTTGGTGTGATTTTCATGAAAGAGGGGAGAACTTCCAAAAAAATGGAATATTAAGCTATTTCAGAAAGCTTTGAAGAAATTTCTTGCAGGGAAGCAACCCCTTGATATTTCAGGAATAGTTTCACCAGGACATGACATTGACATAATGTAATTTCAAATGTGTTTAATGGTTTTATTGGGCTTTAGAGCTCATAATCTTTCTCACTTCTTCTTTCCCATAATTCTGCAGTGGCCGTAGATAATAACTTCTGCTTCTCATTTTTTGCCTTTAAAGAAGTCAGCAGTGGGTGGAGTCTTTCAAATGCAGAAGGTTACAGAGACAAATATTTACCTCTACCTGTAGCTGGTACTAGGATAATCAGTACTGAGAAGCCTTCTTCTTTGAAAGGGATTGCCATCCGACTGACTTCTGCAGCTGCATGTCTGTATTATGAAATGTGGCTAGACATACTCACAGTTTTCTTTCCCTTTGTAGCAGGTTCTTGCTTGGGGCTGAAGGTGACCGTGCCATCACACACTGTCCATGGCATCAGGGGGCAGGCCCTCTACCTCCCCGTGCACTATGGCTTCCACACGCCAGCCTCTGACATCCAGGTCATATGGCTCTTTGAAAGACCCCACACAATGCCCAAGTACTTGCTGGGCTCGGTCAATAAGTCTGTGGTCCCCGACCTGGAGTACCAGCACAAGTTCACCATGCTGCCACCCAATGCGTCTCTGCTCATCAACCCGCTGCAGTTCGCTGATGAGGGCAACTACATTGTGAAGGTCAACATCCAGGGAAACGGAACTCTCTCCTCAAGTCAGAAGATCCAAGTCACTGTTGATGGTGAGTCCTGGGTGGCGGCACACAGGAGGCTAGTTCGGCTCAGTAGAGGCCGAGAACACCAAGCTTCCCGGGCTTTATGGTCCTGGCTCTTGCAACTCTGAGTGAATTAATTAATCCTCAAAGCCCCCTGCCCAGTGCCATTATCTACCTTGTAGAGCTTTCTGAGATTTAATTCTATATCTGTGTAAGGGAGGTACCCAGCGCACAACACCAGATCTTCAAGCAACACGTAAAACTTTGTGTGTGTGTGTGTGTTTTAGGACTTATATAAAGTTGCTTGGAAAAGAGTAAGATAGGGACTTTTTTTTATTTTCTCACTTGTAGGCTATATATCCTGGGAAGGTCCCTATTTTTAATCACATGAAGAGCTTTAGCTGCTACAATGTTTAAGGGAAGATGAGCCAGGGACTTTATGTAATCACAATAAAGGGTTTTGAGTACTGCTCCCTGGGGAAGAGTGGAGTTAGCTAACTTCCGGGCATTTGGTTTTTTCTTACTAAGATTTATAAAGTGGCACACTTTGAATATACTATGTACAAAATTCAAGTTATTTTTCGGTGTACTTATTATTTGACAAGATATCTATTTTTAGTAAATATGAAATTGATTCTATTACTTCCTCCGGCCAAGGCTTTGCATACATCACTGACCATCCCATCTTCTCGTGGTGTACACCTCATCTACAAGGGAACCACATTGGCTGACCTTAAAAAATAGACTCCAGCTGCTTCCACGCAGCCTTTACCTCTGTCTTACTCATACCTGGAACTGTATTCTAAACTGCTGTAGTTGCTTCCTCCTGAGATCCTCTGCTTCTGCATTCTCCAGCAAATGCCTGGCACAGCTATCTCTTTCGAAATGGGAGTCAGAGTACTAACGATAACATTCAGGGCCCAGCATGCCCAGAACCTATCTGACCCCATTCTTCATTTCTGCCCATTATACTCTCTGTTCTGACCACACTGATCCCTTGCTTCTTCTTGAACAGGACAAATACTCTCACAACTCGGGGCCTTTGTTCTCATTCTTCACTCTGTGTAGACAGCTTTTACCCCAAATATCATTTCCTTTATTTCTTTTAGGCATCATCTCAATTGTAATGTCTGTGAAATATTTCCTGGACACTCTACATTCTATATCTTCATCCCAAACAACACACACACACACACACACACACACACTTCATTGTCTTTAATTCTGTTTTTCTCTTTGTTCCTTGAACTTGCCATCATCTGTCAATAGAACCTGTATTTAATTGTCATTGTTTCCCTTCTATGACTAGAACATGAGGTCTATGGGACAAAGGACATTGTCGGTGTTCTTGATGCTTTCTTCTCAGTGTCAGAACTGTGCTGGCCCAGCAGACTCTGTCACCCCTAGAGAGAAAGAAGTCAGGCAAAAGATAGAAGAGGCTGCAGAGGACTAACAACACAGCTGGGGATTGTAGAGAAAGTGAAGAAAGACCTGGAAGGCATAGAGTTCTCCTGCAACAGTTTTTCATACAGCCCTAACACTTGTATTGTAACTTCGGGTTTGTTTAGGGAAATGAACCCAAAAAAATGTAGTAAAGCTTTAATAGATTTTAAGTATCTAAGCAAAACCTTTTCAAAAGGGCAACTTCTGGTCTAAGTTGCATTGTTACAGACAAGTGTATAATATTGATGACTAGTCCAATGACTGGCTCTCCTTGTACAAGACTGTTACCATGTCGCCTAGTTATCTCATACCACATATATTCCCACACACATATGTCTGGGATATGTTTCAAAAATGAAACACATTCTTTTTTTAAAAACACAATAACATACACAAGATTCTATTGCAAACCCTTTGTTCTTGCCAGGGAAGACAAAGGATTGAATTAAATGAACAAACCAGTAGATGACATCTACCTTGAAAAACTATCACATGTCCCCAAGTTATTCAGTTCCCTTCCAAGTTGCTTTCAATCTCATTTTTCCTTATCTTTCATTTGTTTCTAACTCAGCTGGGCTGGAGAATTAGGTCTGTTTGTACCCTGATGCAGTTTCCATTGTAAGAAAATATAACAATAATACACCACACATTTGCCCCCAGGAAGAACCATCAAACTCAACTGAACACTCAATGGGAAATCAAAGCCTAAAGTACTGGATCCAATCATAGGTTGCCTACCTCAGCCTCTCTGTGCTCCGTCAGCTTACACAGGTGGAGACTATGAAATGTCTATCTCTCCAAAATGCAAGAAAAGAACATTGACAGGTAGACAGGCCTCTTTGCCAGGGAAGGATGTATGAGTCTGAACAAGTGCCTATTTTTTTGCATCTTTTATCTACTTATTTATTTACATGTGTGTGGGTGTATGTGTTTCTGTACATACTGCAGAGCATGTGTGGAGGTCAGAGGACAACTTGCTGGAATCATTTCATTTCTTCCACCAAGTAGGATCTGGAGAGCAAACTCAGGCTTGACAGAAAGTGCCTTTACCACTGAGCCATCTCACTGGCCCACAAGGCACTGTTTTATCAAACAGAGTAAATAACTCTAAAAACTGATGACATTTGCTGCAATGATGGTGAATGCACATGTAATTACCAACCATTTGGGTTTTTTTTTTTCGTTTTTCTTTTCTCTTTCTTTCTTTTTTCTTTTTTCTTTTCTTTTCCTTTTTTTTGTTTGTTTTTGGAGACAGGGTTTCTTTGTGTAGCCCTGGCTGTCCTAGATCAACCAGGCTGCTCTCACACTCACAGAGATCTGCCTCTCTTCTTTTAGGTGCTAGTACTGAAGGCGTGAGTGTGTTCCACCACTGCCCCACTGTAATTACCAATCTTATCTATGTACCAGAGCTAAAAATCAGTGAAGAAACATTTGTGTTTTTCTATATTTATCCACTTGCCTACTGCATGCCATATTTATAAAATAAAGCTAGTTTCTCATCTCTTGACTTTCTAACAAAAATTTCTCTTGCGAGTCTGGAGATATGGCTCAGTGGTTAAGATCACTGTCTGCTCTTCCAAAGGACCTGTGCTCAATTCCCAACACCCATGTGGCAGCTCACAACTGTCTGTAACTCCAGTTCCAAGTGTCTGACACTCTCACACCAATGCATATAAAATAAAATTAAATAAATTATTTTTTTAATTTCTTGGATTTGTCTTTTATATTTCAAATGTAATAAAATCCAATAATATATCATGTCCTACTATCAAATAGATTCAACCTTAATTGAACTGCAGACTTTGGCTTGTCAAAGAATGTGTCTGCATGTCATTCTCCAAAAATGTTCCTCCACATTTTCAAAAGTATACCGTACATGAGCTATATAATTTAATTTTCAGACAGTGGATAAAATTTCAAGTTGCCACATCCCGCCTTGAGAGCTGATTTTGGTACATTACAACTCAAGAAAGGGAAATTACTGTAAACATTTTGCCTGGCTGTGTAACTTCATGGAAGATAAGCTTTTGCCTACCACACATGAACTTTTAGGGAGGGAGGGAGAGAGAGGCTTTGATGGTAGAGAAAGCATGATGAATAGAAAAGTGAAACTCTGGGTTTTCAAGCACTACTATATTATATAAAAGGTAAGTAGATTCATTGGCAATACTTGAAGAATAAGTTGTAAAACTTGGTTAGCTCGAACTGTATAAATATATTTCGTATTGTACCATTTCTAGATTTCTGTGAGCTTTTCATGTCCTCTTTAACTATTACCCAAAATGTCTACATTTACAAAATACGAAAATGTTGAGTCGTTTCCCCAGGACTCAATGTTGGAAAGGCTTCTTAGAGTTCACTGTGGCTCCATAGGTGGGGAGAAATCATTTCTTTGTCTCTCGGTGTTGCAGATCCTGTCCTGAAGCCAGTGGTTCAGTTCCACCCTGCTTCGGGGGCTGTGGAGTATGTGGGCAACATCACCTTGACCTGCCAGGTGGAGGGAGGCACCAGGCTGGTTTACCAGTGGCGAAAAAATGGGAAGCCTGTTTTAATCAGCTCCAGCCACTCCCTTTCCCCCCAAAACGACACCCTTTGGATTGCTCCAGTGACAAAGGAGGACATTGGGAACTACAGCTGCCTTGTGTCAAACCCTGTCAGTGAGATGGAAAGTGATATCATTATGCCCACCATATATTGTAAGTAACTTGTTTTCATTTTTCCTTATGTCTATGTTTATGGGAAGTTCTCACGGGCATAGGCATAGACAATATCATCGAGTTGGAAGATTAATCAGAAGACATTCAGAGTGAAATCTGTGCGAATCTAGTAGCACAAAGAGGCGCTAACTCCTTCATCTCCCAGAAGGAATTGGAAAGGACGAGGACCCCGGAGTAGGCACTGAACAGAAAAGGAGCCCTCATGGGTTGTGAGTGGGAAGGGGCCCTGAAGGACAGGTGTTCCCCACGCCCGTTTTCTCCCACCACTTCTACACATGATCCCAGCCAAAGGCTGCGAAGTGAGCATCCTCACAGAGCAACCTTTTTCTGTTGGTGTTGATAGAATAAAAATTTATATAATATAAAATGGGTAAATATGGATAGATAATAATTAAATCAATGATCCCATCATTCATATCTTAAAATCCTGACGTTTTCATTTTTATCCTTCATAATGTATTTAATAGGACATCATCATTATTTTATTTCTATCGTACAAATTTCATTTATATTGATGTAATGACACAACAAGAAAGTTTCTTAGCCCATTCATTGTACACATTTATAAAATTACGGATATAACTATAATATACATTAATGATGTTCAACCACTTTTTACTTACTCACTACTTTTTCTTTTTTAAATTATTTTGTTATTTATTTACAATTACAATTTATTCACTTTGTATCCCCACTGCAGCCCCCTCCCTAGCCACCCTCCAATCCTTCCCACCATCCCTCTTCTCCCCCTATGCCCCTCCCTCAGTCCACTGATAGGGGAGGTC
>CM053763.1:42251098-42287945 GCA_028658305.1 Pachyuromys duprasi
GGTCGGGGGGGGGGGGGGTCTAGGTCCTCTCCTGGTATGGTCCTTGGTTGGAGTATCAACCAAGTCTCTGCAGGCTCCTCTGGGCCCAGGTTTTTTTGGTTCTGTTGGTCTCCTTGTGGAGCTCTGTCACCTCCAGCTCTTTCTAGCTCCCCTTTCTTCCATAAGATTCCCTGCACTATGCCCAAAGTCTGGCTATGAGTCTCATCATCTGCTTTGCTATCCTGATGGGTAGAGTCTTTCAGAGGCCCTCTGTGGTAGACTTCTGTCCTGTTCCTTATTTCTCCTACTTCTGAGGTCTATCCTGTTTACCCTCCTGAATGAGGATTAAGCCTCTTCCCTAGGGTCCTCCTTGTTGTTTAGCTTCTTTAGGTGTACAGATTTTAGTGTTTATCATATATTACATAGCCAATATCCACATATAAGTGAGCGTATACCATGTGTGTCCTTCTGCTTCTGGGATACCTCACTTGGGATGATCTTTTGTAGTTTCATCCATTTGCCTGCAAATTTCAAGATTTCCTTGTTTTTAATTGCATTGTGTAAATGTACCACGATTTCTATATCCATTCTTCAGTTGAGGGATATCTAGGTTGTTTCCAGCTTCTGGCTCTTATGAATAAAGCTGCTATGAACATAGTTGAGCAAATGTCCATACTGTATGGTTGAACCCCAGAGCAATCGTAAGTGTTTCCCCAAACACATCAATAGTTGCTTCTGAATTTTATTCCCTTCAATCATTTTCATTGTTGACATAGAATCTCACATACAAATAAAATTTATCAAATTCTTCGGTTTATATCATGTAACCATCACAACCTCAAGCAAGGGCCCTCCTTTTTATTATTCTAGTATTTTCTAATCACTATAGAGCCATAGCACTGTAATATATTTAAATTTTGTTTGTTTGTTTGTTTAGAGCATGCATGTGCATGTGTGTGTTCCCATCAGTGTGCATGTATGCATGCGTGTGCTTGGGTGCATGTCTTTGCATGTGTCTGTGTGTGTCTGTGTTTAGGTGTGGGTATGCCACAATGTGCCGGTGGAAGTCAGAGCACAGCTTTCTTTTTAATTTTTTTAAATTTATTCACTTTACATCCCCATCGTAGCCCCCTGCCTCATCTTCTCCTAGTCCCACCCTCCCTCTTTCTTCCCTCCAACCTCTCTTTTAGTCCTCAGAAAGAGGGAGCCCTCCTCCCTTACCAACTGACCCCAGCTTATCAAGTCTCATCAGGACTGCCTGCATCCTCTTCCTCTGTAGCCTGGCAAGGTCGCCTCACCATCGGGAAGTGATCAGGGAGCAGGCAACAGAGTCCATGTCAAAGAGAGCCTCTGCTCTCCTTACTCAGTGACCCCCATGGAGACTGAACTGCCTAAGGGCTTCATCTGAGCAGGGAGTCTAGCTCCTCTCCACGCAGGGTCCTTGATTGGTGCGGCAGTCGCCTCAGCCTCCCCTGGGCCTAGATCTGTTGGCTCTGTTGCTCTCCTTGTGGAGCTCTTGTCCCTTCTGGGTCCTTCTGTCTCCCGACTGTTCCATAAAAACCCCTGCGCTCTGCCCACAGCCAAACTTTGGACAGAGGACAACTTTCAAGAGTCAGTTCTCTCTTTCCACTGTGTGGGTCCTGGGAAGTGAAAATAAAATTGTCAGGCTTGAAAGAACGCTGCTTCCCCACTACATCATCTTCCCCCATCCTCTAATCTGCTTAATACTGTACACAAAGTCTAATGTAACAGAGTTTGTCAACTGCTTAGAACAGTGACATCTGGGGACTGGGTAACTTTGCTGTAGACTGTCCTGGACCGTCTCGGGAATTCAGAAGCTGCCCTGTCCTCTAGCAGTGTGCGTAGCAGCAACTAAACCTGTCTCTGAGCGTTGCCACACAACCTCCGGGCCTGGGGCGTTCCTTCTCAGCTGAAAGCCTTCCTCTGTGGGAAGCCTTAGTGTGAGGCTGCAGAAGCAACCATGCTGCGAAGAAAAGTGAGATGTAGCAAAGGAAAATGTGTCACCTCCGCGGCATGAGGGGAAAGCTTTCATCTTCTAACAGGAGAACCAGGCCTGGCACATATATCTACTCACTCAGCAAATACATCTTCATAATAGTGGAAGAGGCACTAGGCCTTGCATTTAGAGCTTTCAAATCAGACAGGGGTAGTGAGAAATGGGGTTGGTGATGACTCATGTGACCTAGTCCCCTGGTCTTTCTGGGCCTCGTTTATAAAATGGAGATGTTTGAAATTTACTTCACTGTATTGCTTAGATTAAATGAGATGCTGTCCGAAAAAATAGGCAAGCACTCACTAAAGGGAAGATAGCTAGTTATCAACACGTCTGTCATTATCTGCTCCATATGTGGCCAGCTACTTTCTTCACTAGAACGCTGGCAGAATCCTCTTAAGGACCTGTGTCAAAAAAAAAAAATCATCCTTAGAGAAATGCACCAGCATATGAATAAAATGTAATCATGTGGTTTTCTGTAACCAAATATCGCTTAAAACAAAACTGAGGGCCAGCACTGAGGCAGGGAAGGGAGTGGCTGGAGCCAGAAAGATAGGTGAATGATACAGATATCCACAGTAGCTTTGCTTGGGAGGAAAGCAAAATTCAGCTGAAGGAAATAGAATTACTGGATCTTGAAGCTGGACACAGGCCCTGCTTTGACAGAAGACAGAGCCTATGCGTAATAAAATGTATGGAGTAAAATGCCCTGACTATCATACAGATGTGTAACAAGAAGCATAACATAGCATAGCAAGGACTGTGGAGTTACGGGCCAAGGTTCAAATCCTGGGTTGGCAATCTTCTCTCTCAGCACATCACTTTGTTCATTCATTGAATGATGAGCTTGGAAACCTACTTCATGTAGCAATTGCAGGGGCTGAACTGTCGCTCTACATAAAGTGACAGAACACTTGGCTGGACCACAGCATGCACTGTAGAATGGTCAGCCAGTGTTTCATATTCTGCTGTTATCCCACATGAATACAAAAACTGGAAACACTGTTTCATACTAAAAAACAAAAGTCGCCTTTCACAAAGTGACATTTGAGTGAATGTGTAATAATGAGTATGATTGAGCAAGTGGGAAGGTCTGGAAACCCATCACATGCACAGAAGACAACAAGAGTCCAGACACAAAAAGGAAGTAAAAGTATTTTTCAAGAACTAAAATAAATAGTTGTTTACATTATGGTTAGCTTTATTTGCTTGCTCATTTGTTTTAGAGACAGAGTCTCATTTTATATCCCAGGCTGGTCTGGTATTTAATATGTATCCCAGGCTCCAGTTTAGGGCAACCCCCTCGGTCAGCCTCTGGTTCCTGAGATTGCAGGCATGGACCATGATACCTGACTTATATTTAATCATGGCAAATTATTTTTATAGCTGAAATCACAGCTGCATTTTGAGAGGTTGGAAGCAATCTTTTCAGATGGCATTGTGAGAATGTTCTAGCTGCCTTTGAAGCGAAGGTAGCAGAATGACAGAAAGCATAAGCTGTGTTTGTGCCGTACAACTGGCGCTGAATTGTAGTGAAGACTCAGAAGCCATGCAGCCCATTTCTATGTGTGGGGTTTTTTGCTATGCAAGTTATTATGACATGAGTTAAAACTTTAAACAAACCTAAGCATGTGAACTATGGAAACACAGTGAAAAGAAAATATGAATAGAGAAGCTGAATCAGAAGTAAGTCATGGCATCAGGACTGGCTTGGTTGGCGGTTATCCACATATGACCTAGAGACCCAACCTAGATCCATCCTCAGTTTCTCTTTCTGTCACTACTTCAGCCCTGCCTTATTACTTGTTTTTACCCCCTTCATTTTCTTGGGTTAAGCAAAACAGGTTTACATAGCATAAAGGTTTGTCACTGATCCTCTAATGATGTGGCATAAAGGTGTTTGTGATTTTCTCAATCCGTGTACAGCGGAAATATTTTCCTTGTCTGGTGTTATTCCCTGGTGTTCCATTTGTATGTAATTACTCTCCTTCTCCTTCAAACGTTATCTCCTACTGAAAGGCCCATCTGTCCCGGCCAGTACCCACCTCCTCGGTGTCACTAAGAAATGCAATTCTCTGCCCAAAGACAGTATCCTTTACTGCCTGCCTCTGGTCCTCACTGCATTAGTTCTTCCTTGACTCTTCTCCACTCGTAAGTACCAGTACGACAAACTCTCCTAAGGACTCCATGGAGCTTAAGCATCTTAATTGTATAGGGCAATACTTGACGCAGTTAGGAACTCAGTTTAACGTGACTAACCTGGGATAGATTATTTTGTTCATATAGCACTTCAGATCCCACTTTTGCTCCGTGGCTCTGTGGTCAGGCAAAGGTCAATAATCAAGTAACTGTCGTATTGTAATAGTCTCCCACACATGTCCACGTCATAATTTACGACTCCGTCATAAATAATCAATAGGATACTGTTTTCATTGTTTCCACGACATTTTCTTCATGCAAATTATTTTTGTTGTTAAAAAAAGTTGCAACAACACCTATCAAGTCTGATTGTATATTCATTGGGTCATGACATCATAATCTGGTATTAGACTCAGTGGAAACAATATCAAGCGGGAAATTCAGCAAATACCTACTTATGGTCTACAAAATATAAATGCCTTCTAAGTCCAACTGTAAATGATAACCCAATAACCACTACATTTCACGTGGAGCACATGGCAGTGCTGCAGGGAGTGCTCTAAGTGATAAACTAAAGGGAAAGGGGTCGCTCACTCTAAATACGTACCATCTGCTCCCGTACAGGGTGGCAAGCCGCGTCATAGTGGAAACTTAGGTACTGTTCCCACCCAGTCATAAATTGTTAAAGAGAGCAGATGATATGTGATTTTACAAGTCATTTAGTAAACAGCCATCCCTAAGGCAAAGAGTTCATTTCCATTGAGAGCTTTCTGCCAAAGGCAAGACAGTGAACCACAATCCCAAGCCAAATGGAATTATCCATCCGCTTTTATCTGTATCCGATCCTACTGTAGCTGAGGCACTCCAAATACCTCCTATAGGCCTGCCCAGTCACTGGAAAGATGTGCTATGCTCTGCCTCAAAAGAGAAGAAGAAGGTGTAAATAATAAACGAGTAAGTCTTTAAAAATGTTTAAAATAGAAGAATGTTCAGCCTGAAGTGCTGAAGTGTTGACCAGCACAGAAAAAAAAAAAAACCATCATAGACTAGTTAGCGAACATAACATAGTTTGTGCAGTGTGAGATGATGTTGTGTACTTGTGTGTGTTTATGTGTGTAAGAGGAAGAAAATGAGAAAGAGAGACAGAGACAGATAGACAGAGATAAAGGCAGAGACACAGACATTGGGAAAGGGGCTGAGGGGGGAACAGAAGTGGGAAAAAGAAGGTGCAAGGGAAGAATGGCAAAGAGGGATATGGAACCTGAAGACACGATTATACAGATGCCGGGGCTATAGGAAGCTTACAGGTAACTTTCCATCTCTAGCTTATGACTCTCTTGCCATGAGCATGCATTTATTTCTCTGTAATCCTATAAAATATACATTTACTAAAATCTTATCAAAAGTAATGACTTCAAATGCCTCAAAGTGTTAATTTTCCAGAACTGAAAGAAATGCTAACAGATGGGATGCGTAGAAGGGTTAAGACATGTGAAACTGACTCTGCAGAGCCAGGTACGGCACATGTAAGACAGTGAGAAAAGAGGACACCAGTATAAAACCCAACAAATAAGGAAGTAGCAAAATCAACGAACATGCGAGGAGACAAGAGAGCTGCAAAATCAGAGCCTCTTCTTTCAAAGTATGTTTCACTTAAAAGTGCTTATTTTTATTAAGCTACTGGCCTGACTCACCAACATGGCTCTGAATATGGACTTCCTCTGTAGAGTCACCCCACCCTCCAAGATTAGGAAAATGCTGCCTGTGGGAATACTCAAATATGTTGCAAGATCCTAAGGGGTGGGAGGTCCTCCCTGGGCTGTGAAGAACATCAGCACACTCTGAAAGACACACAGTCATTCACGTGTGAGATTGGATATGCAGCAACTTGCTTTTATAGACATGTGCTATAAACCCTGGAGCCCAGTGGATTCTATTGTATTTGGTATTATAGGTGATCCAAGCATGCTTATATTTTACATATGTTGGGTAATATACAAATACTGTACCGTTATCTATAGCGGACTTGAGCATGCACAGGTTATGTATCTTGAGTGGGTCCTGGAACTGATTGCTCAGGATACCAAGGACTGACTGAGCTGGCTTCTAGACTTTCTTTCTGATAGTAGATATGTTCATGTAAACATAGTCATATAATGCTGTGTGGACACTCCACATTTTCCCATGACTTAAAAAAAATGTTCTATAGCTAAATGTAGTCTATAAAGTGGTGTCCCTAGTTTCTGTTATGAAAGTTGTCTTCACAATGGCAGATGGACCAGAAAATGATGGTACAACGGAGAATCACTCTGGAAATTGACAAAGAATTATGTAACATAAAGAATTTCATCATGGGCTACATCTGTAGCCCATGGCAGCTCAGTATCCAAGTGGGCTCCCTAGTAATGGGAACAGGGACTGTCTCTGACATGAACTCAGTGGCTGGCTCTTTGACCACCCCCTCTGAGGGGGGGGGGGTAGCCTTGCCAGGCCACAGAGGAGGACATTGCAACCAGTCCTGATGAGACCTGACAAGCTAGGGTCAGATGGAAGGGGAGGAGGTCCTCCCCTATCAATGGACTTGGAGAGGAGAATGGGAGGAGATGAGAGCGGGAGAGTGGGATTGGGAGGGTGGTGAGGGAGGGGGCTACAGCTGGGATACAAAGTGAATAAACTTTAATTAATATAAAAAATAAAAATTTAATTAAAAAAGAATTTCATCATAATTTCAAAGGCATAAACAATTTTGGCAGTCTGCTAATCCGTATTTTGATATTGAGAGGTAAAGAGATTCCAAAAGTTTAAGTAACTTATAAAGAGCACATAATTTGTGATTGATAAAAGTGTGTTACCCTAAAACCTAGTCCCTATATAATCACACATTTAGAGAGTTATTAAAAAGAAAATGAAAACACTGTGCATTTTATCTAGTTTGTAAATTCCTTGACAATGTGATTTGTTTGTCTCATGCACTAAATATATGATAACTTTTATAATTACATTATTCTCCCTTTCCTACCTCCTACCTCTCCCATGCACCTACTTGATATCTTTCAAATTCATGGTCTTTTTAAAAATTATTGTCACAAATATATGCATATATTCCTAAATATATAAGTACAAATAATTTTATACCTTTCTCTTTAACATTTGTTAATTAAATGGTTACTTGGCTAATCACATAATGAGACAATAATTATATGATGAAACATTAAGACAATACTATTAGCCAACAATATTCTGACATAGAAAAATTATGTAGCATAAACCTCATTGATTTAAGTGTCTCAACATAGCTGTCTACTAACCATGTGACTACGGGATAGTACATTTTAAAATATTATAATGAGAATAACAACATCTGTCTCATGATGTTTCTTTCAAGATCAAATGCAGCCTCTATGTCTGACCACATAAAGTCCCTTCCCATGGCAAGTGTCTAGTAAATGAAAAGTGAGTAAAACCATGCCCAAAAAGTCTTAAAATACAGGAGAAATTTTGTATCTGGGAAAGATTTTTAATGTTACCCTTATTCTCTACAAGAAGCTATAGGGATTGTGACAGGTGTGAAAGTGTGGAAAAATGCAGTCAAATAGCCAGAGTTAAATAACGTTTTGATTTTTTCCAATGAATATCTCCTAATGACACAGATGTGTCATTGTGCACATGTGTGTGTGTGTATTCCAAATGGAATCTGAGACTTAAAATAATTTTTTAATCTGTTAGAATCTTAAGAAAATATGAAACACAGCACAAATCTGTGTTCCTTCTAAAACTCTGCCTTCAATAAATATTTGCATGACCTGGCATTGAGAGGAGACACAGACACTTCTCAAAGTATGATTGCGAAGAAGAAAATAGTTTCTATATGTTGTAAAAGTATTTTCAAGTGTGGTTCCTATTTCAGAAAGACTGAGGTTGCCTAGGAACAGTGTGCATTTACCAACAGGGCACTGAAAAGCTTAGCCCCACACTGAGCATGGCAGAGCCTGTGAACTGCAAACTGAGGTTTCCGGCTCTAACTATTACAATTATGTTCAATCAAGTAATTTCCACTTTCGTGAATCTCATTACTAATTGGGAGTTTGAATGAGGACCTATTTGCTCAAGTCTATGGGAAGACTCTTAAAGACCGTAAGCTGAGACTAAGCTCTTCAAACCCTGCAACTGTGCTGGGACTGAGTGACCTATGCCCTCCATCTTTTATTCATTCATTCATTCATTCATTCATTCATTCATTCATTCATTCATTTATTGCTTTTGCTTTACTACAGATGGACCTTATGGACTTCAGGTTAATTCTGATAAAGGGCTAAAAGTGGGAGAAGTGTTCACTGTTGACCTGGGAGAAGCTGTCCTCTTTGACTGTTCAGCTGATTCATATCCCCCCAACACCTACTCCTGGATCCGACGGTCTGACAATACAACACACGTCATTAAGCACGGGCCTCGCTTAGAAGTTGCATCTGAGAAAGTGGCCCAGAAGACCACTGACTACGTGTGCTGCGCTTACAACAACATAACGGGGAAACAAGACGAAACTCGTTTCACCATCATCATCACTTCCGTAGGTAAGTGTGTGAAAGGACAAGCCTTTATAAAGCATAAAGACATGGTAGCCTCACTTTCCCAAAATGCCTGCAGAGAAGAGAATATAATTAATTGTGCTCTTATTAAATGGTCTCTTTTATCACTTAACTAAGCCATGGATATTGAGGCTCAAAGAATGACAAAACAAAGTGGAGAGAAATTCAAATGCCAGCTCTGGGGGGGCTATGAAGAGAGTCAGTAAATTGCTCCTAAATGCATATTACTGCTTTGCAGATTTTACAAGCGGGAGTATAAAAGGAATTACATTGATCATTTAAGAGTTGATGTGTACAGTTACACATAAACAGTTAAGAACAAATACGTATTAGTTGGGATCTTTGTTTTCCATTTCTTCCACTCACTCCTTGGTCTTCATTGATTCCTCTTCTTTTTCTTAACCCTCTGTGTCCCTGAAGTGAATAGAAGTATTTATCAGGAGCCTCATCAGCTTGGAAACAACTTTCATAATTCAATAAAATTTTGCATCCTCTAGAAGTTGCATCTTTAGAAATGTCATGGCCCAAAAGGTTAAGAGTCATAGCTTGTTAGGGACAGGTAGCAGACTCCCGTCCCTTAAGCTTCTCTGTGGACCATGATTCTGTTCTCTGGTGTGGTTTCCTGTACACTTTCACTCATCCCCATAGAGTCTTGTAATACTGGCTAGCTTACATCCTTCTCTTCAAATCTCTAAGGCTGTACACCCAGCTACCTCTCTCAGAAGCTCTAAAAGCCAAAGAAAAGTTCAAATTAGCAAAACTGACCCATTTTCTGCCCCCCCCACACCTATTCTGTCTGTACCATGATTTTTAAGTGAATTTCCCTAGACTTTACCAGCCAAGTAGAAAACTAAATGTCACCTCAAACTCTTTCCTGTTACTTACACTCAGTACCACACTTAACCACTAAATTCTGTCTATCCTACAGTTCTAGCTTCCAAATCTCCTTTCTTCTTTCCTTTCTTCTCCTTTCTCTTTGCTTTCCTTTTTGTCACCCTTTCTCCTTTCCTCCTTCACTCTTTTGTTAAATATTCCATTATTATTCCTTCTATTATTATCTGCATCTTTGCATACAGAAAAAAAAGACAAACAAGATTCAACTTGAGAAAAAATCCCACAGGTTTGACTAGGAAGCAATGATTTAGACGACTGTATTGATGAAGGAAAGAATGTACAAAACAGAACAACTATGAGTTGACTTCTGCTCCATGTCATTATTTCTGGTGCCTAGAATAGGACACACAAAATAAGGAAGGTCAGTATACTATGTTCAATAAAGGAAGCAAGGATAAAATACCTGTTTATACAGGTTTTTTTTAATCCTTAGGCTAACTTGCCATTTACAGCTATTAACTTCTGGCATCAAAATCACTTAAACAGTTTGCTTTTTAAAATGTAGTTTCTCCCTGGAGAAATGGCACAGCAGTTAAGAGCACTGGCTGTTATTCCAGAGGACCTGGGTTTAATTCCCAGCTGTTTACTACTGTCTGTAACTCCCGTTTCAGGGGACCTGGCATCATCATACAGACATACATGTAAACAAAACACTAATAGAGATAAAAGAAAAAGAAAAGAAAAACCATGTGGTGGTGTACATCTTTAATCCCAGAACTCAGGTTCCAGGCCAGCCTGGTCTGCAGAGCTAGTTCTAGGATAGCCAAGACTACAGAGAGAAATCCTGTCTCAAAACCCCAGCCCACCCCCAAGGTATTTTCTCAAGTGGCTGAGGCAGGAAGAATCCTTTGTCAATCTCAAGACCAGCATGAAGTACATTTCATGGTTTTGTCTTAAAATAAAAAAGGACAGATAAACAAACAAATTGTTAAGACACCCCAGACCTACTGCATCTGGAGCTCTAGCTATGGCGTTTGAAGTCAAATAATACTTAGTCCAAGTGCAACAATTACTTCCTACTAAACAATTTTATCCCTTCTCAAGTCTCTGGTGGGGTTGCATACTAGACAGTTATAGTTCACAGCTAGGCTTAAGTTGTTTAAGATATAAGAAAATGTTTTAAGGTCTAGAAAGATGTTTTTTAAGTTGATAAATACAAGATATGATAGAGGATGATTTAGTCACAAAACATTAAACTGACCGAGATAGGATAGATAGTATTTTCTTCAAGGTTGCCAAATACAAATGAGCTAAACATTTTGAATGTAAATTTTATATATGACTTTCCTGATTGTTTCATAACTCTTTTTCTCTATGGGGTTTATTATAAATAAAGTCCATATGCATTTGGTAAAAAATATTTTTTTCCTCTAATGAATTATCAAAGTGTACAAAGCCTACAGGTTGATGAAGAAATGCATGTTGTGTGTTTTCTTAGAATTCTTTGAGATTAAAAGTAACTATATTTGTAAAATCAAGTATATTGGGATTCACACGTTGTCTTGGGGAACCTTTTTTTGAGGAAGATAATACTGCCTAGAATATTGTTATCCAGTAGAACTTTGCACAAAGAAGAAACTGCCAATACCATCACCTTTCAACATGGCAGCCACTAACCTTGTTTAGCTTTATAGCAATCCAAACATGGCTATGCCACTGAGGATTAAAGTTTTAGTTTTAGTTTGTTGTTATTAATTTGCATTTAAATTATACATTACTGCATCTTTCTAGTGCCTAACGAATTAGAGAATAAAACTACAAAATTCTTACCTAAATTATGCCTCAATAAAAACAAATATGTTTACCTTATCATCCCTCCAAAGAATGTGTTTAAAAAGATTAAAATTAGCACACATTAACCCATTATGTGGCACCTATTATGGGCCAAATAAGACATAAGCACTGAGAGTCAACCAGCCCCTGATAAGGATCCCTGCTTAAAATATATTTCAAATATACAACTAAAGAACATCTTTTGCCTTATAATATAATGTATTTTATAAACTCAACCAGCTTTTCACCATGTAGCTAACTGAAAGATAGTTTAAAACAAGGTGCGTGCGTGGGTTTGAGTGTGTGTGTACCAGATCACATATGGAATTGTTTGGTGGCAATCTTGTATCATATTAGACTTGTTCTTTATGCCCATCGCAAGCAAAAATCTAGATATAATATGTAGCAGTGCATTACAGTTAAGACTTCCCCATTTCTTAAACTGTCTGCACTAACACTCAGCCAGTAAGTTTTCAAAATATCAGAAGCCCCCAGTATTTGACTAAGATCTTATTCCAAAGACAACTACGGTCTTCTTATCAGATAATTGTCTTTAGCAAAGTCTCAAAACCTGTTTGACCTGTACAAAGACTGGCATTTGTTATTGTAGTAAATAAGGAGAACAGGTGCTCATTTTCCAGAGTGATCCAGGGTTGAAAACATTAACGGCCTCATTGTGGTTTTTCAGGGCTCTTTCCCAGTCCTCAGTGTTCACAGAGCCTTGACTCTAGCAACAGTCAAAAGAGGAAGAAAATCAGCAGTGCCAATGGGATGTGTTGTGTTCAATGTTTCTGTTTCAAAATGAATGAATTTCTGCAACACAGATTAAGCATACACAAAGTGACACACATGACCACTGTTTACAAGGTCAGCTGAACACTTACGGAAAATTCACTCTGACAAACAAGCTGTATTCAGACTTGTAGGGAATTTTAAATCACTTCTAAGGATGGGATATTTGCCTTTATGATGTTTTTAGAACCAAGCTGAACTTTCATGTTTCCAGAGGCAAGTTGCAGGAAATAGATGAATCTCTTTATTTTTAATGAGGCAAAACTCTATAACTGCTTTAAAGTCTCAGCAATAAGATGTAGAGGGCAAAGGAAAAGGAGTCGACAATGGCTCTAGGGTCGCAGACACGGAAAGAAAATAATAAGGCCAGGAAATAATCAAACGTTTTATTGGCAACCTTCAGTTAGGGAGAGGACGGCTAGAGAATGTGGAGGTTAGCTCTCTGTCTTCAGTGTGTGTGAAGCTAGACAGATGGAGACTTCCACCTTTTTGGACTACAATTCACATCTAATCTGGGATATTATTAATTGACCCTTCCATAGCTCAGGGGAGATATCTAGAGAAAACAGAGACAATTGGCAGAGTGACACAGAAAATACATGACAAAATAATATCTGAATTCAAAGCCTTTCTTTTCAACAATCTTAAAAATTCTACTCTTTTAGGTCACTAAGTTATTAATGTGGCTATTGTCCATTTAATCAATACATATAGGTTCATGCCTATAACGTATATGCATTGCGTCTCCTAGTAGTGATTTGGGTTTAGTTACTACTTTAAAATTTGTATATGTGTTTAAAGAAATTTTCTTTGAATAATTTTCTCAACTAATTTAAGTTACAAATATGAAGTATATCTACAAGATGTTCTATTTCATACTCATGAGAAATAATGAAAATATAGCTAAAGGTAAAGTCTAGTTGCTTCAAGGGAATGATAGCCATTAAAATAATAAATTAGCTTTTATAATTTAAAAGTAATGATATTATTACCATAATCAAGGACTTTTCAATGCAGATATCCATATTTAAGATATTAAATAAACCTAAATTACCACAATAAGATGCACTGTATGTACATATAGACATAATGAGAATATTTATGGAAATGTAGCCAATCTTCTTGGAATTTAAAGATTTGTATATGAAAGTATTCAAGTGTATAATGGCAAGCAACTGGGCACATGTGCACACAGCTTAAAAGGTTTCTATTACAGATGTGTTTTAGATTTCAGAATTATAACCCAAATCTTTCCATTATTAAAAAAGTAGGAAAGGATATGAAATAGGAAGAGAAACTGATTAATTTCCCCTATTGGCTACAAATTTCTGAACTTTGGGTCAGTGAAGACACAGATTGAGGTGCTTTAACTTTGACATCTGAACCCTCAGACCTTGGCTGATAGCTGCTTGGGAACCTACGACAGAATAACTATGTCAGATCGGGCCGTAAGAAGTGTGCAAGTAACCCAGCACAGGGCATGGCATCTTCATCTCCACGGGGACATGAGGCAGCTGCCATAATTCGTGAACAGATTGGATGGAAGGGTTGTCAGGGCTCCAGTCTCATCTAGAAATAGACGCACTGCCTATGTAACATATGGCTGTCCTGTTTAGGGTACAGCCTCCAACAGCAGGGTAGCGATACCGTGGATACCACACCTCTTGCCCATATTTGCACTTAACATGTTACTCCATTTTATTTGTTTGCTTAAGGAGGGGGCAAAGAGCATTTGCACTCTGGCTTTGGTAAATGAGTCCGCCGTGTTTAAATAGTGGGGAGGATGGTGTGCGGTATACAAATGAACAGCATAAACTCTGAAAGAAGAAAGAGGGAGCTCTTCCAAATGCCCAGACCTGCATGACAGGTCCCAATATATTCTCTGAGCAATAAGAGCAGAATTTACCTACTGTCCTATTTTTAAGTCAGAGTTCTAGAAGCTCATTATCCCAAAAGTACACTTGGCTACGACAATGCCTTTTGATGTGCATTCTAGATGGAGAAAGAGGGACAAGGGCAGGAAACCATTGAACTCTAGGTGAGGGCCAAGAAAGAGGATTTGTTTTCAGAAAATGACAAAGTGCACCCTCACTCTCCATGAAGACAACACTGGCCTTCACCTCAGCCAAGCTTTTGAAGTGACAGGAGTTGATCACTACAAAGTGAATCTCTGGATGCAGACAAGAGAAGCCAATGGGAGAAAGTGAGAGGGCAATAAAGAAAGAGTCTAAGGACATAAAAAAGAGTGAGGAATGGGAATGTGGTGATCCTCTGTAGAAGAGAATCTAAAATTTTAATTTATTAAATACTTGTCCAGGTGGGAGAAGTTAAAATTGAAGGATGTGGAAAAGTGTGTTCCTTGTGTATTGAGAAAGCCAACTATTGTATTGTAAACTTGTTTTTACATTTACACACACACAAATAATAAATCTTTTTTTTTCATTGGATTTTCTCTAGGGTCTTATGCCAAAAGAAGGAAGAAGTTAGGGCCTTGATACCAGCCAGAGGGAGAACATGTCTCCAGAGAGAGATTGTTTCTTACAACAGAATGCTTTTGACTTTGTTGAGTTCTTTTATCCATAGTCAACCTATGATGACATAGGTTAACATCAACCATGATGTGACAAAATTGTACTTCAAATAAATGTTTGTTTGAAATCTAGTTCAGCAGAGAAATTGCTTGCATCACTGATGAACAAACAGGGTATTAAGATGGCCACTGGTGGATAGTTAATAGGATTGCAGTGGTCCCCAAAATGGCACAAATTTTTTCATAATAAAAAGCATCCTTGTCCCTCAAACTTAAAAGGTATATAAGAAGAGCAGCGTATGTTCAAATTAGAGGAGACAGCATGGTTTTCATAACCTGACTCCTAGAGTTTGGTGTACAAGCCACAGTAGAAAAAGACTGGACATTTTAAAATGATAGTATTCTAGAGGGGAAAACAAGATGTTTTTAGATAGCCCTATATTAAGAAAAGAAGATGGGGTTGGCACTCGTCTTCACCCCTGGAGACATTAACAGAGCCTTTATGGAGGAAGAGATGCTGGCGAGGTATTTATTGAAGAGCTGGGTAGCCACTATATTCCTCATCACACCCAGATTCTCAGGCTGTGTCTGGAATGGAAGTGTCGTTACAGTTTCTGTGTTATGATTTCAGGGCACATCAATCTGGGCAGACAGGCGAATACCACAACTCATTTCCACATCAGTATCAGAGCTAGCTGCATGATAAAGATTACAACCACTTCCTTCTCTGCGGGTTAATATGTCACTAACCATATCATAGTCCAGAGCGCATATTAACATAACCACAATCAGTAAGTTGTATCAAACTTACTTGTATAACCTAAGCCTCAGCTTCCTCATCCAGAAGAGATGATAATATAATTGTTCTTTAATAAGATTGCCAAGGCAATTCAGCTGCTACTGTAGACCACGCATCCTTAACACAGAGTTTGGTATTTTGTAAGCATTCAGCTTATGTATTATATCTGATAGCACCCTAGTTAATACAGTTCTAGTAATAAAAGGAATGTCCTACAAAATAAAGTACATTTTAGATGCAAGGTGGGATTATACATTTTAATTTTCCATTTCATTGTCATGTATGTTTGTGTATGTGTGTATGTATGTGTGTAGTTACACGTGTTCCACAGTGCACATGTGAAAGTCAGAAGACACTTTTCAAGAGGCAAGTTTCTCCTTCCACAGTGAGTTCCAGGATCAAACTCCAGAAGGGCCTCAGTTTGTACCGAGTACTTTTACCAGCTGAGGCAGCTGGCAGTCCTGACTTTAAAAATTTCATTGAAATTTGCATGTACATGTTATTTGGGAAATTGGCATTTCTTGATTAGTTTTTTTTTTAAAAAAGAGTAAAGTATATTTGAAATAAGCACCCTTCCTCTCATATACTTAAATACATACTATCATGTCCCTGAAAGGGTCATACCCTTGGATCACACTAAAACGTCAATAGAGACAAAGAGCCGAAACGGATACGGGAAGGTGGCAAACACATGTGAAAAATGCGGCAGGAGCAATTTGCTAGGGCTAGTACATTATGCCAGCATTTCCCAGGTAACCAGCCACATCTCCAATCACAAACATCCCCAGGGAGTTTGGGGTTTAAGTTTTAAATCAACATACCCCACCCATTTGGGGACGAAGGAGAGAGAAAGCAGAGGAAGAGGGACAGGCAATGGTATTTTATTTAAGTAGAGAATAGCCATAAGCATTTCAGATTATATAGTAATTTGAAACTATTTTTTTTAGGACTGGAGAAGCTTGCACAGAAAGGAAAATCACTGTCTCCATTAGCGAGTATAACTGGAATATCACTGTTTTTGATTATATCCATGGGTCTTCTTTTTCTGTGGAAAAAGTATCAACCTTACAAAGGTAGGTTAAAAATGGGGATAAAATAATACATTGTATTCTTCTAATCAATTCTAAGCATTCTAAAACAATATTTTTCTGTATGTTTCCTTTTCTTTTCCTTTAGCTATAAGACAGAAGCTAGAAGGCAGGTAATACATATGTTTTTGTGAAAAAAACACATTTTAAAACTTTCCTCCCAGTTATAGCCCTGCATTAATGTGTCTGTTTGTCTTTTCAGACCAGAGTCAGAATACAGAAAGGCCCAAACATTTTCAGGTAATGGCCAGACTGGGAAGGAGTGTAATCCACAGTGGCGCATATTAATTATCAGTGCCTTCTCCTGATATTTACAGATACCACTGTCAGTGTCGTAAAAGTAATAGCCGCTGATGTTAGCACAACCACAGTCCCTACATTGTCCCGTGTCTTCCCTTACAAAGTGCAGCCTCCATCGTGGTTCTGTGTAAGCCACACAGGTCTGTAGGGTAAGCTAGGGGAGGACTGCCCTCTCCATTCACAGGCAAGACAAGTGAAGATCAGGAAGAGTGAAGCTATTGAGTTCTTCTCCATTCCCACTCAGCCCTCAAAGGGGGCTTTTGTAGCTTCTGGAGGACATACAATTCTGGCACCCCATTCTAAGGAGAGGGAAAAAAACAGAGGTATGATCGGGCCCTGAGCTGCTCCTTTGTTCCCAGCTGACCCTTGACCTTCACTGTTGACTCTGTACTGAGCTGTTCTGAGTTAACAATGGAGCTTATGCTTGTGACAGTGGTGTCGCTGAGAGCCGGACTTCAGTCTTATATCTGACATATCTTCCTTGGGAAAATTATTTTTTTTCTAGGCCTCAAATACCTTATCTATTTAAAAGATATTTTTTAAAACTTCCTTCTGGAGCTGCTATCAGAATTCAAATAAAATAACATGAAGAATGACTTAATTTTTCAAAAAAAAAAAAAAGCTCTCCCTCTTAGCCAGTCCTTGCTCTCTTACAATAATTGGGTGTCACAGAGGGAAGAGTTCCAAGACCATCCAGCTCCTCCCACCCACCCCCAGCCTCTTCGCTTCCCAGATAAAGTCTGGGTAATATCCATATTGTGCTGCAGCAGTTTTTTGTGTGTGTTTGTGTAGCTCCTGTTTTAACTCATTTTTTTCGAACATTGTCTGTTAGCTCTATGAAAGCACAGTAGATATCATGGGTAGATAAAAGGTTGCTGTGGCCTCTAGGCTGAGGCCTTAGTGTTCTTGAATCCCGGATCTTGTCCAAATATGCGTATTTGGGTATGTAACACAATATTCCAACGTCAGCCCTTAGGTCAAGTTCAGTTTCATTTTTGTCTCTTGAGAAGGACTTATTCCCAAAACCATTCAATCCCAACATGACCATAGAGGACTAGGAAATAGTAAATAGTTTCATGCAAATGTCACTTAAAATAGACAATAAAGATAAGTTCTTTGGATATTCCCAAGAAACAAAAATAAATGCATAAGTATTGTAAGTATTAGAGGTAGAGGAAAGCATTGCTTCTGTAAGTAGTGTCATTTTTTCCTTTCAGGCCATGAAGATGCTCTGGGTGACTTCGGAATATACGAATTTGTGACTTTTCCTGATGCGTCTGGTGTTCCCAGGGTTGGTTTTCCTAGTGGCTGATTAACCAAGACGTAGAATTCTGCTTTCCCAGAGGTGTAAGCAGCATTCGTTTCAGAACTAGCGCAGTGATACCCAATGGCTTCCGGAGCCCTCGCTGCATCCTACAGTGTTGACTTACTGTATGCTGAGATTTGCGGAGCTGAGGCATTTTCTCATTTTTCTTCTCTTATACAGATAGCAAAGCTGTCACAAATAAGGATAGACACTCTTTATCTGTATATCCTATGGATAGAGAATTAACTAGGCTGAATATATAGAGAAAAGAAAAGCAGAGGGTCTGGAGTCCCTGGCTTAGGTTATCCCATGTTATTTCAATGACCTCAGCCCTTCACTCCGCAGAACTCTCTCTATTCCTCACTTTCCTTCCTTTCTGCCTCTTAATTCTCAATAGCTTTTCAAAGATATGCGATCGCATCCTTGAAGCTACTTGCTTGTCATAAGGAAGTTATCATACAGTAAATACATTTTTATTATTACCCTAAAGGTGCAATCACTCTAAAAGGCAGGGGCTTTTATAGTTGAAACCATTTGGTTTCAGTCAGTCTCTTTAAAAAAATTGTAAAAAAATCAGTTTCATGCAGAATGTGCCCCTGGACTATTAGTTCATGAGCACTTACAGAGTTGTAAAGGACCAGTTTTTCCTCTGTCTCCTTATTCCCCTGTAATAGTCCACTTATGGATGGAACCAAAAACGGATTGCTTGCTTCTGGGTGTTCTTTCTTCCATTTTTTTCAGAAAAGAACTATTTGCTATTAGGAAACAGTCCCTTTGTTCTAAGCGTTCTATCACCCTGTGTGCTTCATTCAGTGAGTTTCCTGGCTACAGAGTTTATTTCAGAAATGTCCTGTGAGTAATGGAGGGGAGTTGATTGGATTTCATCCTCCCTGGGGGTGATTCAGTTAGCACCCGTGTTGTCACAGAGGAGGAGAGGCACCTGACAAAGGCTTCACAGCACCCTCTTCGATCTTAGGCAGGATCGTTTCACTCTGCACTCGCACAACCAAAAAGATAAAATAAGTATGTGGTTGATCCGTTAACTAAAAGAACTTTCACAATGTTGTAAAACTCCCTTCTAGGGTGTATCTTCAAAAATTAGAGCAGGGACTGAAGAGGTAAAAAAAAAAATACTGAGTTTTGAAACATAGAGTTTCTTTGTTTAAAAAAAACACATATTTTATTCCTAATATTCACTATACAGGAGTAAAATTTAAGTAAGAAATTTATATTTAGGCTGGTGATTACATAGTATGAGGTATTAATTAAGGCAACTGTTGGTTCCAAGTACTTCAGTGTCTGCAATTTGAAGCAGAAAAATGCTCTTGAGTTGCATCTTAGAAGCTTTTCTTAATTCTGCAACACACGGCATAACTTGATTTGGAACTATTCTGATTTTTGAACAAGAAATTCATGAAGAATTTTTCTGATGTTCTTAACTGGCCATGTCAGGTGCTTTGGTGATGAAGTGAGAAATCAAAGCAAACAGCTGAAGGCGGGAGGTGTGGGGGTGATGAGGACAATGATTTGGGGAGGAGGATATGAATGTGAAGAAGCCAGTATGGCACTTACATATGAAGACCGGCAGTGCAAGACCATGAACATAAGAAGAAAACAACTACTAACAAAAAAAATTATCAAAATTGTCCTTAAGAGGGGAAGTAAATTTAATTACTAATTTATTTGCATCTTAGAAATCAAAACAATTTCTTTTATTGTAGTACATATAAGACTTAATCACTCTCTCTTTACCTGTTGTACATTTCATTATCCATTTAGCACATCTTCCAGGAGTTGGGCAGAAGGCAAATGTATAAAATTAACAGAGTTGCTATTATTCAGTAGTTCTAATATCAGATCGTTTATGTTAACATGTATCTACCATAGCCCCTGACTATCTTCATGCCAAAGGAAATGAAGGTTCAACCTCAATTATAAATTCTATCAAATTCTCAACACAAAATGACTACAAAAGTCACGGGCCATGGCCGTGGTGCTTTCCTTGAGAGCTTTAGTAAGAATGAAAACAGTTTCTAAGACCACATGAAATGAATGCATCCTGATCCTGCTTGGTGGAATGTGAACACACACCTCTCTTGTTACCCAGCAGACACTTCTCTAGGGGGTGCTGTGTAAATATGAAGGACCACAGGTAAATAGAAATGTGCTTAAAATGGGAGTGAGTAGGAAGGAAGACCGGACTGACAATAAACTGGAAGACAATGTTTGCAGAAAGAGAGAAGTTGTAAGCTAGGAGGCCTAGGAGGAAAACACACACAATGCAGGTTTCAACAAAGTGATGGTTTTTCCCAGATAAATTTGCTACATTTTTTCATGTTCAACTACTCCTTTAGTTTTCAGAGTCATCCCCACTTTAAAACCAAACCCCTTGTCTTTTTACTCACTTGCAATATGATTAGGACTTTTGGCTTCACATTATTCTTTCTGATAAGCCATCCTTGTAAAATGTGTCCAAAAGAGTGGTTAAAATATAATAATTATATGTGCTCTCTGATTCTAAGCCAAGCTGGGGTTTTCTTTCGCTACTTTTCTTTTTATTGTTTTTCTATACAATATTTCCAGCTTACTTCTTAAATGATAAAAAAAAAGGTTGTTGATTTGTCAAGCTAGTCCTGAAACAACACAGCGTGAGTGCAGGAAACTATAAGCAGGAGGAAGCCACTTTCCAGAGGGGGTGAGGGTCCATTCTCTACCTCTTACACGGCTGCCTGTCTCTGGCTAATCTTGGGTTACATCTTTTCTTCTAATATGCTGTGTTTTCTAGATGCCAAGTAGGTCCGCCCCAGTCTTTGATGCTGTAACAGGGCCAGATTTTCACGGAACAATTTATGAAGTTATTCAGCACATCCCCGCACAACAGCAAGACAATGTGGAGTAAGTATGAGTTTGCATTTGGTGCATGCAATGGAGGCTCTCGGAGGTCAGTTTCCTGCATGCCTGAAGATGTAGTGAGAGCCTCCAAAATTATTAAAACAGGAAACCACATCTTCAAAATGTGAAATTCTTCAAGATACACCCTCATTTGAAAATAATTTTGAAAAGAAACGAAACAGGCAAGTATAGAAATACCGCCCAGAGCCATGCACGCAGGCAGGTGGACAAGAGGCAAAACTCTGGAATTGTCTGTCTGCTGCCTGTGTTTCTCCTTTTCAATGTGTCTCCAAGGAAGCCACATCTGGGTGTGAAAGGCTCAGCAAGGCCACTTCCCAAGCTTTCTTAGCTACACTCTTGACTTCCCACGGACCATAGTAACTTTATAGCCACAACGCTCTGTCACTTAAAGATAAGGCCAGGCAAGAAGGCTACCAGTGAGCATCAAGGGTTTTCCATGCAGGGCCAAATACTTCCAGCTGCGTAAGACTGCTCCCTCCAAGGATAAAACCTATGTTGAGGCCAAAGACAGCAAACCACCCACCCAGTTAAATTCAAGGCTCTTACTGGAAGATCTATGGAGAAGTTAAGCCCATAGTCTCACACAATGGAGTCAACTTCTGTTTTTGTGTGTGTAGCTGCCTGCAGGCCTCAACTGCCACAAATCATCCTCCACTCTTTCTTTAGTTGCCATTTGTTGACTTTGAAAAGAACATCAACAGCAACTTCCCTTCTGGCAAATGGGGCAGCTCCAGCAGAGTAATCCGCGCTCACCTCGGGGCGAAAAGTAAAAACAGCAGCTGGCAGGGCCAGTGCAGGGAAGAGCATCTTGTGGAGAAAGAACCCACACAACCCACACACAAGGACCTGATTTAGGGCTAAGTATGTGACAAGACACTTCCGAGAATCCCACCAGAGAAAATATTCATAGAGTCAGGCAGATAAAAAGCCAGTTCCTAACGAAACTAAGAACTTCTGGTTTAAAATTTTAAAAAAGTTTTGCCTTGAAGCAGTATATTTCTAGCACTATAGTACAGAAGGAGGATTCTTAAAAAATAAAACACTAAAATAATATCTGGCTTTCTTAACTTTCTGGAATGGGAAGTGGGGAAATGTTTTTGTTCTCATTCTTTTTTCTTTTCTGTTTTTTTTTCTTTTTTGATTGATATATATTAGTTGTGCATAGTTGTGGGGTACAGTGTAATATTTTGGCCCAGGTATACATTACATGAGGATCAAATCAGGTTAATTAGCTTATCTACCCTGTCTGCTGTGCAAGGTTGAATCTAGTAAAAAAAGAAAAATCACTTTGGCACCAGGGAAAATGGTTCAGTTTGTAAAGTACTGGCTGTGAGAGTGAGGACCTGAGTTTGGAATTCCAGAGCCCACATAAAAAACACAGCAAAGCAGCAAGCACCTGGGATCTCAGTGCTGGGAACCAGAGACAGGAAACATCCAGGAGCTTGTGGGCAAGTCTGTCTAAGCAAGGAGCAAGCTCCAGGTTCAGGGAAACACTGTCTCCAATAAGCACACACACACACACACAAACAAACAAACAAATAAGGTGAAAGCAATTAAGGAAAACACCTGGGGATGGACCTCTCCGCTTGCACACGCATGCATACACACTTGCACATGTACCCACTGACAAATGCATATGTACGCATGGGAGCACATCACACTTATACATCATGCACACGTACATACGCACACATAAAACTTTTTACGATAATTTTTGCCATCTCTATTTAAATTCAGTTGGTTTTCTACATACCCTGTGTTCTAAATCTCTATTTTTACTGCCAGAATGTTAGCAAGCCAATAAAGACTAAAGGTTTGTCTTTTTAAGAAAGGATGCTAAGGCTGAAATACATATAAAGTTGTGAATACAGCAGGTGCAACCCCAGAATACAAAATAGAGTAAATGACTTAATTTTCCATCTCAAAAAAACCTTATTTTTAAAAATCTTTCTATGTAGATAGGTGCCTGTGGGAAATGAACAAAATCTTCAAAAAAAATCCTTGGCCCAATAAAAGTTTATTTCAGGAACAATTTCTGATGATTGGAAACGAAGCAGAAACAATGTCGCAATCAAAGGATTATTTTTAAATTGCTGCCGAGAACATGAGGCTTGAATAGGCAGTCACCCCAGATCATTAGCTAGCCCTCCGCTCCAATCCTAGGGCACCCCCTTCCCCTCTTCTCCAAAGTCATCAAGCTACTTCCCTCTTTCTACAATTTCTTTTCAAAACATGTTAAAATAGTAGCATCTCTATGACAGCAAGTAATAAAGTATCCCTTTTAAAGTTCTCCTCCTAACACATGCAATCAGGAGGCCAACATTTAAAATTTTTATTTTTAAACAAAGATTTATACTACCTATTCTAAATTAAAAAAAAATTAAATAGAATACTTTGTGGGCTTTTTCATCAAAAATTGTTTCGGATTTATTTTTCAGAAACCCACAAATATTTCCACTGCCTTTGCTGTGTTCCAGTGAGAAGGATTAAATAACACTCAGTCTTTTAAGACTTTGATAATTTTGTAGACTCCCTTTTGCTTAACAAAAGATCTTCCATAAGATAAATATTCGTTCATAGACTAAATGTTGCCTGTAGATGCAGAGATGATTTTTGCTTCCTGACTGCTTATGATTTTCACTGTGCCCTATTATATTTAAAGATCAATTTCATGAATAGTGAGCAGTGGCAGGCTGTTGGCTCTGTCCCATCCCCCTTTCCCAAAGGGAATGAGCTAGCTCTAGGGGAACAATTCTAACTGCTTTCTCTAACCTTTATTGAGAGTCTTCTCTAAGGTAAGAAAGCTTTGATCCTTGGACTGTTTTTTTGTTTGTTTTGTTTGTTTGTTTTGTTTCTGATTTGTTTTCATTTTGTTTTGCTTTTTTGGAGTACATATGACTGTTGAAACTTGGACTGCTGTTTAACAAATCAGTAAATTAGTCTGTGTTCATAAGCTAATACTCAGCTCAATGATTTGTTTATTGAACAAAGAGTCATTTACTGAAATGCTGTTCATTGATAATATTAGATGATCTTGACCCGGTATGTTTTGAATACAACATTGGTTATTAGTATCTTTTTAGAATTTTTATTCGGTATTTTTCATAATATGTTTTCATCATATTCTTTCCAACTCTTTCTATATCCTCTCCACCTCCCTACATACCCAAATATGTGTTCTTTCTCTCTCTGGAAAAAAAATCAAAACAGATTTTTTAAAGGGAAGAAAAAGAAGAAAGAAAAAAGAAAATCAATAAGACAAAAAAATTATGAAAACAAAACAAAAAGTCCCCCAACTACCAAAAAAAAAAGTAGTCTGTTTTGAGTTGGCTAAGTACTAGTGAGTATAGGCCTACCCAAGAGTATGGTTGATATGCCCAGTGACATGCCATTGGAGAAAACGGATTTTCGATTTCCTAGCTGGTATCAACAGCAAGTAGCTTCTCAGTATGAGGCAGGACTTTGAGTTTACTTCCTCATCTGGTTTGAACCAGTGCAAGTCTTGTGTGTGCTGTCCCAGACAGTGAGTTCACGTGTGCACCAGCCCTGTTGTGTCTGGAAGATGTATCTATTGCCTTGGCATCGTCACCACTTCCTTCCGGCTCATAGAATGTTTGCCTCCCCTCTTCAGCAAAGTTGCATGAGCCTGGAGAGGAAGGGTTTGATAAAAACATCCCACTAAGGGCTGAGTTCTCAAAGTCGTTCACTCCCTGTACAGTGCCCAGCTGTGGATATCTCTTTGTCCATTACCATCTACTGCAAGAGGACGAGGGCTGAGGATGAGCCCTGCTGAGGGCTGAGAAGTGTTCTGGTGTGCAGATATAGTGATATATCATTAGGAGTCATTTTATTGCTATGTTCCTTTAGCAGAATAGTCATAGTAGGTTTTCCTCTAGGCCCATCACCTCTCTAGTCTCAGATTCTTGGCCACGTTAGCAGTGTCACATAAGGGCTCTATCTCATAGAGAGAGCCTTAACCCAATCAAAATGTGGTTGGTTACTCACATGGCTAGTATTGTCTTGAAAACAAGACATTTACATAATTAAAACTTGAGTTTCAAAATGTAATTATCTACAGAATGATTGTTTACCCTTTATACTATTGATTGATAATAAATCAGCTCAAAACACTCATATTCTTCATTTTCATAGCTATGGACAGAAGAGAGGTAATATTAAGGTTCTTTTATCCATAAGCCTAGAAATCTACAGAACACCTAATGTGCTTCCTGTATCTCTTCACCAGGTGAGAGTCCGTGGGCAGAAGAGCACATAGGAGTGAAATAACAAAGGAACATTTTGAAAGAAAACATCTGGAATCTGCGAAAAATAAAATGCCAGCAACCCCCAGTCACACTTCTAAATGCAGAATAGAGGTACCAGTGCAGACTGATTGGCAGGTTTCTGAGACGCATGCCAGGGGCTTGTGTGACCAAGGAATGAGGTGGGACTGTTCCTCCGGTAACAGTGTTTATCATCCAGACTGGGAAAATGAACAAGGAAGACGAGAATAAAGGTCCTCTGTTGCTCCCTGTTGAAAGTTTCAAAAAGCCCAGCCAGGACTCACTTCCACCGGACTCTCATGAGGGCTGACACTGCCCTGTGCCACCTAGAAACTTGGGGATGCCACCTTGGTAAATGTTCATGATAAGCTTTGTTTTATTAAATGCTCATTACAGTCGTGAAAATCCCCCCCCTTTTTTTGGTCCCAAATTGATTTCTTGTTATTTGTGTCTCAAAATATTAAGGATGTAAGACTGTGCCTTCTCCCTGGTTCTCAATGAACTGTGTTATCAATGGTGTTTTCTAAAAGACTGGCAAAATGTTTAAGGAAATTGCTAAAGTCTCGTTTTCATTTTTGTTCGAAGAAAGAGAAAATTAAAATAAATTATTCTGTTTGCTTTCACATAGCCTTAATTCTTTAGATTGTAAAGTCTTAATTTACAGTCAGATTGAAGAGTTGAGATTTTTTTAATTCTTATTTTCCATCTGAAAATAAAATAGACATGTCGGGAAATTATTAAAAATCAGAACCTGTTCTCTTTTTATTTTATGCAGAAAAAAACATCTTAATAGAATTTCTTTTAAAAATATTTGAGGTGACACACTCTGTTTGCCCAGTCCCATGTTGTCATAAAGGTTTGTGGTGAGCGTGAGCAGAGAGAGAGCTGAGTTTCCCAGCTCCTTTCCAGCTCTGCTGCACTTACAGATCTTTCTGATGTAAATGCCAATCTTTGCTACCACAGATACATCATTCTGTACTTAGTAAAAACACGAGCTTCTCTGATTAGAAAACAAATTCATGGTCACCATACACATTGGCATACATCCGGGTACACACAACACCAGCTCTCACACAATTAAAATCCCTCTTACCTTGCAGAAACAACCTCTCAGCATCTCCCTGCATTATTCATACATGTGCCACACTCCTTCAAGCCCTAGAAAATGTTTATAGTAGCTCATACAAATGTGCAGACTACAGAGTCAAATCTAATTCAAAAATAAAGTTGTGAAGAAGAAGAAGAAGAAGAAGAAGAAGAAGAAGAAGAAGAAGAAGAAGAAGAAGAAAAAGATATACACAATGAGAAGCAAAGTAAAAGTGGAAGTGAGGTTAGGACGGGTGTGCTTAATTCCCCTTCAGGGAATGTTGTTTTATGCGACCAAGATCAAGAGACAACTGCAGGTGTGTCTCGGGATGGCCATCGTCGCTGCCTGTGATTCCTTGAGTGTCCCGAGCAGTTGTCCATATTGACAAACCCTAAACCCAGTCTCAAACAGGCCTTTTTTGTAGTACAGACACATGATTCGCAAATAAAGTCCTTTATTATTATTTTTTTTAATGTGCACCAAGAAAAAATGTTTACTAGTTCTGGGGTTAGCTTTTTTGTTCATCCTTCCAGACTTTCTCACCCAAACCAAAGGAAATACCAAATAATTTTTTTCCAGGCTCACTTTCTGATTACTTGTAATTCCTCTCGTTTCTGTATCTCTCTCTCACACACACACACATAGACACAATCCCTTCGCGCCTAGTTCCACCCAAAGCAGCAGCAAAAAACTGCTGAAGGGAGAAATGGGAAAAGATCGCGAATCCAATTAACTTTTGCCTTCACTGGTGTGGAACGCCGGACGACTCACTGCTTTTTTAGTAAATGGGGATGAAAATCTCATAAATTAATCAAGGTTTCCAGGGGAAGTGATGAACCAAAACCCAGATGTTCACCTAATTAACAAATTAATCTTTAAAAACCAGCCTAAAGTTCTTTCCTTATTACTGAACATAATCTTAGAGTTGCTGGGTTTCAACTTTACGTCACCACTGATGGTTTGGAAAAGGATCCTGTTTTCAGTGCTTATTATTTCCTAAAAGAATGTCCTATGGTGGAATTTCCAGCAAAAATTAGAATTAGGAAAAATGCTGTTCTCCTTGGTTTTCTGTTTCTATTTCCATGCGAATAAGGCGATTTCAATTAAATTGGCACAGTCTCAGAAAACAGGACCACATGAATGTTCATTCCAGATTATATCCCTTCAAAAGTTTTACTGCAATAATACAACTTGAGTGACAACACTAAATATTGAGCAGGTGGGTAGCTGATCTTCCTGTGTTTTCTTCAAGTCTTCATTTATTTTCAGAAAGTCATTTTTTTCTGCTACATTGTTGTAAACAATCATGTTAGCATGTTTCTTCATATCATTCTTTTTATTCGCCCATAGTCCACATTCAAACATACATACGTATGTTTTAGCTTCATGAGACAATAAGAAGGCAAAGTGCTTCTGACCCCAAAGACACAGAAATTAGACATGGATGTGAGTCTGTTACTGATCTTTCTTCCCATTTTATAGACACACTGAATATTGTGACGACAAGCTAGCCTTGATTTCTTTTTCTTTCTTTCTTTCTTTCTTTCTTTCTTTCTTTCTTTCTTTCTTTCTTTCTTTCTTTCTTTCTTTCAGCTCAGTGCTGGGAATACAATCCAGGACCTTGTACGTGCCAGGGGAGTACTCTGCCATTCAACCATACCCTCAGCCCCTTAACCTTGACATCTATAAACGCTTTTGCATGCATAATGTCCTTGCTCTGAAGATAGGGAGCCTGTGAACTAAAACAAGTATTTTCAGAGAATCTGAGAGTGCAGGGCCTCAGTGACTTCCCTAATGGCAAGGAGTGACAGAGCTGATCTTGTAACTCACTGTCTGGCTCCAAGCCTGGAGGCAACCGTCCGTTTCAAGGCACCACATGATCCCCCAGACATGGCATCCAGAAGCAGAGCTCAGAGCCATGCGTCTTCTGTCAGCCTTTCCTTGAGAACTGTATTAGCTTCGAATCCAATTGGTTTTCCATGAAACAGTTTACTCACTTGTTTATTTGTTTATGTTGAAGAACTTTCACATTTCAATATGTTCCCAGAAAAGATGACAGCCCAAGAGCTTTCCCTTGACAGAGGCTAAACTGATTGTTTTCATGCCAGAGAAAATTCCCAGAAGAATCATAGCTTGGGTTTAGGAAGACGCCCTTTTTAAATCTAACATGAGCAATTGTCACAGGAGCTAGGGGCTTCAGAGACCCCAGAGCAGCCTGCCCTTTTGAAAGTCCCCTGTGGTCTCTTTCCTGCCATACACATTTTAGAACCACACATAAGCTTCTTTCTAACTTCACTGAGTTGGCTTGCATGGCCTTTGTATGTTTGATAAAAATGCCATCTGTAAGAGACAAAGAAATTACCTTGTTTCCAGTAACCAAGTTCCTTTGACTCCCAGGATCACCCAATAACGTTGAGAGCTGCTGCTGCTGCTTCTCCTTCTCCTTCTTCTTCTAGTTCACCAAGATCTTAGTCAAGTTGTTTATTCTTCAAGTAGAGTGTGATTGCACCTAGATATGTTATTTTCATTATTTAAAAAATACATTTACTATTTTGTAAATTACAGATCAGTGGCCACCAGACATTTTATGAATAGTAAAACTGGCACTCAGATATCCTGGGCCTCGGTTTTGCCCTTAAAACACCCAGAAAATAAATACAAAAGTCTCTTCCTAGTTTTAGTTGATCCCACAGTTAGGTGGGGTTGTGATTCATTGGTCTAGTCCTTGCAGTGTGTATGCAAACCCCCGTACCATGCCAGCTGGAACAGTAGCTTTCCTCACAGTGAGCCCTTCTTGCAGATGGCTCCAAGTGACCAGGTTCTCTCCTATGCTCCCATTACACATCTATTGAGGCCCTTGTCACCATACCGTAGTTATGCCATCAGTCAATTATATAGTGTTAAATGTGGCTATAGAAGTTTGTGAGAATGTCAAGGCAGTCCAGAAAAGAATTCTCATATGGTATCACAGTTTAAAAAGCGTTTGTCGGCTTTTGAGCACGTGACATGAAGCACTATCTATGATATATGATGAGAAAGTACGGCAGGCAGGTATACAATGCAAGGAACACGTGGAGAGTTCACTAACAAAATCATCCAAACACATCTAGCACTTGGAAAATAAGTCTGGAAAGAAATTTAAGCATAATTATGTTGGTGCTCTCCTGCTACCTGTCTTCCACTTACCAAGAGACAGAGAAGGATTAAACATGGTCCACTCTTTATCTTCTAAGAGCTTATAATCAGTCAGGAAAGGAGAGGCAGAGTGCTTGATAGCACCGCTAACACCACATAGCATTCAGTGCGGCATACCTACTGTGAGGGTGGAACACTAAGCACACCAGGGAAGCTTCGATGAATGCACCAGATGGAGTCCAGGAGATTCAAACACAGAGTCCTGAAGAAAGCTGAGCTGAACCTCCAAGGACAAACAATAAGCCAGGGGAGGACAGACGAGGGAAGCATCTGAGGCAGAGAGAACTGCTTGGGCAAAGTCTTGGTGGACAGTGGCACAGTGGTCCATCTGAGTAACTGTCAACAATGCCATAGTGACAGGGAATAAGGCCATGCATAGTCAAGGCAAGTGCCAAGGCGAGAAGTTAGCATCCTGTAATTCCCCTCAGCACTCAACAAAAACACAGGCATGCTTGCCTTTCCCTATGCTATTTTCTTGGGTATGATGAAACATTTCCCAGCAGCCCTTGCTGGAATCCTAGTAGTGTTTTCTTGACCAGACTAGTTTGCAACTGGTGGCACAGGTATGGGGCTAATTTGCTTAAAATAATACTCAGAATTAGTCCTTAGAGACGAAGACAAAACCAATATCCCTGAAGCACGTGGCCAGGGTTGGGGAGGAGAACAAAAGATAAAATTGAGGCCTTCATAGAAATAAGGAAAGGTAATCAAAATGTCAGACAATGAGGTGGAAACCAAGTCAAAGGGAAATACTAAGTGCTCTTGGGAAAACAAACTAGAGGAATCAAAGTGAATGAGGGAACGTGAAGACATGCTAGTTAAATGAGCATGTGAGAAGCATGGAAAAAAATTGAAGTGAGGTCAGGGAGGGACACAGAGTTGGAATCATGTAGCCACAGATAATTAAGGAAAAGAATGGCCTTATGTATGTTACACTCTGATATAAAGTTGTGTTTGTGCTGGCCTCCTAAAGCCATTTTCTCAGACAATTATTTTTTTAGCGAAATTTTATTAGTCTAATGAATACATACGTATACTTTTGTTGTGGCTATCATCTTTTCCAGATTGAGAAATACTAACATTTAGAGACCTTGGTTCTCAGTTTCAAATGAACCCGCGGGAATGGAGGCTGACCCGCCAGGCAATCGTAACTGGATGCTAACAAACATATTTGCTTGATCCCTTCTCCCTCTAACAACCTCTGACCTTAACCCACTTTCCCACACTGTGGAGGAAATTGCCTACCATCTTTCTACTGTTCCAACGTAGAAATTTGAGGCGCATGCATTTCAAAGCTTCACAGCCAGAAGTGTTCCAATTTGAACAATAAATTGTATCATGACCATACATGAAAAACACTCTTTTGCCTCCTTTTCCATCTGGGAAACAAAAAAAGCCTTGTTTATTCTTTGAGACTATCCATGCCATTGTCACTTTGGCTGAGCTGCTTCTCCACAAATGCCCAAGACATGTCATAATACTTCAGCTACAAAGCTTCACTGGAGTCCTAATCACATGGCTATCTTCCCGTATTTTACAAAACATAAAGTTATTTGAAAATAACAAATCAGTCACAAAGTTACAAGCCTATAAATTATTTTATATCCATAATAGCATTGATGTCCATATAAAGCCAAACAGTTTTTGGTGCCTCTCTTAGACATATAATCTGGGTAGGAAGACCACATATGCTCTAGGATTCTTCAAGGTCCCAGAGCCCGTGACTACATTTGTTTTCTAAAAATATCAGTATCTTCTCAACAGGCAGATGCTACCCAGTCCAAATCTACAAACCCAAACAATAGCCTCTCCTTCAGTAGCTAAACCAGGAAGTAGATGTAAAAGGTTTACTTTCAGACTGGAGGGCTATCACAGAACCTCATTGGGACCCTCACCATCCCTGGATAGCACCAGTTACTGTAAACACCATCAAATCATTACATGTAAACAATCATTGTAAGATATCCACTACTGAACACAATATTCAAACTTCTCCCAATCATTTTCTTATTTTTCAAATGTTTAAAGAAACACGAGACCAAAGCAAACTGCTATCAACAGGGCTCCATTTAAATAAGATCAAGAAACTCCAGCTCTTAAAAGGTAAGAGGCAAATTTGAATATAACAATGTGAGAAAAAAAAAACACGGGTCAGTTTTATGTCAGGAGTCCATGTGTGAACTAAAAGGTATTTCTGTATGTACAGAAATATGAATATATATTTTTTCCTCTGGGAGAAGTAAAAGAACAACAGGAAAAAGGCTTAATTACCTTTCATTTTGATTTTACAGAAAAATGTGCTGGCATTTAACATTCCAGAATGGAGAGGGGAGGGGCTCGTAAGTCTCCGCCCCTAATTATGTTATTGGCAGCACATGAGTCCTAAGCGGAAAGCAGTGTTCTCAAGTGATACAGCCCATGATGGGTTGCCATGCTCTAGTGGATGAAACCATACACCCACGCACGTGTAGACAGCAGGAATTGGACACAGTGGGCGATGGGGGGGGATAGGAGGGAGAGAAGTGATGGGGGAGGGAGAAGGCATGTAATTGGGAGGAGGATGTGGAAGCAGAGTATGGGAGGAGTTGGAGGTGAGGAAAAGTGAATATTATCTAAACACATTGTATTCCTGTATGAAACCACCAAGGAATGAATAAAAATTTTAGAGCACATTGTTATGAATATACATAATAAAATACAGAATGATTATCTGGCACTCTAAAGCACACAGCTCGGGTGTGGACACCCATCTCTCCCTTCACCTGTACCCTTTTTGTTGGCTCTACATTTTTCTTCTCTCTTTCCTCCTTATTTTCACTTTGTCCTGGTTTCTCCTTGTTACGTAGTGTTTTCATTTCCTCTCTCTGTGTTCTGAGTTGAATCCCTGAAAGGCTAAAGTCTGAGAGTGTAAGCAGGTGCCATTTGTGTTGACTCAGGGTCAGGCACATGGATACTCAAATAAAGGGTTCTGAGTTGTGTGGCCACGAAGATACAGCAGCTGACCATACCCACTTGTTAAAAGTGCTCACACAGAAACCCAGAACATTCTTTCTTCACCGGTGTGTATATAGTTGGCTTTAATGTTGTGGATATCTGTCCCACTGGGATGTAGAAAGAAAACGTGAAACTTGAAATAAAGACTCTCCCATCAGGAAAGCTAGGCTTTGGCAACATGTGATTTTCAAAAGGGTTGGTGAGCAGGGATTCCTGTTTTAGGACATGAAATTGTACTGAACTGACTTGAACTACATTGAGTGAGAACATGAAATGCAAAGACTTTTCATGAATTTATTTAATTGACATATTGTTGCAATTTGGTGTGAAACACTGGCCAAACTCTGCCAACTACTGAAAGTGTCTTCTCTTAACCCTTATAATGGTTTGTGGAATTATCCCTATTGTATACATGAAGAGCTAAGGTTCTTAGAGGCCAGGGAACCTAGGCAACCAGAAGGTGTCACCAACTAGTGAACAAGGTGTGTTCCACCTTCAGCTCCTGTCAGCCATATCTAGAAAGTGCTGTCTTATGTGGTTTTAGTCATATGTTCTAAAGCAGGAAGTATGCTGACAAAGGTCTCCGGAGGCTCTCTGTTATCTAGATTTATATCAAGTGCTAATTTGTCTGAAGTTCAGAGGACTTTTGCTGTAGAGAAGGGAAAATAGTGAAGGACTGTTTTCAGAATTATGCTTTTGTCACAGAGGACACCATTGCTGACACGTGTTTAATTTTATGCACATACGTGTATTTGTTCATTTGTATAAACATTTCCACACGTTTTCTGTATCCGCACGTTGTTTTCATTGTTGTGGAGCAGATCAGAAACTTCTTTTTATGCCGACAAAGGTGAGGCGATGCTTTTCACATTTTTAAAGTTGAACAGGCAGAATTTCAACTCCTATCTCTAATACTTAACTGTTTCAAGAATATTGACAAGAGAGGTTTGTTTGTGTTTTAAGGCCCAGAAGAAGTGTGTATGTGTGTGTGTGCATTTCTGAAGCAATGGAATTTGTTTAAACTAGCATAAACCAGTTTTAATGAGTTAATGAATAAATGCAACTCTTTTGGCCTCTAAAAGCAACAACAAAAACTTTACTGTAAGTGGCAAGTTTTCAGGATTCACATTTTATGACTTTCTGGCTAATTTTTGAGAATTTCATGCACTGGTACTGCGTCTACATCATCCCCACCTCTTCTAATTCCTCCTGGTCCCCCTACTCCTTCTTAAATCCATGAGCTTTTCTTCTTTAATTATTATTGACATTAAAAAGCACTGCTGAATCCATTTAATGTTGCTTGTGTGTGTATGTGTTTATGGCTGACTATTTGGGGTTGGATAACCTATCTGGGGGGCTCTTTGCAAGAGGAAAGGGATTTTCTCTCTCTCTCTCTCCCTTAATTATCTATAGCTCTTCATCTGGTGGTGGAACTTTGTGAGATTGTCCCCCCACACACTGGCATGTCACCTGGGTTATCGTTACGCAGGTCTTGCTTAAGCAGCCATATTATTGAAATGTCATAGCTACACCTTCTTTGTTATGTCTGGAAGACACGATCTAGCAACAGGCATTCAGGTCTTTCAGCTCTTGCTATCTTTCCTCTCCATCTTCTCTAATGTCCCCGGAGCCTAAAGTGTATTGTTACAGAGCAGATGTACCAGCTGAGGTTAGGCACCCAGTTTTTAAAAGCACCAACTTGGATGTTCACTCTGCTTCTCCCTGCATTCTGTCTAACTATATAAAGGGCTTGACTAAGAACAGTTTCAACGGTCAAGCTAGAAATAGAACTAGTATATGGTCAAAATATCCCATTGCAGGGTATATTTCCAAAGTGAATAATATAATTACATGAAATAGTTGTCTCTTCTCACATGCTCTTTGCAGCACTACTTATGATAGCCAAGATACAAAGTCAACAGAGACACCAAGTCACCAAGATACAGTGAAACAGCAGCACTAATTTTTAATGTCTATAATACAATAGTGTGACTAAGAATTTACTACTAGTAGATTACAACAATTTATTGCATATTTTATAAAGAAACAAAGGGCAGAGTTCAAGATTTCCCAACATAGAGAGACATTATAACATTTTAAGAAAAGAGATATGCTAATTTCCCTGATTTGATCATTACATATTGCATACACATCATGTTATTGTTCTGTATCCCATAAACATACATACACTGGTGTCAACTGAAACATTTTTAAGGTTTGATTTTTTTCTCTTAGTATCGCTGAAGAAGGTTACAAAATGAAAGCTACTCTCCTATTGTCATTTCAAGCTAAATCAAGGCAACTTACCAAGTCAAATGTGTCACATAAATTCAAGTCCAGAGTTACAGTGTTAAGCTTTATGATGGGAGTGGCTTGCCTTTCTGCCTCGCAATCCAAATGTTTCTTTCCTGAAAAGAGTGTCAGTGTAGCCAAAGCTAGCTATAATTTTAAAACCATCTTTCTCTAGAATGGCTGATGGCTTACCTGCTCTAAAAGCCTGCCTGGGGTGTCCTTTTAGATACTTTCTAACCAGGCCCAAGTGCTCACATTCCTTAATCTATTAGTGCCACCTAGGGTCCTAATTTAGAAAGTGTTTGTGTGAGGCAAATTATAAATACAGTGCAGTCTCCTAGATTAAAATTAATAACTTCATCATTTGATTTTATTTTGCCTCTTGGCTTTAATTCCATGAACTGGACTACACTCAGGAGGTGATTTGACAGGACAAGATTGAGGAAATTTAGACTCTTCAACCCAGTAATTGAATGTCTAGAAGATGATGAAGGTAAAAAAGCATTTTGTAAAGTATTATTTAGAAGAACAAATGACTAATTATGGAACATTACATAGCTACTTTGAAATTTATTATAAGAAAGAAAATCCACTCAGTTGTAATCTCTAAGTTTTCTTCTTGTAGAAAGATGTTAGGTGTCTTATAAACAGTTAAAACCTAAATCTCCATACAGTTCTACAATTCACAGGGGGGCTCAGCTGGTACAGTGTTTGGCTAGTGTCTTAGTTAGGGTTACTATTCCTGTGATAAAGCACCACAACCAGAAGCAACTCGAGGAGGAAAGGATTTACTTCACTCACAGTTCCACATACAGTTCATCCTCAAAAGCATTGTATGTAGGAACCCAAGCAGGGCAGGATGCTGGAGGCAGGAGCTGATGCAGAGGCCGTGGAGGATGCTGCTTACTGGCTTGTCCTCATAGTGTGCTCAGCTGCTCTCTTTCTTTTTTAACAGTAAAAAACTTTAAGTGTCATTTCTATAAATTTTTTTCTACACTGTGGTACCAGTCAATTTTAAGTATTTTAATTAAGTGAGTTTAGAAAGAACAAATGTAACTCAAAAACCTTCAGAATAAACGTAAAGTTATTATTTATTAGCATCCAGGTGTTTGATTTTTAGACTTTAATTTACTTTTATGTGAGTTATGTTTTTATTGAAAAGTGACTCAGCTTTTTAATATAATTTTTATTTATTACAATTTATTTATTTTATATCCCAGATGTAGCCCCACCCTCTTCCCCTTCCAATCCCTCCCTCCCACCCTCTCTCCCTCATCCCCTCCCATGCCTCTTCCCCAGTCCACTGATAGTGGAGGACTTCTTCCCCTTCCATCTGACCCTAGCCTATCAGGTCTCATCAGGACTGTCTTTCATAGTCTTCCTCTGTGGCCTGGTCAGGCTGTTCTGCACTCAGGGGAAGGTGATCAAGGAGCCAGCCACTGAGTTCATACCAGAGACAGCCCTGCTCCCCTTCCTAGGGAGCCCATTTGGATCAGCCTGCTTTCTTTCTTTTTTTTTTCTTTTTTTTTTTAATTTATTTATTTTTATCTCAATCACAGGTTAGGTACTTTGAATCCCAGGCATAGCCCCCTCCCTCAGTCCCTCCTACCCTCCCACTCCCTCCCTCATCTCCCTCCTCCCCGCCCCCTCCAAGTCCACCAACAGGGGAGGACCTCCTTCCCTTCCATCCAAACCCAGCTCATCCTGTCTCCTCAGGGCTGGCTGCAATGTCCTCCCCTGGGATCTAGCCAGTCTGTCACTCCCCTGCTTGTATGGGGAGGGTCAAAGAGTCAGCCATCAAGATCATGACTGAAACAGTCCCTGTTTCCCTCACTAGGGTCTTCAGTCCTACACCGAGCTATCATGGGCCCCATCTGAGCAGG
>CM053763.1:42288445-42308845 GCA_028658305.1 Pachyuromys duprasi
GAGGAGGTCCTCCCCTGTTGGTGGACTTGGAGGGGGCGGGGAGGAGATGAGGGAGGGATGGGGAGGGTGGGAAGGAATGAGGGAGGGGTCTACGCTTGGGATGCAAAGTACCTAACCTGTGATTGATACAAAAATGAATTAATTAATTAAAAAATCAATCCCTCTAAAATCAGGGATAAGGCAAGGCTGCCCATTGTCTCCATATCTCTTCAACATAGTACTTGAAGTCCTAGCTAGAGCAATAAGACAATTAAAGGAGATCAAAGGGATACAAATCGGAAAGGAAGAGGTCAATGTGCCCCTATTTGCAGAAGATATGATAGTATACATGAGCAACCCCCAAAATTCAACCAGAGAACTCCTTCAGCTGATAAACACCTTCAGCAATGTGGCTGGATACAAAATCAACTCAAAAAACTCAGAAGGCCTCCTGTATATCAAAGATGAAAGGGCTGAGAAAGAAATTAGGGAAATAACACTCTTCACAGTATCCACTAATAACATAAAGTACCTTGGGGTGACTCTAACCAAGCAAGTGAAAGATCTGTTTGAGAAAAACTTCAAGTCTCTGAAAAAAGAAATTGAAGAAGGTATCAGAAGATTGAAAGACTTTCCATGTTCATGGATTGGTAGGATTAACATAGTGAAAATGGCTATTCTGCCAAAAGCAATCTACAGATTCAATGCAATTCCCATAAAAATACCAACACAATTCTTTACAGACCTTGAAAGAAAAATTCTCAACTTCATATGGAGAAACAAAAAACCCAGAATTTTCAAAACGATCCTGTGCAACAACAGATCATCTGGAGGTTTCTCCATCCCGGACCTCAAGCTGTACTACAGAGCAATAGTAATAAAAACTGCATGGCATATAATCAGAATAGTGGATCAATGGAAACGAATAGAAGACCCAGAAATAATCCCAAACACCTATGGAAACTTGATTTTTGATAAAGAAGCCTAATCCCTCCAATGGAAAAAAGACAGCATCTTCAACAAGTGGTCTATATGCAGAAAAATGAAAATAGATCCATATTTATCACCCTGCACAAAAATAAAGTCCAAGTGGATTAAAGACCTCAGCATAACACCAGACACATTAAATTGGTTAGAAGAAAAAGTGGGAAAGACCCCCTAGAACTCATCAGCACAGGAGACTACTTCCTGAACAGAGCACCAACAGCACAGGCTCTAAGAACAACAATCAATAAATGGGACCTCATGAAACTGAAAAGCTTCTGTAAAGCAAAAGACACTGTCATCAAAACAAAACGACAGCCTACAGACTGGGAAAAGATCTTCACCAAGCCTATATCTGACAGAGGGCTAATATCCAGTATATATAAAGAACTCAAGAAGTTAAAAAGCAACACATCAAGTAATCCAATTAAAAAATGGGGTATGGAGCTAAACATAGAACTCTCTGTAGAGGACTGTAGAATGGCAGAAAAACACTTAAAGAAATGCTCAACGTCTTTAGCCATCAGGGAGATGCAAATCAAAACGACCCTGAGATTTCACCTTACACCTGTCAGATTGGCTAAGATAAAAAACTCAAGTGGCAATACATGCTGAAGAGGTTGTGGAAAAAAGGGAACCCTCCTCCATTGCTGGTGGAAATATAAACTTGTACAACCCCTCTGGAAATCAATTTGGCACTTACTTAGACAATTAGGAGTAGTGATTCCTGAAGATGCAGCTATACCATTCCTAGGCATATATCAAAAAGATGCTCAAGTACACAAGAAGGCTATTTGCTCAACTATATTAGTAATAGCCAGAACCTGGAAACAACCCAGATGTCCCTCAGTTGAGGAATGGATATAGAAATTGTGGTACTTTTACACAATGGAGTACTACTCAGCAATTAAAAATGAGGAAATCATGAAATTTTCAGGCAAATGGTGGGACCTGGAAACGATCATCCTGAGTGAGGTATCCCAAAGATAGAGAGACACACAGGGTATATACTCACTTATATAACCAACTCTTTGGCAGTGTGCAGAGAATCATAAGAAAGAAGAGGGAATTAGTAAGACCTGGAGAGGACAGGAGCTCTGCAAAGACCAAATATATCAGGGCACAGGGGTCTTTTATGAGACTGTTTCTCCAACCAAGGACCATGTATGGATATAACCTAGAACCCCTGCTTGAATGTAGCAAATTGTAGCTCAGTATCCAAGTGGGTATTCTAATAAGGGAACAAGGACTATTTTGGACATGAATGCAATGGCTGGCTCTTTGACCCCTCCCCTTCCCCCCGAAGGAGGAGCAGCCTTGCTAGGCCACAGAAGAGGATATTGCAGCCAGTCCTGAAGAGACCTGATAAGCTAGAGTTAGATGGAGGAAGTCCTCCCCTATGAGTGGACTTGGAAAGAGGCGGGGGGAGATGAGGGAGGAATAAGCGACTCAGAGGAAATGAGGGAGGGAGCACGTAAACATGGTACTTGAGAAACAGATAAGAGCCCACACCTCCATCTTCACAAAAACAAAAGACAGCCTATGGGGATTGTCATGGGAGCTCAAAGCCCTCCTCCAGTGACATACCTGTTCCAGCAAAGCTTCACCTCCTAATCTTTTTACCAACTGGGTTTCAAGTATTCAAATATGAGCCAATGACATTTTCATTCATACATCACATTCTACTCTCTGCCCTCCGAAGGCTCATGGCCATATCATAGTAAACTATCTTTCAGTTCAACTTTAAAAGTTTTCATAATCTTTCAGTCTTGATACTATTTAAAAGCACAAAGTTGAAAATCTGTTAAATATATAACTCCATATAAAATCAAAAGCTAACTATATGTTTCCAACATACAATGGCACAGATTACAATTCCAAAGAGAAAAAATGAGGGCATAGTGAGAAACTTGTGGACCAGAGCAAGATAAAAACCCAGCATGGCAAAACATCAAATCCTGTGACTTCATGGCTGACATCGGAGGGCTTGTATGGCTTGGTCTCCCAGGTTTTACTGCCTCTGACATACTTCTCTCTTTTGAGCTGGCTCTGCTACCTGTGTGCAACTCGTCTTGGTATACTTCTCATGGCTCTGGATTCTCCAACATCTTGGGTCTCCAATTTAATCCAGACTTCACATTCATAGCGTCTAAGAACAGCCTCTCAGGGCCTCCATGTAGGAACTCCCCTGTTACATATCTGGCCTCAGTGGTTCTCCATAAATATGAAAGAAGATTTCATGATCCCTTAACTAGAATTTGCTTCATGACTCTAAAGCCAGTACTTCATGGATGACATTACCAACTTTGGTGAACCAACTTGAGGTGAACCCTGGCATCCATGAGAGAATCAGTAGGCAGCTGTTTTGAAATGTCCTCCACAAAAGAAATTAGTCCATTACTTTTTCAACTGAGCTTCAGAAAATATCTTCTGACAAGAACAGAAAACAGACACATTGTTTGTCAAAATATTCTAAGAATGGTGATACACTGTTCCCCTCTGAAACATGTTGGGCTCAGCATTCACAGTCCACACAGCTCTCTCAGCACTACTGTCTTCCAACCTCCTAGAATGATGGCTCATTAAGCTCTGTTTACAATATTCAACTGCTTTTCTTGAACCCAAGTTCAAGGTTCACATTCTGCCAACAAGCAGCATGGTCAGGCCTGTCACAGCAATACCCTGCCCCTGGTATCAATTTCTGTCCTACTCAGAGTTCTACTGCTGTGAAGAGACACCATGACTAGGACAACTCTTATAAAGGAAAACATTTAACTGGCGTTTTGTTACAGTTTCAGAGGTTTGTGGCTCATTGTGATTATGGCACATTGTTCCAGAGCTCAGGTCCTTCCTCCTTCTTCCCAACAGGGCACCCAGGCATAGATTTATACAGATACTGGAGGAATGGAGCTTAGGAGGCTGGGTGAGTCAGCAGAATCTATTTGGTAAATGCCTGGGGAAGAAGGGGGTAGAAATATATAGTTCTTTCAATGACACAGCTCTTCCAGTGATACAGCAATCTTTATTGGGGGGAACGAGGGCTACATAAACCTTGGGGTAGTCAGCAGGGGTTTTCAGGTGAACGAAAATCATTGGCTAGGTCTGAGGTGCTAGGAATGCTTCATTTGCATGAAGAGGAATTTCAGGTGCTAGCTGAAAATGTCCTTATGAGGAAACCTGAAACCTGGTTACCAGGATACAGGACTACTCAAGAGTGACGGAGTGGGGACTGCAAGTCTATGCGAACCAGGACCGGCTGGCCCAGAGCAGGGAGGGGGCAATCCTTCCTCCAGCTTGCTCCAGGCCACTTTCCCCTGCTGTACAGTTCACATGCCCCACAATGGCAGGCAACATGGCAACATACAGACAGACATGGTCCTGAAGAAGTAGATGAGAATTCCACAACCAGATCTGCAGGCGGCAGGAAGAGGAAGGCAATGGGCTCGGCTTGGTGTGGTGGAGGCAATAGGTATGGCCTTTATCAACTCATGTGTATGAATGCTTATACGATAGGGAGTGACACTATTAGGAGGTGTGGCTTTATTGGAGTAGGTGTGGGCCTGTTGGAGGAAGCGTGTCACTGTGGGAATGGGCTTGGAGGTCTCCTGTTCAAGCTCTGCTTGGTGTGACATACAGTCTCCTTCTGCTGCTTGTGGATCAAGATGTAGGATTCTCTTGACCCTTCCAGCTTTATGTTTACCTGCATGCTGCCATGCTTCCTACCATAATGATAATGGGCTAAATCTTTGAAATCTTTGAAGTCAGATCCAAATAAATGTTTTGTTGTTGTTGTTGTTTTGTTTTGTTTCATAAGAGTTGCCTTGGTCATGGTGTCTCTTCACAACAATAAAACACAAACTAAGACACAAAGCCCACCAACAGTGTCACATTCCCTCCCACAAGGCCGTTCCTCCTAATCCTTTCAGATCTGTGAGCCTATTTGGACCGGTTTCATTCAGACTGCCACAGCTACTGCATCATCACCCAAAGGGCTTATAAGCAAAGTGGACATGTGCAAGGATACAGGTTATGCATAGGGTCACCAAAAAGAACTTCTACTCATAAAGGCTTAGCTGACAATAGCCATTGAGAAGTTCCCATCTGTAATCTACAGAGACCAACACTAAAATCCTAGTGTGACATCAAACCACAGAGTGATTAGCCAGCCTCTCGGTGGCAGAAAGTTACACTGAACCATTCCCATTATGTAAGGTAAAATATTTCCTTATTTGGACACCTATCCTAAGTATGTATTGGTCCTTCTATATACAAGATAATGCAGAGATTCATACTATGGGATGTGGCCTAACAGAGCAACCCCATGTTCTAATAAAGTGGGAGGCACAGAAGAATCAAAAATAAATGTGGGGGGGGGCAATTGTATAGTTCTGATTCTAGGTAATATGAGAAATTATTATTATTTTCTAATAAAAAGCAAACAGCCTATCAAGTGCTAATATTTTATAAATTTCTTCCACTTTGTAAAATTTTTGTGCCCTTCACCTTCCCAACTACTAAAACTTTTGCTTACACAAAGGCCCTGTTACACTCCTTCTCCTTTGCTTTATTTTCCTCATGTCAATTCTTTTAAAGCTAGGAACTGTGAAATAATGTGAGGTGGACTTTAGCCAATGTGTCAAATACATAGTTACTATCTGCTTAAAACAAAAACAACAACAACAACAAAAATGGAAATGAACTCCCTGCCTTTGTATGCTTGCTAGCTTGGCTTGTGTCATAGTTCACCCTATTTTCAAAAACAGATTGCCTTGACACATTACTTTCAGTTTCTTCACGTGTTTATTTGTACAACAATGATATTATTGTTTTTCAACAGTGGGAAGGTATATAACTGAGGTTTAAAAATCTGAGGGTGAAACATCAGCCAGGGAAATCTGATACAGCCTATTGCTGGAGCTTTTGGGGGTCCTACATCTGTATAGTACCTGATCACTGGAGCAGTCCCTCAGCTAGCCAGCTACACTCAAACCGACTCCCCTGCCGCTGCTTCTCCTTCTATGGCCCTCTCTGCTCCACCTCACTGCTCTGTTCCTGCCTGGCTTCCATCCTTCTGGCCCTGTCTTGCTTCTGTCCTTCTGCCCCCATCCTTCTGGGTCTTTTTCTTTGCACCTTCCATGTCAGCAGTCAAGATTTTCAAGAAGTCTCCCATGGTCAAACCTAATCTTTATTAGCTTTGAAAGAATCCATAGTTTTTCAGTTTCTGTGGAAATAAAGGCATAGCCTCTTCCCAAAGGCAACATATTCCTTGACTTCCATTCTGAGGTTAACACATCAGTAAAGTAAATAGACTGATCTAATTCAGCAGTTATTTCTAAAATCCAGTGTTTTTTGGCAGCTGTGCTACCTGTCTCACTGACATTTTAAAAATAAAGTTAATAAAGTATTATGTAATCTACCTCTGGGAGATCGCAAAGGCCATGTATCACCAAACGGTAACAGAAAAAGAGCGATATGCCCTTGGAGCCCTGGGTCACCAACTGGGACCCTCCTTTGCACCTATAGCATACCTGTCAAAACGATTAGACCTGACAATCCAAGGATTGACACCCTGCATTCATGCCTTAGCTCCTTATTCGACAGTCAAAAAAACTTTTGGGTCACCTATTACTGTCTTCTCTTCTCACAACCTGTCTCGCCTTTTAAGGCTTACAAACCCCTCCAGGGTTCTTTCCCTCCAGGTGGCGCTAATAAAAGACTCTACTCTTAATTTCCAACCATACCCACCTCTTAACCTTCGTCCTCGACCTAACTCTGACAATTCACCATCTCATTCTTGCACTGAAACTTTAGAGGAACTATTGGCCCATCCCTCACACATACAGGAGGGTACATTACCTCAGGCTATCTATACCCGGTATACAGATGGCAGCTCCTTTGTACACGAGGGAACTCAAAAGGCAGGCTATGCCATAGTGTCGGATACTGAGGTGGTTGAGGCCCAAGCCCTCCCTGCCCACACCACTAATCAATAGCTCTCACCCCCACCTTCCAATTGGCCCAGGGACAATCCCTTAACATCTACACAGACTCTAGATACCCCTTTCATATTCTTCTCTCCCATGCTGCCATCTGGAGAGAGCATGGGTTACTTACAGCAAAGGGAGGATCTATAACCAATGCCAAACAAATTATGGCCATGCTAGAAGCCTCCCACCTTCCCACAGCTATTGGAATAGTCTACTGCTGGTCCCACCAGATGGACAATTCCATTGTTTCCAAAGGAAAGAACCAGGCTGATGAGGCACACATCAGCTGTGGCCCTTAAAGGCCTAGACTCCTCTTATCCACTACAGGAAATCCTTACACTACAACCCATATCCCCCCTGTCATCTCCTGACACTCGTCAGATTCTGAACTATCTACACCAGCTCTTTCATCCTAACAGTCGAGCCTTCTCTAACTTTGTCAAGTCCCACCTGCAGCCCACCCCTGAAGACTTGCGTTTCCTAAAGACTATTATTGCCTCTTGTAAGATTTGCCAGGCCTCAGATCCTAACTCAGGATATCGTAACCCCCTTTCCCTACCCACCAGGCTAGAGGCTTTCTCCCTGGGACTGACTGGCAACTTGATTTTACCCACATGCCAGCAGTCAAATGTGTCTGGTACCTCCTGGTCTTGGAGGAACGTTCTCCAGATGGGTGGAGGCATTCCCCACTACTAACAAAACAGCTCAGACAGTTTCTGATCTCCTTCTCCGTGAGATTATCCCACGTTTTGGAATCCCTCCCTCCCTCCAGTGAGACAACAGCCCTGAGTTCACTTCTCAGGTTTCCCAGACCTTATCTAAAGTCCTTAATGTTCCTTGATATTTTCATATCCCATATCATCCCCAGTCCTCAGGAAAGAGAGAAAAAACTAACTGATCCTTAAAAAATACTCTTGTTAAACTATCACAAGAGCTTCACCTCAATTAAGTAAAACTCCTCCCCCTGGCCCCTTTCAGGCTATGAGCTCGCCCCAAAAAATCCTCTATCTCACCCTTTGAGTTCATGTATGGAAGACGAGTCCTAACTCCTGGTCTTTCAGCTAAATCTCACCTCTCCCTGACCACCTACTTACTCCCTTACTCTGTCATTTCTGTTCTCTTCTACGGAACTTTAATGACCACTGTTCACCACAGCCACACACTAACTCCTTTCCATCTCCTATTAACATCGAGGACCAGGTCCTTCTCTCCTCCTAGACCAAAGCTCCCCATCTCTTTCTCCTAAATGGCAGGACCCTTTCAAGGTGATTCTTGTGACCCCACAGCTGCTAAGCTTGAGGACTTCCATCATTGGATTCATCTATCTCACTTTAAGCCTTTTACCCCACCTCCTCAAGATAATGCCCCCTTCTACATATCAACTCCAACAGGACCCTGTTCCCTCAAGCTCCAGAAGCAGCCAAGATCAACCACCTTGTTTCCAGTTCAAGAGAAATGAGGCCTCACTACAGTAGCTGTGTTCAACCCTACTGGATTGGAGATGTATTTTTCCTCCTCTCCCTCTTGCCTTTTTATGTCCAAGCTAGTCCATATGTATGGAGATTCGAGGTACAAGAAACCATCTTTGATAATAAATAGTCTCTCATAAATAGGGTCAGGAAATTGCTCTATGGGAGGCTGCCAAGAGTCGATTGAAATAGCCATCACCCCCACATCTGTCCCTCCTCTCTTATTTGATAGAATTTTTGTTTGCTTCCTTTTTGATCAAACAAAAGATTGTTGCAAAAAAAATGGCTGGACAGAAATGGAGGCTGCCCATATGGCTGGATTTGGTCTTGCCAAATACACACACCAGCATAGAAGAAGCTCCTTCACCTGTATAAAAAGCCTCTCTACTTATACATCTGAGACCCGTGGGATCCCAGATGGGAAACAGATGTCGTTGGAAAACTGCACTGCTGCAACACACCCAATTTACCAATAAGTATCATCCATATCCAGAGAAATGTTGTTCCAATTACCCAATCTCTGGGGATGGGAGAAGTAGAGAAGGTAATTAAACACTCCTCTAAGATCATTGCCTCTCTGACGTCCCCCCTCCTAAATAATACAAACCTATCATTTCATCTCCTACTTCAGACTCTGACCTTGGCCTACAAGCTCCTTAATGTGACCCAAATGGACCATTTTAAAGCTTACTGGCTGTGTGTCCCACCTGGGACCAACTCAGAACTACCATTGACGCTTCTCCGGTGACTCTGTCAAGTATCCTTACTTTACCATTCACTAACTGCCCTGACTCTGATTTTGCCACAACCCCCTACCTTTTTCATATCACCCTCTTTGGTGTGGCAAGTTGTTTCAAGGCATCCAGGACACTCTGTTGGAATGCTAAGTTCCTTAGACTGTAATAAACTATAATCCTTGATACCTTATCTCAACCCCAATGCCCTTTTGCTAATAATACCTCTATTCTGTGGTATTCAGGTCTACTATCATCTGCCTGCTGGTTGGTCAGGAGTTTGCATGCTGGTGCTCCTCTTTTCCTGAGCTGGGGGTGATAAATGAAAAGGAGCCTCTACCAGTCCTGGCTGCGGACTCAATAGCTGCCCAGCAGGATAAGAGGGCAATTCAAATCTTGCCCCTGCTGGCTGTTGCAGGAATCACAGCAGCTGTTGGGACTGGGACAGTGGGACTTGCCACTTCAGTAACTTTGTATTATCAGCTTTCTTCTCAGTTCATCCAGGACCTCCAGCAAGTGGCTCAGACAATACTCTCTCCAAGGAGAAATCAACTCACTGGCAGCAGTAGTACTTCAAAACTGACATGGATTGGATCTCCTCACAGCTAAAGAAGGTGGCCTTTGTATCTTCCTCCAGGAGGAATGCTGTTTTTATGTCAACCAGTCAGGTATAGTAAAAGACAAAATCCAACATCTCCAGACAAATCTACAAAAACGAAGGGAACAGCTTGAGGCCTCTAGCTCTTGAGCCTTCGAGAACCGCATATGGAAATGGATTCTGCCCTTCCTCACACCTCTTCTGCTCATCTTTCTGCTTTTGCTTTTTGTACCCTACTTAATTAGCTTCCTCTCTACATTCCTCCAAAAATAAATGCAAAAATTCTCTAACCAAACCATTAATCAGTTACTCTTATAGGATTATTAACCTCTGCACACAGAACCAGATGACAATAACCTTCCAATCAACCCTGATGGTGGGGACCAGCTATACCCCTAATCAGCAGGAAGTAGCTTGAATAGCAAAAGCAACCCCTAAATCCTCCCCACCATCACCTCCTTCCTAGCTCTTCACTTTTTAATAAAACAAAAAGGGAGGAATATTGAGATCCATAAGCAGGCATCTCTATGGCTAGCCCCAAGGGTCCTGACAAACCAGATATCAGGCATCTGTGAGGCCACATATGGACCACCCAAGGACCACCTGAAACCACCTGGACATGTTCTGGGTCAACTTCTAAGTGAATTTGCACTACCTTCCCAGCCCCTCTCTCCCACCCTGCCAGAGACAGTCTCTATGACCCCTCCCCCTTCCCTTAATAAACCTCCCACATGTAACCAGTCACATGGCATGATTTGTGAATCCATCGTGTATCTTTGGTGCACAATCCTCACAAAGGGTCTATTTGCCTTATACTTCCACATTCTTTTTCATCACTAAAGACTCAAGACAGAAACTCAAACAGGGCAGGAACCTGGAGACAGGCGCTAATGCAGAGGCCACAGAGGCTAAGGAGGCTAGTTAGTGGCTTGCTTCACTTAGCTTGCTCAGCCTGCTTTCTTATAGAACTGAGAATCACCAGCCCAGGGATGGCACTGTTATGCCCAGATCTTAGGGTCCCCAAAGACCACCAGGAGCTGGGCCATGTATGCAAGAGCAAAGAACTTTATTCAGGCTTAAGCTTGGGCTCATGATGGCCACCAATGCAGTGCATCAGAGGGGAGAGCCCTAAGCAGCTGCAAGGCAGGGTTTTATTGGGGTTTGAGCAAGGACTGGGAATTTCCAGCTTAGTAGGACTGGGTGACATTTAGCAAGAGCAAGCTTGTTACAAAGTGATTGGCTGACTAATATAACTTACATCGAGGAAGTTATCTATAGACTTCAGGAATGTTAGGTATTTTTCTGGGCCATGAATGTTACACCACGAGGTCGGTGGGTTACCCAGCACAGATGCCTCACCCTGAGATAAGACACCTTCCCATTCTCGTGGTTATCTCCAGGCTGTTTCATGGGTAAGGGATTTTATGGTCTTGTTTCTGGAATTGGTGACCTATGGCCTAATTTTTCTTTTAAAGTCAAGCCTGATCCTAAAATAGAGACAAAATGGGCCCATAAAATGGGCCCTCCCCTATTTATCTCATAGAGGTGTTTTCTCAACTGAGGTTCCTTCCTCTCTGATGACTCTGGCTTGTGTTGAGTTGATAGACAAAACCAGCCAGTACAGAGTTATACCCTTCCCTTGGTCTGGCATTTCTGGTAAGTTCTTGGGCCTGGTTTCTCTAATATGATTTTAGAATACCTATGTGTTCCTACAATCTCAATTTACCCAGTAAATATATAGACTGACTCTCTTTCCACTCCTAGAAATAAGTAATGCCAATGTGTGCTGAATGAGTGAGACCTAAAAGATGGTGTCATTTCCGGATCCACACAGGGCCTGCAGTCTCCCCTTTCCTTCAAAATGGAGTAAAAAGACGCTTGGAAGATGGAATCTCCTGGACAATGCACAGTCTTAAAAAACAGTGCTTCAGGCAATGTGGAGTGGCTTAGAGTAGGGTTTTAAAAATAGGGAGCCTCTGGGAAGGATACAATGCTCATAAAAATGATAGTGGGGTAAAAATGATAAAATATAATCCTTCGTGTGACCTTTCATAGAAGAAGGGAAACATCCATGATTCAGCATGCAGATGGGGGCCTTAATAATGGCAACCATGACAAAGAAGAAACAGGAGGAATGTTGTATGGTGGCTTTTTTATTCCAGACATAACTCGGTGCCATCTTGGGATTTGCTCCTGGTAGCCATGGCAATAAACAAACAAAATAAATAAACAAAAAACAGTACAGTGCTACAGTGCTGTCAAGCCTATGGTAATGGAAATGAAGCTATTGACACTCCTGAAGGAAGTCAGGAGCCCTGCTTCCCCAGCTTGAGGTGTTCTTAAGAGGTGAAAGACTACATTAAGTGATAAGAAACTAAACTGAAGCCATTTTGAGTAAGACTGCCATTTTGAATAGGAGTCAAGCAAAGTTTAAGTTCCCAAGACCTCTCTGAAAGAGTGACATCCTTGTTGGCAATGAGACATGAATGATGGGCAAGTTTTCCCACCACAGCTGAGCAAACCAACCAATGAGAACAGGATAAGTGTACCATAAAGAAATGTCTCTAAGAATGTCCCCTATCCTTGAATCTTGACTGGCTGAAAATGTAACTGTCACTTGGCAAAGATGATTGTGGCTTTTGTGGCTTTTATGGCTTTTGGGATTTTGGCTCGGGGATTACAGTGGAGTTCTAGAGTCTGTTCTGCATCCCTTATTTATCAGTAGCTGCTTGATTGCAATGCACCTTTCCTTTCTGTATTAACATGATTTTCAAGTTATATTGGATCCAATTGGACCTCATAAAAAAAAGAAGTGGGAGGTTGATTGAAATTGGGACTTTATGCAGCTTTCAGGAGAGCTCCATTCATGATGAAGAGGAGCATGACAGTGACGCAGATGTTTGGGGCCACACACACTCCTGTAAGTAATGCTTCACCAATAATAGTGTGTAAGCAGGCCCAGTGAACTCATTGATCTCACCCAACTGGACTTTGGTAAAATTGTACTTTGTACTGTCATTGGTACTCAGCTGAGGTAATTAAAAATTCTTTCCTGTTTTAACAGGAAAACGTAAAATGGCAAGAAACTCATTTCATACAGGGAGTGGGGGAGAGAAAGCTCAGCAGTAGGTCCTGTTCATAGAAACCATGATCTTACCTTCTCACATTCAGAAGCAACAGGGTTGATAGACCAGCAGTAACCTTTTAGGACTTGGTTATAGCACACATAAAGTGTCAAGATTCTCCAGAAGGTCATATGTGCTCTGAATCTGTGTCTAAGATATGGTAATGTTACTCTACTAGCCAAGATTCCAGATCCAAAAATCAAAGGGTAGAAATGGAAACAGAGTTATAACAGTCTCTCATAGCTGAGAAGGAATGACAGAGTTCCTAATGTCTGTCAGTATATGAACAGACACTTTACATGGAGGCTGACTAAGAAACAGAGGGACAAACTCGATGGTACGTGATTTTCATTTGTCCAGTTGCAGATGACATTCATTTGGATGAGCTGTGAGTTTTAGTGAAAAAGGTCTACTGATTAGGCTTCCCCACAGTGATTCTGGCTTCTCTCCTTTTTGTCATTAGAAAGTATTTTGTGAAGATGAAATTTGAAATGTTGTGAAATATGTATGATATCCTCACAAATCTTCCCACTTACTAATTTGTTTATATTTGCATGGTTTCTATGTCATTCAATGGTTTATGATGTATTTCTACAGTTAGTTTTGGAGTTTTAATTTTTCTAGATTTAACTAGCAAGAACTTGCTTAATTTGACTTTTTTTTGAGAATTTTTAACAAATTCCAATTATTGGCTGAACTCGTCTGTGGTTATTTCCACATCCGTCAGGAAGGTGTGCTTGTCTTTTTGTTGTTGTTTCGGGGAAGATTGTAGAAGAATTTGGAACTTTGGACCAGAAAATCCATCAATGGTCAAAGTTTAGTAGGTTATTCTGTAGGAGCCAGGAAGTTAGAGTGCCCAGAGCAATGCAGACGGTGAAGTTTCAGAGGGAAGTAACGACTCTGTCAGGGCTGATCATGTGACATATTTGAATTAAGGATCTGTGATTTTTGCTCAGCTAGGGCTGAAGAATACTCTGTGATGAATAGGAAGGATACAAGTCCTACGTGTCCTATTTGTCCAAAAGTCTTTGCTTCAGGGACAATTAATGATGGGATCAGCTTTGTGTAAGACCAGCCTCAGCCTACCTAGCAGTGTATCAAAGCAAATATTAAGACACGTAACCAACCCTTTGGCAGATTGCAGGGAATCATATGAAAGAGGGGGGAGTTAGTATGACCTGAAGAGGACAGGAGCTCTACAAGGACCAAATATATCAGGGCACAGGGGTCTTTTATGAGACTGTTTCTCCAACCAAGGACCATGTATGGATATAACCTAGAACCCCTTCTCGGATGTGGCCCATGGTAGCTCAGTATCCAACTGGGTACCCTAGTGAGGGAAACAGGGACTATTTCTGTCATGAACTCAATGGCTGGCTCTTCGACCCCCCTCCCCACGAGGGAGGAGCAGCCTTGCTAGGCCACAGAAGAGGACATTGTAGCGAGTCCTGAAGAGACCTGATAAGCTAGAGTTAGATGGAAGGGGAGGAGGTCCTCCCCTATCAGTGGACTTAGAAAGGAACAGGAAGGAGATGAGGGAGGGATGCAGGGGATAGGGAAGGAATGCGGGAGGGGCTATGGCTGGGATACAAAGTACATAACCTGTGATTAATATAAAATAAAAATGTTTAAAAACTAATTAATTAATTAATTAAAAAGACCAGCCTCGAGTTGAAATGTTTTTGGAAGTGTTTTCTTCAGGGTTAGCACATAGAAACTGTGGTCCACAGAGAGCCAATGCTACATCTCAAAATGGTAGCTGCTGACGCTGGTAACATGTAAGTGTATCACGTGGAGTATTGGTTTTGGGCAGCATAAAACCCACAGGATTTGATGGGGTCACAGAAAGAAGCTGAGGTTTTGCCCTGTGAGAGGCCAGCCAAGGTCACTACTGAAGATGCAACCTCGACTGCATTGGTGAAACCAAGATTGAATAGGTCATGAAGAGAAGCTGAGTGTTAGCACCATGTGACAGTATTGGAGTCCCTGTAGAATGGCCAGAAGTTGTTGGTCAAAGTAAGTCCTTGGTTGCAGTGGAGACCTCAAGATATTGAAGAACCCAGGACTGTGAGCCTGTAACCAAGGGCAGCAGCAGCTGGTAGAGTGGAGCCAGCCTGAACCTATGAGATGAGCTATGTGTGCTGTGACTGGCCGCGCCACAGAGGTGTAACTAGTCCAAAAGCGCTGTAATGGTATGATTCCTCATGAATTTTTCAGACATTATTGTTATTGGTATTTTACCCACATCGTCTATATTCACTTCGCTGCATCTCCCCTAAAGAGCCCTCTCTTTTCCTATTTTCTCTATCAGATCACCTGTATCCTGCTACTCCCTTTAGTCCCACCTTCTTCTGTATTTACCTCCCTCCTTATCCTCCTTAAGGAGTCTCTCTTTTCCCATTTCTCCTGTCAGATCACTTTTATCACTTGTATCACATTACCTCCCTCCTTCAAAAGCCCTCCCTTCCAGAGCTGGAGAGGTCAAGGGCACCACAAGAAAAACTACAGAGTAAACTAACCTGGAGCCGTAGGGGCTCACAGACTGAACCACCAACCAAAGAGCATGCAGGGACTGGAACTAAGACCCCTTACACATATGGAGCAGATGTACAGCTTGGTCTTTCTGTGAGTCCCCTAACAATTGGAGGCGGGGAGGGGGAATATCTCTTACTTTGTTACCTGCCTTTGGACCCCTTTCCTGTAGCTGAGCTGCCTTGTCTGGCCTCAGTGGGAGAGGATGCACTTAGTCCTGCTGCAACTTGGGGTGCCAGGGTGGGTTGGTGCTAATAGGGGGCTCCCCTTCCCTGAGGAGAAAGGGGAAAGGGTTGTAAGGGTGGGACTGGGAGGAGAAGAGAGAGGGGGCTGCAAAAAGGCTATAAAGTGAATAAATTAATTAATGAAAACATGCTTCCCTTCCCAATGGATATGTCTACAAAAACATTCTTATACCTATGCAAGTACACACACGCACACATGCACACACACGTACACAATGTCCTGAATTATAGCCCACAGTAAAGTCATCTGCTTTGTTTCAGACTCAGTTTTGTTCTTCAGTCAAGCCCTTAAAGGTTATCAATAATCTTAATTCCATTTGTTGTCCAAGTAAACTTTATATCCAAATACAGCCATAATCTCAGGGTTAGAACTTTGGTTTATGAATTTGGGGGAAATATAAATCAACCAATAACAGGTTGCTAAGCTCACTCCAAGACTGTATTTTTTTTCCTGATATTTCTGGTTTCTTTGTGTTTGTATTCTCTCTAATTTCTTAGCTGTTGTGACCTAAAATTATGTCTGGTGAAAAAAATTGTTACCCATGGTTCACATTTACTGAGAATTTTCTATAAATGTGTTTGTTTCCTATGTCCCTGGGGACCAAACACAGAACGCTGTGCATACTAAGCACATGCTCTAGCACTGGGTTACTGTCACCAGCCCTACAAAGAACTCTCTTCAAGATATGAGCTAAAACAAAACTGAAACTACCTCCTCATTCTGATTCTGCGCCAGAGTTCCCAGAGGCTAAGCACTGAAGGCAGAAAACTCTGCCGCTTAAACGCCCAAGTTTTTTGGCTTTGAACAGGATGTCTGGTAAGTTTCTGAACTGCAAAATCTTTACTCATTTTTATGCCTATGATGAGAAAGCTATTTCCTGAGGTTCTAGCTGTGGTTTTGTATTAATACACACTTATAAATGAACCATTGTGCATAAAATATTAAGTTGAGCAGTAACAGTAGCACATTATGTTCATAGGAGTGTATTTAACTGATGCTAACTTGCAAATGCTTTCCTGGACAGAAATGCTCCGTTAATTACAATTAGAATGGTGAGAGCTGGTCTGGGTAATGAGTGGGCTTCTCATCGTGCCAAATGGGCAGGAAAAGAAAACTAGAAAAACAACAAAAAGGGAGTCAGGAAACTAAACAACAGCAAATGCTTAGAGTGGTACCTAGGATCTATTGTGATTATGTCAATTTCTACCTTCCTATTCTACATAATGTAAGACGCCTTTAAAAGTGTTGTTTGCACTTCACCAAAGGCAACGCTGTCCAGAACTAGCCATTTAATTTTCCCCTTCTCATCTGTTTCACGCAGCAATAGAGCAGAAGAAGTGGTAGGGTTTATGTTGTCGCTGTTGTTTTGGTTTGGTTTGGTTTACAGCGCTGTGTCAGTGTGTTCTTCAGGAAAACAAAGCTGCATTGCTTGTATTGAGTTTCCGTGTATTGGACCATCAGAGAGAGTGTAGCCCTGTGGGGCTACAACCGGGACCTTTCTTTCTCTTTAAGCAGCCCTCCTGAGGGCTTGGAGATCAAGGGCACTGTCTAGGACCCCTGAGGTAAAGGTATGTTTGTCTTTTTAGCTCAGCACCAGAGAGGAAAAACTGCCATGTTCTCTGGAGTCTGGCATCCTGTAGCTGCTTTGAATAATTAACATGGTTAATAATATGTTTTGTATTCACACTTTAAAACAGGCAAGACTTGGTTTGTTGTTGTGCTTTCTGTATTTAAAACTTGGGCTGTACTAGGCAAATATAAGATTATAAATTTAGCTAATGGGCATTTTCAAACAGTTCAGATGATCATGATTTGATTTGGTTTAATTGAGCTGTACTAGTCCATTTCATAAGGAAATGATACTGTAGACAAATGTAAATAAAATCTGTGAGTCAAAAACAAAAACAAAAAAACAAACCAGGAAAACTGAGGAGTTCTAAGCAGCAAAGATTTACAGTTTGATATTCTCAAAGGTTGTTCAAGCCAATGATAGCAATTTGATTTGCTTCATTCCAACACTACACATCCAGATGCGCTTAAAATTCATAAAATGCTAAGGATTTTAAAAGCTTTACTGAATATCATAGATTTGAATCATGCTCTGAACTGCTGGCATGTTGGAAGTAGGTTGGGGAATTTTTGACATATTAGCGTTTCTAAGGGAATTTTTCAAGAGTATAGAATATCATATTCAGACAAGATGTTCCACTTAACAAGGTTGAAATTCAGGAAGTCGACGTGTTTTCTGTCTGAGAACATGCTATCCCTTTGGCAGCCTCTTGTTTTGAATGAGCAATTACAGCCCTGATGTTTTTGGCAGCACTTACAGCCTGGCAGAAGGAATGGGCCGCAGAGGAAATTCCTGATGTACAGTGCTTTCTAGAGTACTGAGTCTTGTCGGAATTTCTGTTTCCCCCTTTAGCTACATCCAAAGAGGAAATCTGTCCCCAGCCTTCTGGATAAACAGAGGGAGAGTGGCCGGTTAAATATTTAATTGAATGCTCTGGACTGGAAAACGCAGTGCCTCTGGCCCTGACCGGGTGAGCCTGTGGAATGGGGCAAGTCTCTGGCAAGGATTCAGCTTCTGCAGCGGGTACTGAGGTTGGGAACACCAAGAGGCCTCATCCAGGGCTACCTTGTAGGAGAAGTGTCCTCCTCTAGGACTGAGTGCCCCAACAGGAAGCTGAGAAAGTATGTTGTGAAACTAGACACTTGCAAGGACTTCAGGAAAAAAAAAAAATTAAAATCTGCTGATTCATCACCTTGCCTTTTTCTAAATCTTTCTTTTTGTGTGATCAATTGATAGAATCTGGAGGTTGTTCTAGCCTAATGAGCAGAGCACTAAAGAGATTTCCCTGATTGCTGTCTCCCATTCTAGCCAAGTGTCTAGTAAGATGAGGTACCCACAGACACTGATAGCTCGAAAGCTTTTAAAAAGGCAAATTTTCGTTGTGAGAATGTATTCCATTTATTCAGCAAGTTTTATTAAGAAGCCAACATATAATATGGCACTGTAGGTAGTGAGCACAAAAACTCAATCTCATGTAGTAATAAAATAATGAGTGAGACAAATTAAACAAGGTGAGTAAGTTAAAGTGTGTGAAATATTTGTTTGTGACAAGTTCTTAATAAATAAAAAAATAAATCTAGAAAAGGAATAAGAAATGCTGGTAAATGGGGCCAATAAGCCAGCCAAGGAGTGCTCCACAAGAAGGCAATGTTTGATAAAAGACCTCAAGAAAATTTGGAACCGAGAACCAAGAGAATTCCAGAGAGATGAACAGCCCCAGACAGGAGCTTGCACCATCTGCAGCAAGTAGGAACAAGACTACCAAGCACCTAGATCTGAGTCAGAGGGATGAAAATGCAGTGTAATAGCAGAGATGTAGCAGCATGCTTCTTCATGGATGGCTTTGCACTATCAGTCAGATGGAGGCCAGTGGGGAGAGTGAACAGAATATTGGTGTGATGTACTAGTGTTTGTAACCCAGTCCCTCCAGGGGGTTGACAGAGATCTCTGAAAGGATTGAAAACAAGAGGGAAGCTAAGCAGTTGAGCTTTTCTTGCAGTGCAGGAGAGACCAGAGGTGAGGGGTTGGGCTTGGACCCAAAAGGTGGGATGACAAGTGATGCGGAATGCACATTCACCAACTGAAGAGTTACCTCACAGCACAGGAACTGCATGGGAGAGAAGAAAGTCAAGCTTGCAAGCAACTTGCTTTTAGGTGTTTATCTTTTTAAAATGGTTTAAGCCTGGGAAAAGATGCCATCTAGGGAAAGAATATTCCTTTCACCATCCTATAAAGTGTATGTTTTAAAATGCTTGGGGTAGAAAGTTGAGGGGGAAAAAAAAACACTGCAAACAATTCCTAGACCACAGTCCTTCTGGCTGCGTTTTAATTTGCTGTGATGTTAACACTGTAGATGTTTTTGTTTGTTTGAAGTAACATATTCTCAACAAATACGTTTTCAGGAAAACTGCAAAAGGACCAGCTCTGTCCTGCTACCTGTTGACTAAAAGAGCGTGATTCTGCCGCACTCCAGATCAAACAGCTCCAAGAACACACATCTCAAGTTTCTAATACAAAAAGAAGTTTCCAGAAAAGCGTTGGTAAGTTTCTAATCTTTATTTATTTTATGTGAATTGGCGCTTTGCCTGCTTGTATGTCAGTGTGAAGGAGTCAGATTCCTTCAAACTGGAGTTGCAGACAGTTGTGAGCTGCCACGGGGGTACTGAGAATTGAACCTGGATCCTCTAGAAGAGCTACTAGTGCTCTTGACCACTGAGCCATCTCTCCAGCCCGAATTTCTAATCTTTAAAGGCTCATTTCCTCTCCTTAACAGCTTTAAACTTTAAAAGCTAACATCAAAAGTCAATTGCAACCCCAGCAACTAAAGCAGGAGAAGTAGAGCTTTGAAGGCAGTCCAGCAACATTTTGAATCTGTGTCTCATCCTAAGCTGTATGAGAGGCTGTCTCTGAAACAAAACAAAACCCTCTAATTCTGAATACTAAATCATCTTTTCAAATGGGTATTTTTCAAATGTGCATGTTATTTCTTATTAAATATTCAATAAGGAAAGAGAAGTATCATTTCTTTTATACATGTACTGTTAGCTGGGCCTGGTGCTGACTGCAGATGGCCTGGTGAGTGAACATGCAGAATATTCTGGAGGTGGAAATGTCTGGGGACTGGGGACGATCAAGAATCCAAGCATACAGAGCGATGTAGAACAAAACCAACTACA
>CM053763.1:42308945-42329835 GCA_028658305.1 Pachyuromys duprasi
CCTGAGGAGACAGGATAAGCTGGGGTTGGATGGAAGGGAAGGAGGTCCTCCCCTGTTGGTGGACTTGGAGGGGGCGGGGAAGAAGGAGATGAGGGAGGGAGTGGGAGGGTAGGAGGGAATGGGGGAGGGGGCTATGCCTGGGATTCAAAGTACCTAACCTGTGATTGAGACAAAAATAAATAAATTAAAAAAAAAAAAACCAACTACAAACCTCTATCCTATAAAACATGCCAAAAGTTACATCTAACCAAAGAGAGAAACTTGAAAAATTTAGTCACCATTTTCATCCAGTCTTGCCTTTGCAGCCAGCATGTAGTGACCATGTGAGAAAAAAAAAAAAGTATTGCTGTAGCATGCGTTTCAGGAATGTGAAACTTACTGCTCTACAGTTTCATTTCCTCCATTCGTGAGAGCAGGGTGTGCCCTGTTGTGTTCCAGCCAGGCTGAAGGCCGGATGCTGGGCTGCTGCTCAGGCCCAGGTCTCTTGAAATCAGCAACCACAGCAAGATGCTTTTCTTACTCTGCTGCACCCCAAAGATAACAGTAAAAGCAGCATCCCTCTCCCAGGCTGACAAAGAGGCTCCCCTCCACGCCCTACGAAGCAGGCGAAAGAAAACAGCAATGATCTCCCTCCTATCACCACAGCCTGGCTGGGAAGAGCCCTACTTTAACCATCACACAGTTTTCCTGATCACAGCTCCTTCCCTACATGCACACGGTAGAGCTTTGTGCTCAGTATCAAAGGCCTGTGTGCTTAAAATATGCCTACAGCCCAGTTTAAAGTTGAGGTCCTAAAAATAGGCAAGGGATTATGTGGAGGTATTGGTAACACTTCTTTACCCACATCATTGCCACTCTAAAACACAGCTTCTGCGATGTGCTGCAGGGACATATAAAATGTTCTTCCGACATTTTATATGAGAGGGGGCAAAAATCACATGAAAGTGTCCTAAATACAGAAGCTGCAGGACGGGGACATAGCTCAGAGTAGAGTGCATGTCTACCATGTGGTTCTGTCCCCAGCAAGAGAGAGACAGGGCAGGAGGGGAGGAGGGAGGCTGAGAAGGAAGGGGAGACTGAGAGGAAGAGGGAAGGAAAAGGGGAGGGAGAGAAGGGAAGAGAGACAGAGAAATAAAGGAGGAGGGCGTTCTACAAAATACTGCTTTACTCTTCAACTACCATTGTAGAGATGGGGAGCTGAGGAAGGTTGTAATGATATGTAAGTATGTAATGATTTTTTTTTAGTCCTGGGGGTTGAAGCAGGACCTTGCACATGGTAGGCAAGAACTCTGCCATGGAACTATATCCCAACTACTTTTTTTTTTCCTTAACCTCTTAATTTTAGTCAAAGCATCTCTAAGTTGCCCACATCTTCATCCTTGAATAGTGGAGAAAATTGTGTAATAAGGAAGAGCTAAAATGAGAGCAGGCTTGGAGAGAACAGATGACAGCTACTGGCTCTAAGACGAAAGCTTCCATTTCCCTATAACGCAAACAGTAAAGGTCCTGCTTCAATCCCCAGGACAAAAAAAAAAAAGATGTAGCCCCTTTATATCATTACAAACTTCCTTAGCTCCCTGTCTCTGGCTAAAATGCTCAATCCCCAGCCAGAAAGGCAAAGAGGATGGACATCAGAAGAAGGAGAAAACAGGGAACAAGTCAGGAGCCTGTCACAGATGGCCTCTAAAAGGCTCTGCCCTGCAGACTATCAAAGCAGATGCTGAGACTTATGGCCAATTGGGCAGAGTGCATGGAATCTTACAAAAGATGTGAGAAATAGTAAGATAGAGAGAGGACAGGAGCTCCACAAGGAGAGCAACAGAACCAAAAAATCTGAGCACAAGGGTCTTTCCTGAGACTGATACTCCAATCAAGTACCATGCATGGAGAAAACCTAGAACCCCTGCTCAGATGTAGCCCATGGCAGCTCAGTGTCCAAGTGGGTTCTATAGTAATGGGAACAGGGACTGCCTCTGACATGAACTGATTGGCCTGCTCTTTGATCACCTCACCCTGAGGGGAAAGCAGCCTTACCAGGCCACAGAGGAAGATAATACAGCCACTCCTGATGAGATCTGATAGACTAGGATCAGAAGGAAGGAAAAGAGACCTCCCCTATCAGTGGACTTGGGGAGGGGCACGTGTGGAGAAGGGGGAGGAAGGGAGGGTTTGGGAGGAGAGAGAGGAGGGAGCTACAGGGGGGATTCAAAGTGAATAAAGTGTAATTAATAAAAAAATAAATTAAAAAAACATGATTGTTTCACTATTTTAAAAATTACAATTTCTTCATTCAACAAATACTGGGCCTCAAGGATTCATCTGTGGATGAGAAACAAAACCTGTCTATTTTCTACACATTATACTTTAGTTCCTGAGACAGGACAAGAAAGACAAGTAAAACATATTGTGTGTAGATCTTAAAAAGAAAAAATGAAACAAGGAAGAGTGGATGAAAGTGCTGGAGGGGGAAGAAAGACTCTTGTTTAACACTGTTGGCAAAGGCATCAACCAAGGCCTTCCCGAGTTTGGGTAAAGAACTGAAAGCGTGAGGTAAGGAGCATGTGGTCAAGAGAGCAGTCTGAGCACAGGATATGGCTACTTGGACCTATTCTGCAGTAGGCCGCTGTGTGTAGGAAGCAGCAAGGCAAGCCGGTGGCTAGAACAGACATATTGGCGGCAAAGCACAGCATATGGATGGAGCCTAGAGAACACTGAGCATTCAGCTTTTGCTTCAAGTGGACTGAGAAGTCACTGAAGTCGTTGAGCAGTCGGGTGGCCCCACAGACATCCAACAAAACTGTGTTAATTACTATGCTGAAAACAGAATTAGGTGGGGGACTGGGCTAAAACCACAGCATGAAAAAGAAACTGCTCTACAACTGAACAGAATTTTCAGAGCAGTTGGCTTGTGGCTCAGACCAGAATGACGGCAGCAGAGTTGTAAGAAATGGTGAAACCAGGATGCTGAGGTTGCAGGCATTATCTGTGCAGGAACTATGAGTTGTGAAAGCAGCCAGAGGCACCGTCGCTATCACAGGGAGCACTGGCACCTCGTGCCAGAAATTTAGACTGACGCCCGTGTGCCTCTCCATGGTGTCAAAGTTTATTGAATTACAATAAATTCACAAGGTTCCATGGCTTAGTGCCACCAGTGTGCCAGACAGTCCTGCCAACCTCAGTGATGGGCTGAGGCAAGTGCACGTTCTTTTGTTTCAATCTTAATTACTAATAACTCTCACAGCACACAGCACACAGGGAGTATATCTCTCAGAATGTATAGATGTGGTTTACGGACTGAACACTAGTTAAATGGGGCACAGCAGAGTTGAGGGTGTTTCAGAAGGGAGTTGAGAAAAACACCAAGTAGAATCTGCATTGATAACAGTCTGCATCTGAGGGAACGGGCTTCCTGGTGAGTCACAATCGAGGGCAAAAGTGCAGTTAGCTGCAAAGATGGGCGTGTAAGAGCGTAAGATGGGGTTAGGGCAGGGGATGGTGGGTTCTAGTAGGGCCATTCTCTGCATGTTAGCGTTTGACACATTTGTCAGGTAGCTGCTGATAGGTTGGTGTGGCTGTCACCATCACAGTGGAAGGTGTCTGGGCCCTCCCAGGTCCCTCTGCTCTTTTCCTTCTTAAGTGGAGCCCTGGACGTCAAAGCGCTCAAAGGTTCATTGTGTATATGCCTTTCCTTCTGCTATTTTACGGGAGCCAGCTCAGAGCTACACCCTTTTACTGGTCTAACATGTCTTATGTTCCTAGGCATGTCTTAATATTCCCACGTGTCCCCACAGTCTCAATTCCTCCCAACAAACTTACAGGGTGGCACCCTCTCTACTCCTAGAGATAAGTCAGTTATCAGTCTGTGCTGCGTAGGTGGTGTTTTGCCAGTCCAGGTGGGCTGCAGACATATTCTTTCTTCAAAAAAACTATTTGTAAAATGACATGTCTCAGAACAATGCATGCCCCCCCAAAAAAACCTGTTTTATACAATATGGACTACTTAGAGCAGGGCATAGCATCTTCTCAATAATAATTTTCTTCTATATTTAGGGCTGCCATTAATAAAGTACCCAATTTGAATCACTTCAAAAACACTTGTAGTCTTCCTTGGGAATCATGCCAATTATAATGGATGAGGTTCTCATGTTAAGTATTGGCATGTAAAACCACTTTGTCCATCAGTAAGACCATATTCTTAGGGAACAGAAAGTAGAATTTATGTGGGGAGGAGAGAATTTGGTCCACGAATTTATAATAATAATAATAATAACAATAATAAGGTCAAGTGTACAACCATAGGAGCAGAAGGGAGTTGAGGCTGAGAACATTATACAAGAAGTAGTTAGCAAGATGAAAGGCTGAGAGATGAGATGGATTAACTATTTCTATCAAGCTACCAATAAGTATGATTAAAATAGTATCTGTAAGCATGAAAGTCCTCTTGAGTTGCCTGTAAAAATATCTTCAAGTATATAAAAACTCAGCTGAAAGTGATGGAACACCTAAAGTTCCAGCAATCAAGGACCTGCGGCAGGAGATTCCCGAGTTTCAGTCCAGCCACAGCTAAATGTGGACTTGTATCAAAAATTTTAAAGAACAAAAGTCAACCATTTAGCAAATTATTATGTGTACAAGTGTGTGTGCATGTCCCTGTGTGTGCACCTGTATGTAGAAGTCAGAAGTGAACATAAGCATCTCCTTCAATCATTCTCCATCTTAGCTTTTGAGGCAGGGCCTCTCACTGACCTTGAGCCTTACTAATTAAATTAGACTTTAAGGCCAATGAGCTCCAGGGATTCTCCCATCTCCAATTCTCTAGTGCTGGGATTACAGGTGAGAACCCAACTCTGTATGCAGTTGCTGAGACACTTTACCCTCTAAGCCATCTCTCCAGCCCCACAACAGACTAAAATTTAAAATAATGTAATATTTATATTTTCTTTTTTATTTATTTAGTTATTCACTTTAAATCTCAATCATAGCCTTCTCTCTCCTCTCATCCCAGTCCCTCCCCTCCATCCCTCCATCATCTCCCTATTCCCCCTCCCCTGACCCTCAGAGAAAGGGAGATAACACCTCCCTTCTTCAAAAACCCACCCCAGCAATCCAGTCTTGTCAGGACTATGTGCTTCCTCTTTCACATTGTCCTAGAAAGACAGCCATGCCAGGATGAAGTGACCAAAAAGCATGCAACAGGACCATATCAGAGACAGCCCCCAATCCCCTTAATGGGGGACCCACATTGAGGCTAAGCTGGGTATATATATCTAGAGGGTATAGGTCTAGTCCATGCAGTGTCCTTGGTTGGTGCTTCAGTCTCAGCAAGCCCTTCCAGGCCCAGGTTAGTTGGGACTGTTGGTCTTCTTGTGGAGCTCCTATCTCCTCCGGGTCATTCTATCTCCCCCCCACACACTCTACTCTTCTTCAAGGTTCCCTATGCTTCCCCCAATTTTTGGCTGTTACCCTCAGTTTCTGTTTCCATCCATTGCTGGGCAGAACCTCTCAGGGAAGAGCCAAAGGCTTGGCTCAGTTGATAAGGCTCTTGACCCTGAATCTGAGATAGTTATATTTTCAACATCCCATACAAAAGAGAGCAATTTTTAAAATCAGCCTCTTTTATAAAGCAACTTCAGCAAACCCTTCAAGAACATATTGGGTAACTGCCTATACTATCAGTATAGCTCATAAATGTATGGTATGGCAAGGCTCCTCTCTTCAGTTTTACCTGAGATGACTGAATTAGCTATTTTTGTGTTGCTCTGACAAAATCCTAACCGAAATAGTTTAAAGGAAGAATCGATATTTTGGCTCACAGTTTCAGTTTTCTTTGGGTTCATATTCTTAGGCATGACCTTGTGGTAGTAGGGGTCTACAGCCAAGGAGAAGTGTTCATTCCATGGTAGACCAGAAGGCCAAGATGAAAGCAGGAACTAGGGTCCAGAAATAAACTTCAAAGGCCTGTTCCTAGTGAGCTACTTCTGCCAGATAAGCCTGACTCTCATGCCATGAAGGTTTCACTGCCCTCCCAAATGTTTGAAACACTAGGTTCAAATCAGAACATGGGCACTGTGGATGTCTGCAGAGAAGTAGGAAGATCAGGGTTGGGCCCTCAGTTCTGAGACTAGAAGAAAAAGGTACTTGTTTGTATTCCTTTGCCTGGCTGGCCCTTGGTTCAGAGAAACTGTCTGCTGGTAGAACACACATACCATGTACCTGAGACTACCAACCAGGACTGAAGAAGCCTCAGTATACTACGACTCAGCTCCTTCAGTCAGCCTCCAGGGTACTTTTCTCTTCCTCCCTCCCACCTTTAACCTCACAGAAGACAGTCTCACATTTTTCTCCTATTCATAGAGCATCCTCCTCACATATCCACAGTCCAACATTCCTCCCATGTCTTACACCTACCACAACTTAGTATTATGAACACTTTTGAGTATGCTTGGGTAACTTGTATGATTTATATTTTTACTCCTTTTAAATGGAGTTATGAGTATCATGAAAGAACTTCACATCTGTTTGGGTTACCACTGATTTTCTTGAACATTATGCCTTGTACATAATAGATACTCAATAACTTCTTATTGAATGAATAAAGTACGATATACACACTACTTTTTGTGGAATCTCTTGAGACCACACCCAAATGCGTTCCATAGGAAGAGTTGATCATCTGAAATACCTTTATAGGGTTCATTGTGCCTCTTGATTAGCTTAGGATTGGTCACGATCTCAGACTGAAGCCTAAAGTAGCTAAAAGAATCCAAGACACTAAGGCAACTGGGAAGAAATTCACTAAAGTGGAAGCCCCTCAACGGCCTTTGCCAATCCTTCGATCAATTCACTGTCCATCGCGTTTACTGCTCTGGCACATCACAGCCCTTGCACTGTCAAGCCCCACTTCTTCTCACCTAGTTTCCTTTATCAAGCTGGTGAGTTTGTGCAAAAATACCAAACACAATTAGGTTAAATCTATATTTTATTATAGTTTGTAAATCGTGGTTCATACATTAATAATTTTAAACAGACATTCCTTAAAATTAGTCTTCTTGAGTCAGCATACCAGGTAATAAGTTTCGTCACAGCATTTTCCTATACTTTGTTTTTGGTAATTTTCCTCTTCCAGTAACCCCCTCCTTGTCCTGCTGCTGCTGGTTTTCTTGGACCCCAGGTAGCCCTCTTTCTACTTATATGTCACATGTATTCAATTACCTCCCTATTCTCTCCCCTTTCTTCTCTTTTAAGGCCTCCTTTCCCTTCTCATGTTGCCCTTTCTAGTTTCACACAAACACACACACACACATTCACTTTCTCTCTCTACACACACCTTATAAAAATTAAAATCTAAGTTCCTCTGATGAGACAAAGTGTGTGGCATTTGTCTTTCTGAGACTAGGTTACTTCACTTACAGTTCCATCCATTTTCCTGTAAGTATAATGATTGTTTTTTCTTTACGACTACTGTAAATATAATGCATTTGTGTATGTGCACCACCTTTCTCCCCAAGTACTCACATACCCCACCTGGTTTTCTTTGGTTGTCCTGTAGTTCTTGGTAGTTTTGCCAACTGCCTGTCAGTTCTTTCATTATTTTAATTTTTATTTATTCATTTTATATCCTGGTCATGGCCTCCTCCCTTCTTTCTTCCCAATCCCACCCATTCTCCTTGTTTTCCCTATCCTCCTTTCCCTACTCCTCAGACAAGGGGATTTCCCACCCCACTCCAGCGTATCAAGTTATATCAGGACTGAGCTTATGTGGACTGCTGAGGCAGCCCCACCAGGGAAAAGTGATTGAAAAGAAGGCAACAGACTCCATGTCAGAGTGAGCCCCCAGACCCCATACTAGGGAGCCCATATGAGGATGGGGCTGTCCATCCACTATATCTGTGTAGGGGGCCTAGGTCCAGCCCATGCATGGTTCTTGGTTGATGCTTCAGTTGCCAAAAACCACCCTGGGCCCTGGAAAGTTGGCCTGTTGGTCTTCTTGTGGAACTCCTGTCCCCTCTTGGTCCTTCTATCCTTCCCCACACTCTTCCACAAGTTTCCCTGCACTCCACCCCATGTTTGATTGTGGGCCTCTGCATCTGTGCACCACATGTTTTGATCTCTTCATCTGTTAGCGTTTAGGCTGGCTCACTATTGTTACAGTGAAGTGTTGGTATAATGTTCTTGTGGAAAGTGTACAATTTACCCTTGTTCATTCAAATGCTGATTTCTTTACCCCACTATCTGGTTTCAATCCAGACATTGCATTGTGATGCTTATTCTAAACATCACCTGTCTCAAGTTTGTGTATACAGGTTATCATTTGTTCTCTCTAATGCCAATAAGAACAACCAGCCAATGGTGAGCAATGGAGAGAATAAGATGGGACATCATGTTCCAGAGGGGAGGAGAAAGAAAAGAGTGGGAGAGGACCCGGAAACATCAGAAGAAATGAACTGGATCTAAGATATGACTAAAAAACGTGGGAAATCTGAATATAATGTGGGAAAAGCAAATATAATGTGGGAGGAAGCTCTGTCTGCTTGAAAATTTAGGATACAGTAATTATTGCCCAGCATTGTGTTCTAGGTTGATTAAATAAATCCTAGTCTCTGTGTGGTGATTTGGGTATACAGCTGGTTTAGGAATAACCGCTGTTTAAATAAAAGATAAATCAATAATAAATATTAATAATCATCAACAGTGAAGCAATAAACAGAGATTCTCAAGTACCTCTGTGGATGAGATGTAGAGTCCTCTGATTATGTGTGAGGAGCCATAGAACTGGATTATAACAGCAACTTTGTTTTCAGTTTTTAATAAACTGATTTCCATAATGGCTATAACAGTTTCCATTCCCCCAAGCAGTAAAGAAGGGTTCCTCTTTCACTACACCTGGCCCAGTATCTGTTGTCATTTGTTTCCTCAAGGACAGTCATTCTACATGGGGTGAGACGGAATCTCAAAGCAGTTTTAGTTTGCATTCCCTTGATGCCTAAGGATATTGACAGTTTTTTCAAATAAATTTTGGCCATTTGTTTTTCTTCTTTTAAAAACTCTCTATTCAGTTCATTAGCCCATTTACTGGCTAAATGACTTGTTTGGGTATTTTTAGAATTGTTTACATATTTTATATATCAATCCTGGATTTGCCATATAGTTGCTAAAGTTGATAATTCCTCTGGTAATTGTTCCCTTTACTATGCAGAAGATTTTAAATTTCATATCATCCCATATGTCAGTTCTTAGAAGTATTTTCTGTGCTACTGAAGTCCTTTCAGAAAGCTTTTGCTTCTGCCTGTTATCAAACTTGGGGATCACAGCCTGTGCTCCAACTCAAGTCCAGTTGCTTGTCTTTAATAAGCCAATTAGAAGAGGAAAAAAGGGGAAATCAGAAACATGATATGTATTCATTGCAGCCTCATTATCCTTCTTCTGTGTCCTAAAGTGAAATTAAAGTTAAAAGAGAGGGCTGAGAATATACAGCATTAAGCGGTCAGGATTTGGTCCCACCCACCATTGACCCATCATTGTCTGAGCTTAGGTCTCAACCTGTCTGACAAGGTTTTAGAAATGTGTGAATCTGCCTCTGGGAGAGAATTTCTCTCTCTTCCTGAGGTCTTTTTCTTTTTCCAGCATGAGGGAAATTCCAGATTCTTTGGGGTCCAATATTTCAATAGTCTGATGGCAAAATTGAGAGACATGAGATATCTTTTTAGGTACCTTCATTTCTGCCAAACCTGTTACATGCCTATGTTTTGAAATATTTTAGCTATATTTCCCTCAGTCAAGTTTCAGGTCTCACATTAAGATTTTGATTCATTTTCAATTGGATTTTGTGCTGAGTTAGAACCAGTCATCTCGTTTTACTCTTCTTTGTGTGAACATCTAGTTTCCCATAGATGTCTGTTGGTTAGGTAGTCTTTTTTTCCAATGTGTGCTTTTGACATTTGGGTGGAAGTTTAGATGACTGTGGCTATAGGAATTTTTTCTGGATCCTCTAGTCTGTGAATCTGTCTTTGTGTTAAATCCATGTTATTTTGTCACTAGGGCTCCAGAGTATAATTGTTCTATATGTTCTCAGTGTTGCTTTGGCCTATTCAGATCATTATACTATTTGCTGATCAGTTTGAGTCTGAGGTCTGAATTTTTGTGGATGTTCATATATTTGAAATGTAACTAAAATATTCTTCTATGAAAAGGAATGTTGTTAATGAAGGTTCCACATAGATAAGTCTAAAAGGGAAAGTTATCAAAGACAAAAGGGTTTTTTCAGCTAGCTCACAGCTACTGCCTATTTCAGAATCACAGTTATAATTTCTTGTAATTAGGACTGTAAAACTAAAGAATAACTATTTTAAGTTATTCTTGAGAAATATCATATATCTATTTGTATAATGTTATATACCAAGTTGTATATGTGATTTTAGTGATAAAATATAATGCTAAAATATTATTGTATTACTTTTTTCCCAAGGAACAAATTTGAAGCTTGGACATGAATGGACAAATAACTCAACATAAAATGATCAAAGACTGGACCAAAGAAGATGTGAAAAAGTGGATAACTGAAGACCTTAACATTGATGAGAAATATGCTCAAATCTTGTTCAATGAAGAGGTAACAGGGATGGTCCTTCAAGAACTAACTGAAAAAGATCTTAGAGAAATGGGGTTACCACGGGGTCCTGCACTTCTGATAAAACGTATGTATAACAAATTGAATAATTCCCCTGAAAATGACAATCAAGGTTCCAGACAATTAAGTAATACAAAGCTCTCAATAAAAGAACACCAAAACAGGACCAAAAATGAAGAAGAAAAATCTGTTTCATCCAATAGTGATCATGATCTCAGAGAGACAGGACAGAATGAAGAGCAAGAGCCAAGTCTTACGAAAGAAAATGCATTAAGTGATATAGTGACCAAAGACACGGAAGGTAGTCAGCCCAAACCAGAACAGACGGCTTGCATGCCATACCCGTTTGATTCTTTCCATGAAGCCCAACAATATATAGAACATTCTATTCTACGAGTGGCTGAAACAGGGCCACTCAATTTAATTGACCCAGTACATGAATTCAAAGCCTTCACAAACACAGAAACAGCCACAGAAGAGGACCTTAAGATGAAATTTAGCAATGAAGTCTTCAGATTTGCAGCAGCTTGTATGAACTCACGCACCAATGGCACTATCCATTTTGGAGTGAAGGACAAACCACATGGAGAAATTGTTGGTGTGAAAGTCACCAATAAAGATGTCTTTATTAATCACTTCAATGTAATGATTACAAAGTATTTTGAAGACAGTGATATCAAGGAAGCTAGGGCATGTATACGGGAACCAAGGTTTGTGGAAGTCCTACTGCATAACAATACTCCATCTACTAGATTTGTCATAGAAGTAGATATTATTCCCAAACATTCTATATGTAAAGAAAAGTATTTCTATGTTATGATGCAAAGTTACACAGATAAAACATGGAAACAAAGCAAAGATATTTCGTTGTTTGTGAGAGAAGGAGCTAGCTCTAAGAATGTCCTGGCCAATACTAATGTTAAGCAGCGGGATAAAGAGTTCAAAAAATTTCTAGAGAATTTAAAGACATGGATAACATCTAGAAGGGAAGCTGAAGAAGAACATAGGGTGGTGATTAAGAAAGAGAGTGAAGGACTAAAATTGTCTAAACTTTTGACCAGACACCAAGGCTCACTGGATAAATCCTACTATGACTGGTACATTCTTGTAACAAATAACTGTGCACCAAATCAAACAAAGCACTTAGATTTTATAAAGGAAATTAAATTGTTTGCTGTGCTGGATTTTGATCCTTTCTCTTGGGTCAAGGGAGTGGTCAAGGCTTACAGAGAAAGCAGAGTTGCAAACCTTCACCTGCCCAGTCAATATGAAGAAAAAACTACCATAGAAGAGAAAATTTCTTCTCTGAAACTTTATGAGCAGCCCAGCTGGATCTTCTGCAATGGCAGAGTAGACTTGACAGATGAGTCGTGTCAACCTCTAGAGCCACAAGCATGGCAGAAAGAAAGGGCTTCTGGGGTTAGAAGACTTATTTCATTCCTCACAGATGAAAATATTATAGAGAAAGGGAAGGTCTTGGTGGTATTCCTCTTGCTTTCTCCAGTAGAAAACCAAAAAGATCCACTCATTGAGACTTTCTGTGCTTTCTATCAAGTTTTCAATGGAATGGACAATACGTTGTGTATCTGTGTTAACTCAGATATCTACCAACGATGGAGTGATCTACTACAAGTGAGACTGGGAATCGAAGATGATTTAGAAAAACACAGCATTTCCACTTTAAATATAGAACTGATCAACAATACCATCCTTAAGCTGAAATCAGTTATTCAGTCTTCAAGAAGATTTTTGCCCTCCTGTGGATCCTCCTCAGTTATTCTGGAGAAAATGGAGGAAGATATCCTAACTGCACTGGAAATCCTCTGTGAAAATGAGTGTAGAGACACAGACATAGAGAAAGATGAATCTGAATTCCTAGAGTTTAAGAAATCGAGAGAAGAACACTTTTATCGAGGAGGCAAAGTATCCTGGTGGAACTTCTATTTTTCTTCTGAAAACTATTCTTCAGCTTTTGTGAAAAGGGATAGGTTTGAAGAACTCACTACTTTAATACAACAGTGTGCAGATTCCCCTAAGCCGATCTTTGCTAAAGTCATCAACCTGTACCACCACCCAGGGTGTGGTGGTACTACATTGGCTATGCATGTTCTCTGGGACTTAAGGCAGAAGTTCCGATGCGCTGTATTGAAAAACAAAGCAACTGATTTTGTAGAGATTGGAGAACAAGTAAGCAAGCTGGTCAGCTACAAAGCTGCCAGCCACCATGACTACATTCCCGTTCTTCTCCTTGTGGATGATTTTGAAGACCAAGAAAACACCTACATTCTGCAGAATGCCATCAATTCCTTTATAGCAGAAAAGGGTCTGAGATATGAAAAGACACTAGTAATAATCCTGAACTGCATGAGATCTCAGAATCCAGATGAAAGTGCGAAGTTGGCAGACAGCATTTCACTCAAATACCAACTTTCTCCCAAAGAGCAAAGAGCCTTTGAGGCCAAACTACAGGAAATCGAAAAGGAGTATAAGAACTGTGAAAACTTTTATTCCTTCATGATCTTGAAAGGCAACTTCGACAAGACCTACATAAAAAATGTGGTGAAGAACACACTGAAAGACCTGGACGCTTCCAGCAGGAAAGCCCAGCTCATTTCCTACCTGGCATTGCTCAACTCTTATGTTACAGACTCTACAATTTCAGTCTCACAGTGTGAAATATTTCTTGGAATCACTTACACCAGTAAATATGGGAAACCTGAAAGTGTAGAAGACAACATGGGAACCTATTCCACACTTCTAATAAGAACCGAAGTTTCAGAATATGGGAGATACACTGGTATACGTATCATTCACCCTCTAATTGCCATCTACTGTTTAAAAGAACTGGAAATGAGCTACGGGATGGATAAGTGTCAAATTGTACTGAATATGCTAAAAGACAATGTATTCTATGATTCTGGAATAGGAAGAGACAAATTTAAGCACGATGTGCAAACTCTTTTGCTTACAAGACAACGCAAGGAGCTTGGAGCTGAAACAGACACACTGTTTTCCCCCTTAATTGAGGAACTGCAAAATGAGGAAACCGAAAAGGTCTTGACTGCAGGAAGTGATCGATTCCCACAAAATGCATTCATTTGTCAAGCTTTGGCAAGACACTTCTATATTAAAGAGAAGAACTTTAGCACAGCTCTGGTCTGGGCAAATTTGGCCAAAAGGAAAGCACCTAAGAATTCCTATATTTCAGATACGCTCGGTCAAGTTTACAAGAGTGAGATCAAACAGTGGTTGGGTAAAAATAAGACCTGTGAAACTATTAGTGTGGATGATCTAAAACATTTCCTAGAAATTGCTGAAAAAGCCTCCAAAGCTTTCAAAGAGTCTCAGCAGCAAACTGATAGTAAAGACTATGAAACCGAAGCCTGGTCTCCACAGAGGTCCCAAAGAAGATATGACACATACAATACAGCCGGCTTCTTCGGTGAAATAGAAGTAGGTCTTGACACTATCCAGCTTCTTCAGCTCACACCGCTTTTCCACAAAGAAAATGAAATGTTGAAAGAATCTATGGTACAGTTTTTATCTGGAAAGGGGATCACCCCTGCAGACTCCAAAGATGAATATTATGTTGCTCTTAGCAACTTTATATTCCACCTACAGAATTTACAGTCAGATCTGAAAAGATGCTTTGACTTTTTTTTGGATTATATGGGTCTTCTGAAACCAAGGAACACCCCAAAAGAAATGACAGAACTCTTACTAATTAAGAAAGTCACCCGGTGTTTCAAGAAATACGCAGAACTCTTCTGCCAAATGGATACCAACGTGTTACAGGGCAAAGAAGATCTGTTACTTCAAGAGGAGACGTGTAGGAAACGCATAGAAGCCTGGAGAGCAGATACATTTTCAGGACTGCTCGAATATCTAAATCCAAACCACAAAGAAGTTAACAACATGGAAAATATAGTGAAAGATTACAGCTTCCTGTTACAACAAAACAAGCGGCTGACGAAAGGGCTGACAAAAGAGACACAAAATTTCATTTTGGCCAACATTATTCTCAGTTGTCTCAAACCCAGCTCCAAGTACATCCTACCATTTAATACACTGAAAACGAAGCTCAGAGAGGTCCTGCAGATTGTGGGGCTCAGTCACCCACATCCTGATCCGTATTTCCTGGCTTGCCTCTTGTTCTGGCCTGAAAACAAAGAGCTAGATCAAGATTCCACATTAATAGAAAAATACGTCTCCTCCTTGAATCGGTCCTTCCGGAGACAGTACAGGCGCATGTGCAGGTCTAGGCAGCCGAGCACGCTCTTCTACCTGGGGCAGAAGAAGGGTCTTCACAGTCTTGTCCACAAGGCTGAAATCGAACGGTACTTCAGTGAAGTGCAAGATTCAAATTCTTTCTGGCAGAGTGGAGTAGTGTGGGAAAAAAGAGAGGTCAAAGACCTCCTACGCCTGCTGGATGGCCAGGCTGAAGGCAAGCTAATCTCCGTGGAATATGGAACAGAGGCAAAAATAAAAATACCAGTGACTTCCGTGTATTCGGGTTCACTCAGAAGTGGAAGGAACATAGAAAGAGTGTCCTTCTACCTAGGATTTTCCATCGAGGGCCCTCTGGCATACGGCATAAAAGTAATCTAGGAAGGCATATCAATTTGATGATGTGAATTGGCGTCTATTATTGTAGCCACTTTTTCTAGCCCACAGCATTTGCATGTCACTGTTGGCTTCATTAGAACCACACAGTTTTCTTTTTTTTCTCTGAATCAGTTATGGAAGACTTTGGAGGGCAGGAAACATGTCCATACCACAGAGCTTGGCCCACGGAAACATTAGTCATTCCATATCCTAAGTATGTATTCACAAGTAGACATATTCAGTCAGGATGTTTCCCTTGCAATAAGTCACACTCTAACTGTTCAATAAAATCTGTTGTAAGTGAAATCACTTTTTTGATTTTATTTCTTCTCTAGGAAACCAGAGATTTAACTAAGAAGAATGTGAAAGTAGCACTAGAGAGACAGCTCAGCAGTTAAGGCACTTGCCACTCTCACAGAGGACCTGAGTTCATTTCCAACACCTGCTTTAAGTGGCTAATAGCCACCTAAGTTCAACACAGTGGGATCTAATGCCCTTCTGTCCACCACTGACACCTGTGCTCACACGCACACAGGCACACGCACACACAAATGCACAATTAAAATAAAATTTAAAAACTAAAAATTAAACAGTTGCAGAACCTCTACTCTGGGTGAGCTGAAACTTTATACATATACATGAAAACACACTACATCCATACATTAAAATCTTAATATATATTTATATTAAATAAATAATCAGGATATGTGTTTGTGTGTGCATGTGTGTCTTCATGTGTGAGTGAGTGTGTGTGCATGTGTGACTGAGTGAATGTGTGTGTGTGTTTATGTGTGAAGGCATTGCCTACACAAGTTAGTGTGACTTTAAGCAACTGCAGAGGTCCACTCATCTCATCTTGGTGTTAGTAACAGCTTCTGTGTAAAGTAAGTACATTGCTCCTCACTCTCCATTGACCTCCTCCAATGCATGCATACATATACAAACATATGCGCGCGCACACACACACACACACACACACACACACTTTCCTCTCCCACCTCTTTAGGAATGCAAAGGGGAAGGGAACAAAATTCAAGCAGTCTCTTGTTTGAATGCATCGCATGCTTAGTCCCAAGGGAGCCTGCTTCATCACCTCAGCTTGCCTCCTGCAAAGGAAGACATTTCCCCACCTGCATCCCATCTCGCTTGCTTTTTTCTTTTCTTCTTCTTTTTTACTCTCTGTACTCTCAAGCTCTGGGTGCTTGCTATTCTTCTTCCAAGACTGTTATTTTCACCCAACATCCTCCAAGCATCTGTTTTGATTTTCCCTTCATGATTCTATGCTAGCACCACCTTCACCACTAACTCTTCTCTTGCCATCCCCACGCCCTGCCTGATTGATGGCTTCCTCTTTCTAGTACAAGGAATGACATCCCAGGAGCATATCCCTATATACCTAGTAGCCATAATGGCTTCAAACAGTATTCCAGACCTTGGAATTTGAAAGCTGTCCATTGCCAATAAAATGAAACACATGCTAAAAGGATATTTATATAATATATTACACACACACACACATTGTGTGTGTGTGTTTTATATATGAAGCTGTTCCAGACTTCATGCTTCTTGTCATCAATAAGGCCATACCCTGTCAGGGTTCCTATTGCCACTGAAACTGGAAGGGCTCATGTAGTCCACAAACATGTTCCTATTTCTGGAAGCCAAGAATGCTGCTGACTCGATTCCTACCAACTGCTTCCTTCTTCTGCATCCCACCTCTCCATCTGTTAACAGGCTCTCCCAAGCTGCTGAATTTTCTGAAGTGTCCTGTGGATGTAGTTTTATCCATGCTTTCTACACAAACTTCCGGAGCCCACTGGCAGAGTCAAACAGTACCTGAGTGAGGATTAAAATAATTAAAACAAAGCACACTACACACAGGAAAGGCTTGAGAGGGCTGTCAGTATGACTGAAGCAGCCTTGGTTTATTCCAGGGTTTATTTTTTATAGGTAAAGCAAAGACAAGTCACATCCATACAAAAAGAAAAGGTTCGTGGAAACGCCTAACTTCTTTTCAAAAACTACTTCCCTATAGCAGATATAGTCCTTTTCTAAAACTAATTCCCTAAAGCAGTTATGGTCCAAGGTCATACAAACAAGCTTTTAAGGAATTTGGTGACACCTCCTTTCCTCTCTGTCAAGGTGAAGGCCAAGGTGAAAACATAACAAAGCAGGTCTCCAGGGGTCTCCCTGTTTTACACTTTAAAAGACCATAGCTTAGGAGCTATGGAACAGAAGATTGTGCCTGTCTTAGGTTATCTCTCTTGAAAAATATATTCTTACATTGGTACATGAATTTCATCATTTATGCCCTGTCTTAGGTTGAATACAGCACAGAGAGATCATACCCATTTTTGACCACCAACCTCTACCAGGGTAGTCACTGGAGTTTAATCTTATGCAAATCAGCTTTAACATTTCAGAAGGCCTTGATGAAGGTTTTAATTATCCCTTGTAGGAGACATGCTCCTAACATGAGTAATAAACCAAGTCCTATAAAAGTGATGTAAAAAGATGACCATGAGGACCATAATACCTGTAATAATTAATCCAACCATTCTTTTAGGTCTGCTTCTAGCACTCATAATACCTTATCAGAATACCAAGCCTGAGAAACATTCACAGGAAACATAATAAAAGAAGGCTGTCTAACAACCAGAGCTTGCTGTCCTTTTGAAAGCTTAGAAATACAGTTTGTTAGTTTACATTAATGGCAAGAAACATTAAAGTTTGGTTCTTGTATAAAAATGTTAACATTTCCAAACAACAAAACCTAAGGAGAATATACATAGGTAGTTACAGGGCCTCCCAAGAGTTTCTGAAGCAAGCTTGTTTTGGTCTGCTGAAAACCAGAATCAGAGCAAAGTCCCATAGTCAGTCCTCTTTCCCATTCTTGCCGATTTTATTGAGAATTGTTCTGATTACCAGACTAATCAAGTCCAGTCACATTGTATCTAAAAGGTTTCTCTGCACAGTATCTTCTCTCCTGAGCAGAATGAAACAAAGGTGAGTCAGGAGCATAAGTCCAATAAAGCTCTCCATTCACTGTCAGGACAGAATTCAAGATTGTCTGCAGTGGGAACATCTTCCTTCTGGGGAACATTTCCTGCAAATCGTACCAGCCTTTCCGGGATCCACCTGGCTCCTTCTGCGTCCTGCGGAAAGACACAGACATACCTTCTTCCCCATATTAATACAGGGTTGGGGCCCTGCCACATTCCAGTACTTGGATCTTTCCATTTCACTTGGACATAATTATCTTTGGTATTGGGATGCCACAATCGATCAGCCGTAGAATGGCCTTGTAGATCCACATTCAAAACAAATTTAAATAAAGACAGCATGATTAATATAATTCTGTGGTGTTTGGGGATATAACTCACCCTTTTTTACTTTTTTGCAATTGATTCTTAAGAGATCCATGGGCACGTTCCACAATTCCTTGGCCTTGAGGATTATATGGAATGCCTGTTTTATGACTTATATTCATTTGTGCACAAAAAACGCTGAAAAGCTTGACTCATATATCCCAATCCATTACCAGACTTTATAATGGAAGGAATACCAATTATAGCAAAACATTTTAAGCAACGACTTATAACATGTTTGGTGGCTTCTCCTGTTAAGGGAGTTGCCATGATAAATCCTGAAAAAGTATCAATTGTTACACATTTTAGTTTTCCAAATTTTTAGAATATGGGTTACAACCATTTGCCACAAATGATTAGGAGTCAAGCCTCTAGGATTGATACCATATTGAGGTACATTAAAATGTTCAGGACAAGAAGAACATAATCTTACCATTTGTCTAGTGGCTTCTCTGGTAATAGTAAACTGCTTTCTTAAGCTCTGACTATTTTGATGATATAAGGCATGAGACTGTTGAGCCACTTCTTGTTGAGTTAATCTGACCAAATGTGTGGCTTGATCTGCTAAATCATTCCCTAAAGTTAGAGGTCCAGGAAGCCCTGACTGAGCTCTAATATGCCCTACATAACAAGGCTGCACATGGCTCTGGATACTTTGTTGTATCTCTCTCAATAGATCTTGTATTTGTTTATTAGCTGTATCAATATATGTTACAATCTCTAGGACTTGCAAAGCCTTAGCAATATAATGGCTATCAGTGTACAAGTTAAAAGAAGTAAAAGCCATATTTTTAAAGACTGCAGCTATAGTTTGTAATTCTACAACTTGAGCTAAGGCTGGCAATGTGTCCCTGCATTATATATACAGCCTTTCCATTTGAAGATCCATCTGTGAATACTGTTGGAACTTGTGGTAATGGCTTTTGTTTAATTATTTTAAGAAATACAAAAGCATACTCATTGACAAATTGAAGTAATTTATCTTTTGAATAATGATTGTCAATACGTTCTAAATAATGAGCAAAAGCTATGGCCCAACAATCTGCATTTTGAAATAACCAATCTACTTGCTGCTTGGTAAAAGAAACTCCAGTTAAGGAGGGCTCTCTACCAAAATACTTGTGAGATTCTATGTGAGGCATTTGAACTAAACTAGCCACTGCTTCATAATATGGCATTAGAACTTGCACAGGAGAAACAGGCAAGTGAAACCATAATGATCGTCCTTCCTCCATTGGGAGTATGAACAGTAGCCAAAATATATGCACCCCATTCTGTTGACTAATCTATATATTGAACATGTTGTTTTTCAATACCTAATCCTATCTTTTGCAAGGCATCACGAGCTTCTTTGGTAAATTCCCTTTTGACAAAGGATCAGCCTCTCCTTTTAAAATGTCAAAAAGTGGTTTCAGCTCTCCTGTAGTTAATTTCAAATGGGGTCTAAGCCAATTAATATCACGTAACAATTTTTGAAAATCATTTAAAGTTTTTATGTTGTCTTTCTTTAATTGAATTTTCTGAGGCATAATGATGTGAGGGTATAATTTATGTCCCCAAAACAAATAAGCTAGCTCCGTCTGCACTTTTTCTGGTGCAACTACTGAACCTTGATCCCTCAAAGCTTGTTTTAAGTGTGCAAAAGCACTTAATAAAATCCCTTCATTCTTATAAGCCAATAAAATATCATCCATATAATGAACAATATACACAGAAAAATATGCTTGTCTAGTTTTAAAAACAGCTTGAGCAACAAATTTTGACATAAATTTGGACTGTTTGTCATATCTTGAGGTAATACAAGTCAATGATACCTCTTCATAGGTTCTTTAAAAATTTACTGATGGCATGCTAAAAGCAAATCTTTTACAATCTTGATGAGCAAGAGGAATAGTATAAAATCAATCTTTTAAATCTAGTATAATCTTAAAAGTATCTTTGGATATAGCAGAAGGGGTAGGTAGTCCAGGGTGTAAGGCTCCCATTAACTCCATGGTCTCATTTACTTTTCTGAGATCTTGTAAAAGTCTCCATTTTCCTGCTTTCTTTTTTATAACAAAAATAGTTCCAGGGTGAGTTTGATGGAGCAATATGGCCACTATCAAGCTGTTCCTATACTAACTGCTCGACAGCTTTAATTTTCTCAAGGGAAAGAGACCACTCATTCACCCACACAGGAATATCCACTTTCCATGTAATTGGATCTGCATAGGGTACAGGTCATTCAGTGACCTCCCCTAAAAATAATCAAACAACTTTTTAAAATTTCTTGGGGTAGGCATTAATGGCT
>CM053763.1:42330335-42361441 GCA_028658305.1 Pachyuromys duprasi
CATAGTGTTCCTCTTGGGATGGAGGACTCCATAGTTGAGGTGGAAAAGCTTGATTCGGTGTTCTAGGGAGGAGCAGCAGAGGAAGGAGGAAGGTACCTAAGAGATGTGTAAGGAGGCAGAATGAGAAAAGGGAAACGTGGGTTTCTCATCTGTTCATCTTCATGACTAATTTACACACCTAGACAGTATCAGTGTCAGTTGCTACTGAGAATTTTAGCTGGGCTAAGCTGGTTCGCTTTTTAAATTGTGCTGGTTATCTTTAAGCTTATCAGTTGTTTGTTGGATCAGACACTTGACCAGTATTTAGTCCAGGCTGTACAGATGTTGTATTTGGATTGTTGTCATTGTTCATCTACAGACTCAAAACATAATCGTTTTAAAATATCTTGGGAGTGTGTAGAGTGTAACTATCATAGCTTTATGATTCTGATGATGTTTTTTAAAAAAAAATAAAAGATGGATCTTCTATGTTACAATCACAAAATTAAAACCAGTGTTTAAAAGTGGAGAAGTATTAAAACATATGGAGAAAAAAAAACTTAAAAGTAATTCTTGTAGGGCTGCAGAAAATCCATCTAAATCCATCTCTCAGGTCAACTGGGCTCCAGATAAGTACTACACTTATTGCCTATCTCAGAAGATGGGATTTCTCCCCTTTCCCTAGTTTTGGGACTTCCCTTTCCTGGGTACCAGATTGCTATCTGCTGCATGCAACTGATTGGTGTGTTCTCCTCGTTGGCCAGCCACTGGATTGGTAAATTCACCTCATTTATCAGCATAAAACACCTCTCTTGATAGGGAAAGCTTGACTGTTCCATGTCCAGCAACTTCCCACTATCTTTTGAGATGGAGGGACCACTCCTCAGCTATAGCCTTCACCAGCTATGGTTGACCCTCTGCTGAACTCCATTTAGGGCTTTTTTTTCCCTTGGGAGAGCCTCCCAGGCACAGCACAGTCCCTTCTCCTCCCCCCACCCCCCCGCCCACACTCGCACAGGAAAATCCTAGCACTAGGTGGACTGTGCTCTCTCAAGCAACTGTGCCCCTGGTCTCTGGACAAAAGCTGATGAGCTATTGGACCAGGTAGGACCATCTCTACTGAGTCATACCTTGCCTTTAGGACACCTCTGGAAGGTCACTGGCTTCTCTGCCTCCCAGTGAGAAATGCCCAGATGCTCATTCCTCCAGATTCTCCTCTGGGACTTCTGGAGAATTTAAGGTTTCTACACCTAGTGCCTGCTAGCACTAGGGCCTCTAAGTTTACACACTTCTGTAACCAAAACTTGCCTCAATTACAGATCTAGACCAAAGCCTTTTTAATTACTGCTAGTGAATGGGTAATGAAGGTCCCCCCAGGTAAATGGAGATTCCCAGGTTCAAGTCTCTTTGATCCAAACCATTCACATCTATTCGTTCTCCCAAACATTTTAAATATATACCTAAAGGATTTTCTCCATAACCTGCTTAACTTTGTCTTCTGCCTGCATATATATGTTTCAATAGCCTGCCAGACACAGATGTTTCCTATATCCACAACAGTGCCAAAGCAGCTACCACAAGTGTTCAACTCTGACCTTGGAGACTTCCATCAAGCTGGACCTGCATTTTCCCTCCCAGCCACGGATGTTCTTGCAGACCCTGGACAGCATCAAAGCAGCCTATTCTTCCTGGAGTTGGCCAGTATTTCAGTCTTTTGACCACCCTACAACACCCCCAGTGTCAGCAAGAAGTAGCCAGAAGAGAATCTATGCCCGTTATTCACTTATTATTAACAAAAGGCTGGAATGGTGTGTTTCAGGACCAGGACAAACAGCTCCAGGTTCTCCCAGCATTCCTCAGTCCCTACCTGCTGCCTCACATGGCTGGCAACTCTCTACTGGCAACCCTCTACCCTAAATTTTCCAGGGCAGAGGCTTTCCCTCCTCCTCTTGACCATGTAATCTGACTGTTTTGTTGCTGTTATTTCTTCTCTTAACCCCTTGCATGGCAACCAAGAGCTGCTTCCAGTGAACCTAAATTCATATACTTTAACTTACTTTATATGAGAAGCAGCCCAAGTTCCTCATTTTTTAATTATAGAAAAAGGGAGGAATGTTAGAATTTTGGAACGAAACCTGTTCCTGGGTTGCCTAGTAACCTATGATGTCATCATGTCACCCACCAGGTGGCCACACCTGGAAGCCTTAGTTACCTTGCCCCTTAAAGGGACCAGCCAACATGTGGTCTCTCTCTTGGTCTCTCCTCTCTTGCTCCCTTCTCTCTTGCTCCCTTTCTCTTGGCCTCTCTTGGCCTCTCTTGGCCCTCTCCCCTTTCTCTGTCAGGGTGCCCTCCTCTCTCTTTCCCCCCATCATGTCCTACTCTCCCTCCTTCTCTCCCTCTCTTCACCTCCAGCTAATAAACCTCTTTCATATAAAAGATCTGTTGTAATCATCATGATTTAATTCATCCCTTTACAGTCTCAAAACTGCTTGACAGACACTGTTAGCATTCTCATAAGCCAATTGTTTTACTAATGATAATCCAGAATTCTCATCGCCTATAAGTCTGCTTGCTGCTTGCATATCTTGCCACGAAATCTTGAAATAACTCTTCAGATCCCTGACAGATTTTTGACATATCCTCCACCTGTCTACCTGTATGTGGAAGTTTATTCCAGGCCTTTCAGGCAGGAGCATTCACTTGAGCATAAACTGCCACATCAAAATCCAATTGCTGCCCTGTTTCCCTATAGAGTCCTTCCCCAGCAAGCATGTCTCCTTGAGCTCTATTGAATTCAGCTGTAACTTGACAGTGCTCTGCAAAATCCAACTTCCATAATAAATGATTTCCTCCTGACAAACATGCTCTTGCTAATTGCTTCCAGTCTCCTGGGCAGAAGGCCTCAGTAGACCAGGATTCTAACAGAACTTGAGTAAAAGGTGCTATAGGACCATATTGAAAGCATACAGTTTTTAATTCTTTAAATTGTTTAAAAGAAATAGGGGCATGGACTCTCACCCTATTACCCCGTCTGTCAGGTTGTTCTATAATTGGAAAACCATAAAACTCAGTTATATCTTCTCCTTTCTGCATAGCTTGTAAAGAAGCTTGTAAAGGGAATACAGTTGCTTATGCAATGGATAAAGGAAAAGGTCCACTGGTGTTTTGAGCTATAGCAACTGTAGCCATCTCAGGAGGAAGGTCCAAGCCTGCAATCAATGAGGGAGTTGGACTGGGGGATTGAGCCACATTTTCTCTAATCGCTAATCCTCCAATTTTTCTGTTTATTTCCTCCAAGCTCCATTCCAACTTCTTAATTTCTTTTTGCCAAGGCTCAAGTTTCTTAACACTTATAGTCTGAATTGGAAGATATCTCTCAGAATCCTCCAGCCTTGCAACCTCATCAGGATTTAAGTCATCCTCAAAGTCTTCTCCTGACAAAGAATTATCATCATCCAAAGAGACATAGAACTCTTCAGGAGGAGCTGGTTTTGTCTCAAAGCCTCCTGTTTGTCTTTCCTCCTTCTCTCTGACCCTGAAAGTTTCACTTTCTTTGTCTCTAATTAAAGGCCATACAAAAACCATGACATTACTGCCCCTTTCCTATTTTCACTCTCAGTTTTACTCAACATGCCCCTTTATAATCTGAGCTCATGAACACCACCATGGTGTCCTTCACTGCTTTCCCCATATGCTAGGTCCCTGGTTCAGGTGCCAAACTGCCAGAGTCCACCAGCGGAGTGAAAGAGTACCTGAATGGGGAGTGAGGATTAAAATAATTAAAACAAATCACACTACACACAGGAAAGGCTTGAGAGGGCTGTCAGTATGACTGAAGCAGCCTTGGTTTATTCCAGGGTTTATTTTTTATAGGTAAAGCAAAGACAAGTCACATCCATACAAAAAGAAAAGGTTCGTGGAAACGCCTAACTTCTTTTCAAAAACTACTTCCCTATAGCGGATCTAGTCCTTTTTTAAAACTAATTCCCTAAAGCAGTTATGGTCCAAGGTCACACAGACAAGCTTTTAAGGAATTTGGTGACACCTCCTCTCCTCTATGTCAAGGTGAAGGCCAAGGTGAAAACATAACAAAGGAGCTCTCTACAACAAAGCAGCTAAGAACAGGCTGTAGCAATCATAAAGTAAGATACCCCAAGGTGTGGCATAGATGGGGGAAGTTCTAGAGAGGATGAGAAACTTCCGATGGTCCCTAAAGCCGTGATTTTCTTCATGTCACCTGGGCACAAAGTCCTCGCTGCAGATTCTCGGTCTTGTTCAAAAAAGGACTCAGAGGAGAACTTGTGAACAATTTATTGGGAGTCAGATGGAGAGAGAACAGGCCAGGGGAGCTAGCGAGCTTGGCAACTGCCAGAGGAGAGAAATAGGAGGAGTTAACACCTTAACTAGAATATGAGAAAAAAGGGACACCCCAGGAGAAAAGGGAGACACTGCAGGAAAGTACAAGAACTCACGCCTGGGGACTTTGCTCCTTCTATCTTTTATGGAAGAAGGCAAAACTGCCCTCCATCTAGAGTGACCTAGGCTTTGGGCATAAAAGCAGCACTCCACCCTTTTGGGACAACCAAGAGGAAATATGTAACCTCGATATTATTTATTTTAACATCGAAGCAATTGCTCTCGGTAGCTTTAAAATGCCTGATGTGCCTAAGAAAGAACAATAGCTGTGTTGGCCACGTTCATTTCTAGTTTGTTACCTTGGAGTTAGTTTAAACCTTTGATTGCTTTGAGCCTGCCATTGGTAGGTCTTCATCACATGATCGGTGGACAGCAGCAGCACCTTATGGCTCTTTTACGACTCATTATAAGGCCAGGCCTCCTGGTTTCTTTGTAATCTAGCCACCGTAAAAGGTAAGCCTTGGAAGTGAGTTAAAAGCAGTTTGGAAACTTTTCATTATAGTGTTTAAAATTTACTCCCTTAAAAAATTTTTTTTAGTACCCAACTATGATGATTACTATTGTCAACTCAACCTCATGGAAGCAAGCCCCAGGGCACACCTGTGAGGGGCCGTCTAGATTAAGTTAGCTTCTGGGACTGTGTGTGAGAGATTTTCTGGGCAGAGCAGGTATGAAAGGGACAGGGCAAGCTGAACACTTGCATGCATGCATTAATTCATTACTCTGTTCTCAGGTGCAAGTGCATGCTACAAGGCCAGTACTCTCAGACTTCTGTGACTGTGATGTCCCTGCTGTGGTGGGCTGCAACCTGGAATTGGAGCCAGATAAACTCTTTCTACCTTAAGTGGCCTTTTTCAGAATACTTGATTACAGCAACAGGAAAAGACACTAAGACGCCCATCTAGCAAAGACACACTGACCACTGACCATAGCATTTGTCTCAGGGGAAGCTTATGTCCACGAGTCTCACATTGTGCCCAGGAAGCAGATGGCTGTAGCTGGCCCTTTTATTCATTTTCTTCTTGCCAGCATCCCCTGTCAATCAAAGGTCATATGGCTCCTCCAGGAGGTTGGATAGGACCAGCCTCTTCTCAGCTCCCATCTCAACAACTGTGTGATAAACTAATCTTTGTTTATGTTTCCCAAGTGAGAAAAGGCCCAGGCCACCCTGAAAGGAGAATTATATACTCCTTCAATAAAAATTATAAGGAGTAATTATATGTGTCCTTAAAAGAAACAAGTAGAAATATCACTCCACCCCAAATAGAGTGAGGTTTTATTATTTTCTTTTCTTTATTCTTCTTTCATATATTATTTCCTAACTGCAGTTTCCTTTCCTCCTCCTCACAGTCCTACCCCTTACTTCTCCTCTCCTCTCCATTTCCCTTCAGAAAATATCACCTAAACATAGAATATCAAGTTGCAATAAGACTAGACACCTTCCGTCCTATTACAGCTGAATGAGGTAACCCAGTAAGGAGGAAATGGGTCCCCAAAGTAGGCAAAACAGTCAGAGTCAGGACCCCCCTCCTACTATTAGGAGTCCCACAAGAAGATGAAGCTACACACCATAAAATATATGCAGAAGGCCTAGGTGAGTCCCATGCAGGCTCCCTGGTTGTCAGTTCAGTCTCCGTGAGCCCAGTTAGTTGATTCTGTGAGTTTTCTTGTAATGTTTGTAACCCTCCTGGCTCCTACAATCCTTCCTCCTCCTCTACCACAGGATTCCCTAAACTCTGCTTACTGTTTGGCTGTGGGTCTCTGCATCTGTTCCTATCAGCTGCTGGATGAAGCCTCTCAGGAGACAATTACTCCAGGTTCCAGTCTACGAGTAAAGCAGAAGATCATTAAGAATAATTTTGACTTTTTTTTTCTAGTCATGTTTGTTTTTATCCTAGGTCTCTGGACTATTCGACCTCTACTTCCTGGCCCTGCAGGCAGTGCCAGGGTTGGGCTGCCTCTCATGGCATGCTTCTCAAGCTGGACCAATCATTGGTTGACCATTGTCACAAGTACCACCTTTACTGCAGTCCGTCTTGCAGGCGGGACATATTGTAGGTTAAAGGCTTCATAGCTGGGTTGTTGTCCCAATCCCTCCACTGGAAGACTTGCTTGGTTACAGAAGATGGCCAGTTCAGGCTCCATATCCCCCACTGATAAGAGTCTTCGCTAAGGTCACCCACAAAGATTCCTGGGAGTTTCCATTGCACGGGTTTCTACCTCACCCCTGAAAATGCCACCCAATTACGGTGGTCTTTCTCTGAACTCTCTCCATCTCCCCGCTTTCTGATCCCACCTCATCATTACCCATACCCAGTCCACCGGAGATATCTATTCTATTTCCTCTTCCCAGAAAGATTCATGCTTCCCACCCGGAGTACTCCTTGTTACTTATCTTCTATGGGTCTGTGGATTGTAGCATGACTATCTCTTACTATGGAGCTAATGTCTACTTCTGAGTGAGTACATACCATGTTTGTCTTTCTGGGTCTTGGTTACCTCACTAGGGATGATTTTTTTTCTAGTTCCATCTATTTGCCTGCAAATTTCATGATACAATTTTTTTTTTAACAGCGGAATAATAGCTCATTGTGTAAATGTGCCACATTTTCCTTACCTATTCTTCGGTTGAGGGACGGCTCATTATTTTTTTTCCCCAGTTTCTGACTACTATGACTAAAGCTGCTATGAACACAGTTGAGTAAGTGTCCTTGTGGTATTGTGGAGCATCCTTTGAGTATATGGCTAAGAATGGTATAGCTGGATCTTGAGGGAGATGTTTTCCCAATCTTCAGAGAAACTGCTATTTTGATTTTCAAAATAGCTGTACAACTTTGTGCTCCCGCCAGCAACGGAGGAGGGGTCCCCTTGTTCCACATCCTTGCAGCATGCGCTGTCGCTTGTTTTACTGATCTTAGCCATTCTGACAGGTGTAAGGTGGAATCTCAAAGTCATTTTGATTTGCATCTCCCTGATGGCTAAGAATATAGAACATTTTTAAGTGTTCGCTGTTGAGAATTTTCTGTTTGGATCTGTGCCCCATTTTCTAATTGAATTATTTGGTTTGTTCATGTCTGTTTCTTGAGTTCTTTATAGATTTGAGTACTAGCCCTCTGTCAGATGTGGAGTTGGTAAAAGTGTTTTCCCATTCTGTAGGCTGCTGATTTGTCCTATTAACAGTGTCCTTTGTCTTACAGAAGATTTTTAGTTTCAAGAAGTCCCATTTATTAATTGTTGATCTTAGTGCATGAGCTATTGCTATTCTTTTCAGGAAGTTGTCTCCGTGCTGCATTGAAAAATATTCCCCACTTTCTCTCCTATTAGGTTCAGTGTATCTGGTTTTATGTTGAGGTCTGATACACTTGGACTTGAGTTTTGTGCAGGGTGATAGAGATAGATCCATTTGCATTTTACTACATCAAGTTAGACCAGCATCAGTTGTTGAAGATGGTTTCTATTTTCCATTGTATATTTCTGGATTCTTTTTCAAAAATCAGGTGTCCATACATGTGTGGATTTATGTCTTGGTCTTCTATTCAATTACATTGGTCAACATGTCTGTTTTTATGCCAATACAATGCAGCTTTTATTACTGTTCAGCTTGATGTCAGGGATGACCGTACCTCTGGAAGTTCTTTTATTGTACAAGATTGTTTTAGCTATCCTGGGTTTTTCGTTTTTCCATATGAAATTGTGTATTGTTCTATCAAGGTCTGTAAAATTATTGTGTCAGAATTTTGATACTGATTGCACTGAATCTGTAGATTGCTTTCAGTAGGATTACTAATTTTAATATGTTAATCATATCAATCCATGAGCATGGGGGAGCTTTCCATCTTCTGATATCATCTTCAATGACTTGAAGATTTTATTACACAGGTCTTTCATTTGCTTGGTTAGAGTTACATTGTGAAATTTTATATTATTTGTGGCTATTGTGAAGGGTGTTGTTTCCCTGATTTCTTTCTCAGCCTGTTGTCATTTGTATATAGGAGCACTACTGATTTGTGGTTGTTGTTACTCTTGTATCCAGACACTCCACTGAATGTGTTTATCAGCTATAGGAGTTGCCTGGTAGAATTTTTGGTATCACTTATGTATACTAGTATATCATCTGCAAATATAGCAATACTTTGACTTCCGACAGGTGTAAGGTGGAATAAAATCTTCCCAATTTGTATACCTTTGATCTCTGCCAGTTGTCTTATTGCTCCAGCTACAGTTTAAAGTACTATATTGAATAGATACAGAGAGAGTAGACAGTAGACAGCCTTGTCTTGTCCCTGATTTTAGTAGAATTGCTTTGAGTTTCTCTCCATTTATTTTGATGTTGGCTATACACTTGCTATAAATTACCTTTACTATGTTTAGGTAGGTCACTTGTATCTGTGATCTCTCCAAGCCTTTTTTTTTTTTTTTGAGGGTTAGGTGTGGGGAAACAGGGTTTCTTTCTCTGTGTAGCTTTGGCTCTCTTAGATTCCCTTTGTAGACCAAGCTGGCCATGAACTTACAGAAATCTGCCTGTTTCTGCCTCCTTGAGTGCTGGGATTACAGGCATGTGTCAGCTGCCTGGTCTCTCCAAGACTTTTGTCATGAAGAGGTGTTCTATTTTGTCAAAAGTTTTTTCAGCACGTAATGAAATAGTCATATGTTTTTTTTCTCTCATTTTGTTTATATGATGGGTAACACTAACTGATTTTTTATATGTTGAACCATCCTTGCATCTCTGGGATGAGGCCTACTTGATCATGGTTGAACAATTCCAGTTTACAGTCCATTACAATGGAGAAATCAAAGGAAGAACTCAAAGACTCTAGGCACAGCACATCCATTTTTTTCTTAAGTGTTTCCAGTTTTGTGGAGTACTAGCCTTTCAAGTATGACCTAGTAATTCTTTGGGTTTCCTCAGAGTCTGTTGTTTTGTTCCCCTGTTCATTTCTGATTTAGTTAACTTGGATATTATCTTTTGTCTTTTATTAGTTTTGATAAGGGCTTGTCTATCTTCTTTATTTTCTCAAAGAACAAATTTTTTGTTTCATTGATTTGTATTCTTCTCTTTGTTTCTATTTTGTTGATTTCACACCTCAGTTTGATTACTTCTACTCCTCTTCAGTGTGTTTGCTTCTTTTTGTTCTAGAGCTTTCAGGTGTGCTATTAAATTTCTAGTATGATATCTCTCCAGTTTCTTTTTAAAGGCACTTAGTGCAATGAACTTTCCTCTTAGCACTGCTTTCATTGTGTCGCACAAGTTTGGGTATGTTGTACATTCTCTTTCATTGAATTCTAGGAGTTCTTTAATTTCTTCCTTTATTTCTGCCTTGACCCTGGAATAGTTCATATTGTAGCCTGACATTTGAGACAGAGCTGCAGTCATCTTTGTAGTCAACTTTCATTTTGTTTCTAAGGTGAAATTAAGGTTAAAATTTTAAACTTTTCAACTTTGCTTCCTGGAAGCCATTGTTCATAGCTGACCTTATGACTCAGTAGTGTCACAACTCATACTTTGTCATCTATTTACCTGGCTATACTCTGGTTACACCCTTCTTACCTACACACCTGGCTACACTTTGATGTACCCTAGAAGAATCTAAGCATTGCCTCACTTACCTCACTTAGGACCAGTGAGCTTAAAGGTTAACTGATAAGACTTTGTCTGTGTTAGGTTAGGACCAATTTATAAATGAACGAAAGAGGCTCGCAACAGATCTTATATGAAAGAGGTTTGTTAGGTGGAGAGCAGAACATGATGGGGAGAAAGAGAGAGAGAATGGGAAAGAAGGGGGAGGCACCCGATAGAGAAAGGGAGAAGACCAAGAGAACAAGAGGAGCAAGAGAGCAAGAGACAGACCAGGTGTCGTGTTGTCCCTTTAAGGGGCCAGGTAACCATGCCTCCCAGATGTGGCCATCTGTCCAGGTGACACAAGATGACTGGCATAAATTGCTAGGTAACCCAGAAGCAGGTTCTGTTCCAAAATACTAACAGTCTAGTTAGCCAAAAATGTAATATTGCTTTATACAGTTTGTATTACTGTCCTCCCCATGTCTTTTGCATTTGGTTCTTTCTATTAAAAAAAAAAAAAGACCCTGCTGTGTGAACTTATAGATGTTACAGTTAGGCTCCTGAGTCCTTACTGTGACCCTGATCAATCAGCTTGGAAAAGGCATTCCAATAAACAATCCATATCTAATGGAGACCAGAGCCTGACTGGTTTGTGCAGCTATTCTTATACTAGGACACTTCAGTAAGGAACTGTTCAGTTTCTTTGAGTTTGTAGGTTTTCTGATTTTGTTGTTGAAATCAAACTTTAATCTATGGTGGTCTAATAGAATACAGGGGATTATTTCAATTTTCTTGTATCTGTTGAGACTTGCTTTGTGACTGAATATGTAGTCAATTTTTGTGAATAATTCATGAGACTCAGAAAAGAAAACATTCTCTTTTGTGATTAGCTGAAATGTTCTATAGCTATCTGTTAGGTCCATTTAACTCAGAACGCCAGTTAACTCCATTATTTCTCTGCTTAGTTTTTGTGTAAATGTCCTGTCCATTGGTGAGATTGGGGTATTGAAGGCTCTGAGGTATGATTTTATCTTTAGTAATGTTTTGTGATCCTCCCTGCCCTGGGGAGGATCAGCTGATATAGTTACAGGACCTCCCTACCACCACCTCAGAATAGAGAAAAATGATGAGCTCCAGGACCAACTTCAGGAAGGCAGGTCAACTTTATTCAGGGAAAATTTGGGTTATGTAGAACATTGAGGATGGGTGGAGATTCCCAGAGTTGGTATAGATCATTGGCTGGAGGACTAAGGTACTGAAATGCCTCATTTACATGGATAGGCATTCCAGGAATGCCAGGTGCTTGCTGAAGTGGAAGATTCTTATCAGGAGAAAAAGAATTGAACCTATAAATTCCCTAAGGACTAGGAGACATTCCTCAGGTTGAGCGTGTGGGAATCAGGTTTCACAGACAGAGAAGAGGAAACCAGCTGAGTTTAAGGCTTTCTGGTCATGGTGAACTGCAACCTTAGCAGCAGGGGTTCCTGACAATGTTTCTTTTTTACAAATGTGGTGTCCTTAAATTGGGGGCACAGATGTTCTGAATTGAGGTGTCATCTTGGTGGATTTTTCTTCTAGTGAGTTTAAAATGTCCTTCCTCATCCCTTTTGATTAATTTTGGTTGGAAGTGGGTCTTTTTGTTTGTTGGTTTTTTTGTTTGGTTGGCTTTTATATTAGATAACTACAATTGTTTGCTTCTTGGGTCCATTTGCTTAGAAAATCTTTTTCCAACTCTTTACTTTGAGGAGTATCTATCTTTGATGTTTATGTGTGTTTCTTGTATCAGCAGAAGGATGTATCCTGTTTTTACATACATTCTGTTTGTATCTATCTTTATGGGGATTGAGTTCATTAATAATTGAGAGATATCAATGACAATTGATTGTTAATTCCTGTTCTTTTGTTGGTGGTGGTGGTGATGGTGTTTTGTGTATGTGTGTGTGTCTCCAGTTCCCTTCTTCTGGTTTGGCTAGTAGGAGATTATTTATTTTCTGTGTTTTCACAGATGAAGTTAACCTCCTTGGGTTAAAGTTTTCCTTCACATTTCTTCTATAGAGCTGGATTTTCAAAAATATGTTGTTTAAATTTTGACTTTTCTATGGAAGAGCTTGTTTTTCTCCATCTATGGTGATTGAAAGTTTTGCTGGGTATAATAGCCTTGGCTGGCATCCATTATCTCTTAGCAACTGTAAGATATCTGTCCAGGACCTTCTGGCTTGTAGAGTCTGTTGAAAGTTGGGTGTAATTCTAGTAAGTTTGCCTCTGTATGTTACTTGGCCTTTTTCCCTTGTAGTTTTTAATATTTTTCTTTGTTCTGTATGTTTAGTGTTTTGATTATTATATGGTAGGGAAAGGGGACTTTCTTTTCTAGCCCAATGCATTTGTTGTTCTGTAAACTACTTGTCCTTTTTAGACATGTCCTTCATAATTTTAGGAAATTTTTCTTCCATGATTTTGTTAAAAGTGTTTTCTACATCTTTGTGCTGGGATACTTTTCCTTCTTCTATTCCTATTATTCTTAGGTTTAGTCATTTCATAGTTTTTCATATTTCCTGGATGTTTTGTATCAGGAATTTTTTGAGATTTAAATTTCCTTTGAATGATGTATCAGTTTCTTCCATTATACAGTATATGCCTGATATTCTCTCTTCTGTATTTTGTTGGGTTTTTTTTACAGTTTATTCACTTTATATCCCAGCTGTAGCCCCCTCCATCTTTCTTCTATGCCCCTCCCCCAGTCCAGTGATGCTCAAGTTCCTCCTCCCCTTCCATGTGACCCTAGTCTATCAGGTCTCATCAAGATTGGCTATATTGTCTTCCTCTGTGACCTGGTAAGGCTATTCTCCCCTGAGGGGGAGGTGATCAAAGAGACACTCTCTCAGTTCATGTCAGAGACAGTCCCTGTTCCCATTACTATGGAACCCACTTGGACACTGAGCTCCCATGGACTACATCTGTGCAGGGGTTCTAGGTTACCTCCATGCATTGTCCTTGTCTAGATATCTACAGGTAGAAAAATGCAAATAGATCTATACTTATCACCCTGCAAACTAAAGTCCAAGTGGGTCAAAGATCTCAACATAAAACCAGACACACTAAACCTGTTAGATAAAAAAGTGGGGAAGAGCCTAGAACTCATCAGCATGGGAGACAACTTCCTGAACAGAATACCAACAGCACAGGCTCTAAGAGCAACAATCAATAAATGGAACCTCATGAAACTGAAAAGCTTCTGTAAAGCAAAGGATACTGTCATCAGAACAAAACGACAGATTGGGGAAAGATCTTCACTAGCCCTATATCTGACAGAGGGCTAATATCCAGAATATATAAAGAAGTTAAAAAGTAACAAATTGAATAATCCAATTTAAAAATGGGGTACGGAGCTAAACAGAGAATTCTCAATAGAGGAATACTGAATGGCAGAAAAACACTTAAAGAAATGTTCAGCATCCTTAGCTATCTGGAAAATGCAAATCAAAACAACCCTGAGATTTCACTTTATACCAATAAGAGTGGCTAAAATAAAAAACTCAAATGACAACACATGCTAGAGAGGATGTGGAGAAACAGGAACCTTCCTCCACTGCCGATGGGAATGTAAATTTGTACAGTCACTGTGGAAATCTGCTGCTTTCTCAGACAATTAGGAATAGTGTTACCTCAAGATCCAGGTATACGACTCCTGGGTATATATCCAAAAATGATCAAGTACACAACAAGGACATTAGCTCAACCATGTTCATAGCTGCTTCATTTGTAATAGCCTGAACCTGGAAACAACCCAGATGTCCCTCAGTTGAGGAATGAATACAAATATTGCACATTTACACAATGGAATTCTGCAATTAAGAACAAGGAAATCATGAAATTTGCAGGCAAAGGGTGGGAACTAGAGAAGATCATCATCCTGAGTAAGGTATCCCAGAAGCAGCAAGACACACACAGTATATGTTCACTTATAAGTGGATATTACACATATAATATAGGATAAACATACTAAAATCTGTACACCTAAAGAAGCTAAGCAAGAAGGAGGACCCTGGGTAAGATGATCAATCCTCAGTCAGAAAGACAAACAGGATGGTCATTGGAAGAGGGAGAAAACAGGAAACAGGACAAGAGCCTACCACAGAGGGCCTCTGAAAGACTCTACCCAACAATGTATCAAAGCAGATGCTGAGACTCATAACCAAACCTTGGGCAGAGTGCAGAGAATCGTATGAAAGAGGGGAGAGATAGAAAGACCTGGAGGGGAAAGACACACATGGTATATATTCACTCATATAGACATATTATATGGGATGGACCTACTAAAATCTGTACACCTAAAGAAACTAATCAAGAGGGAGGACTCTGGCTAAAATGCTCAATCCCCAACCAGAAAGGCAAAGCATATGAACATCAGAAGAAGAAAAAAACAGGAAACAAATTAGGAGCCTGTCACAGAGGGCCTCTTAAAGGCTCTGCCCTGCAGAACATCAAAGCAGATGCTGAGACTTATGGCCAACTGTTGGGCAGAGTGCATAGAATCTCACGAAAGATGATGTGGGAAATAATAAGATAGGGAGAGGACAGGAGCTCCACAAGAAGAGCAACAGAACCAAAAAATCTGGGCACAGAGGTATTTTCTAAGACTGATACTCTTCTGATTCTTTTATTCTCTTGGTGATGGTAGCATCCATAGTTCCTATTAGCTTACTTAAAATTTCCATTGCCAGGATTCCTTCAGTTTGTGTTTTCTTTATTGTTTCTAATTTCATTTTCAGGTCTTGAACAATTTTATTCATTTCCTTCACCTGTTTCATTGCTTTCTCAACTTTCTTTGAGGGATTTATTAATTTCCTCCAATTGTTTATTTGTGTTTTTCTGAATTTATTTAAGGGATTTATTCATATCATCTTTAAGAATCTCTATCAACTTCGTAACGTTAGTTTTACGGTCACTTTCTTGTGCTTCAGCTGTGTTGAAATATTCAGGACTTGCAGTAGTAGAATGGCTAGGTTCTGATGGTGGCATATTATCCTTGCTGTTGTTGATTGTGTTCTTAAGCTGGCCTCTAGGCATCTAGGCTTGGGGCAATTATAGGTTTAGTGCCAGTTTCTGGGTTTATCTTTGTTGGATCAGTGCTTTTCCCCTTGGTTTCTATTTCTTCCCTGGTCTTCTGGCCTCGACAGCCTTTGTTTCTGTTAACCAGCAAGTTCTCTTTTCCAGCAGGAGCCTTCTCTGGGTGTTTGGCTGTCTGTATGGCCTTTGAGGTCTAGGTATCTTCACGGCCCCTGATAGAACAGGGGCTTTCGGCCAGAGTTGTAAGGTTGTATTGTAAATAAAATATATGGAGTGTTGGGCTATACAATGTTTATTATTTGTCCTAAGATCATCACAGTGGTCATATTTAACCTGCTATCACAAATAATAAGAAACAGACACCTGTTAGATTTTTAAATATATTTCTATTACAATTTATTCACTTTGTGAACCACCATGTGGTTGCTGGGAATTGAATTCAGGACCTTTGGAAGAACAGCCAGTGCTCTTAACCTCTGAGCCATCTCTCCTGCCCCTAGATTTTATAATTGCTTTATTTACCTTGGGCTGGGTGGATATTTCACCTACACTGTCTCAATAACCTCACCATTCATCTCCCACCCCTCATCCAAAGCCATCCACCTTAATCCTTCTCATCTGGTCTACCTTCCATCCATAAGCCCATGGTATTTGCACATATATTTCGTCTGGGCCTTTTCACGCCATTTTTGGAGTCCTCCGTCTTGGCCCATATGATTTTTCTCTACACTAACCCAGCATGGTGTCCTTCTTCCTCCTCTCTTCCCATCTTTCTGTTGCCCATGATTCTCCTCTCCTCAAAACCCCAGAAACCATAGCCACACCTACCCCATTCTGCCCTGCCCAGGTATAGGCCATTTAACCAGCCAATCAGGTATACCTTAGGAAAGTTAATAAAACAAGGATAGATATAACTAGATTTTAAGGGCCAGTGACGGGCATCAGACCAACCTCCAAAATGGAGCTGGGATATGGAGATAAGGAGGGAACCTGTTGTTGGGAGATGCTGAGGAGGCTCTGAGGAGTGCTAGATGTCTGAGGGTGGGGTCTTAACTTGGGTTCTGGGTACCTATGTGACCTCCAGTATAGTTGGCCAAGATTTTATTACATTATGTAGAAAAGTTTGACTTCTCATTTCAGAGTACTGGTTTGTTGTTGTTGTCGTTTGCCTTTATCATCTAAGAGCTCATTAAAGCGCTTATTTAAAAGTCTTCTGAGGAATGGATACAGAAATTGTGGTACATCTACACAATGGAATATTACTCAGCAATAAAAAAAAAACAAGGAAATCATGACATTTGGAGGTAAATGGTAGGAACTGGAAAAGATCATCCTGAGTGAGGTATCCCATAAGCAGAAAGACATACACAGTATGTACTCACTTATAAGTGGATACTAGACATATAATATAGGATAAACATACTAAAATCTGTACACCTAAAGAAACTAATCAAGAAGGAGGACTCTGGTTAAGTTGCTCAATCCCCATTCAGAAAGGCAAAGAGGATGGACATCAAAAGAAGGAGAAAACAGGGAATAGGACAGGAGCCTGTTACAGAGGGCCTCTGAAAGGCTTTATCCTGTAGGGTATCAAAGCAGATGCTGAGACTTATGGCCAACCTTTGGGCAGAGTGCAGGGAATCTTATGAAAGAAGTGAGAAATAGTAAGATCTGGTGAGGACAGGAGCTCCACAAGGAGAGCAACAAAACCAAAAAATCTGGGCACAGGGGTCTTTCCTGAGACTCATACTCCAACCAAGTACTGTGCATGGAGATAACCTAGAACCCCTGCACAGATGTAGCCCATGGCAGTTCAGTGTCCAAGTGGTTACCATAGTAATGGGAACAGGGACTGTCTCTGACATGAACTGATTGGCTTGCGCTTTGATCACCTCCCCTGAGGGGGGAGGAGCCTTACCAGGACACAGAGGAAGACAATGCAGCTACTCCTGATGAGACCTGATAGACTAGGATCAGAAGGAAGGGGAGGAGGACCTCCCCTAGCAGTGGACTGGGGGAGGAGTATAGGTGGAGAAGGGGGAGGGAGGTGGGATTGGGAGAGGAGAAGGGAGCTACATGGGGGATACAAAGTGAATAAATTGTAATTAATAAAAATAAAAAAATTTAAAAACATATAAAAAAGGCTTCCTTCAAAGGTAAATTCAGGTTCCACATACAGAAAAACTGACAGTGATCTTGAATTATCCCATTTCATGCTATGCATATTATCCCATTTCATGCTATGTCATCAATAAAACATGAAGAAAAACTGTTAGAGTGAATATTTATCAGTTTGTGATACTACTTGGTAACCCTGCCTTTTCTTCTCTCAACCTCCTCCTCACTTGGGCTCAGTGCCTTCCTGGTATCCCACCCAGCTCCAAGCAAAGAGCAGATTAGAACAACTAATAACAGCACAACAAACCAGCAGCATGTCTTACAATTTGGAAACAAAATCAACCAAGACAGATAGTGAATAAAGCCAGCATGTAGAAATGAAACAGGCTTGCAGTGAGAACTTCTCTCTGCTACTCATGTGCTGACTTTGCCATATTGATTATTAATTGGTAGACCATGCAGACTTTTAACTTGCAGCCTCCCCTCTGCCTCAGCCTCCCAAAAACTGAGATTACAGGTATGTTTCAGCTCATCATGTTTGAGCTCAAACATGAAAATAGAGGCTCTGAACTCTCAATAGTAGCAGAATGTCAATTGAGAGCAGTTGCTATTATGGAACAGCTGGCTCCATTTTTCCTTCAGTCAAATTTTGATTTATTCTGTGTTGTTCCTTCTGGTGCTTTAATCATACCCCAAGCTAAAGGTTAAGCTAAAGGACAACTTTTTAAAAACTCATTCTTCCTCTACAATCTTCTGATTTGTACATCATAAATTGTTTCCATTATGTCTGACCATAAGCATGTGCTTTCCTCATAACCATAAAATAACTAAGTGCTTACCGAAAAAAGTTCCCTTTCACAGCTTTTTTTTTTCTTTGTTATAAACAGTTCCTTTACCTTTGGTTGGGAGACCACTTCTCCTAATCGCAAGGAGACTGTAAGTTTGGCCTGAACGTGAAAATAAAATCTTTGCTTGCAACATCTCAGTGGTGACTCCTAGTGTTTGACACCATAACATTACCAGTTAATATTATAGTTCTAAGCTTTTGTCAAGCCTAGGTATATCAGTCAGATATCCAGAGGTTGCCAGAATGTGCAACAACCTGTGAGTTCTAGATGGGCAAGGGAAAGCCAACCAGGAGTGGGCCACCAAGAGCAAATCTATGGAGAAAACATTGTCCAAAAGATTGAATGTAGCAGGAGTCATGGTTCTTAAAAAGAGATAGGTTTCTCTCAAGATGGATCAGATTCTCTTGACTTCAGGAGGCCTCCAGCTAGGATAGTTAGCTTTAAATACCAACTTGCCACCATATAGGATAACTTGAGAAAAATAATAATGCCTCAGTTGAGGGAGAACTGTGAGTATGTCTATAGGAGATTAGCTTGATAGTTAATATATATAGAAATACCAAGTCCATTTGGGACAACACCATTCCCTATGTACAGAATCCTAAGCTATATGAAACAGAACATCTATATGAAAGCTAGCTATCAAGCAGGCAGCATAGGTCCATTTGTTTGGATCTGCTCTTGACTATGAGTGTGCTATGACTAGCTTGAGTTCTTCCCTTAATTTCTCTACTGTAATGGACTGTAGCCTGGAATTATAAGCCAAATAAACTCTTCCTCCATATCTTGCTTTTGGTCAGGATGTTTTATCAGAGCACCAAAATGAAACTAGAACAGACCAGCCTATAAGGAAACAAATCTGCCTCCAAAGTTTTCCTCTGTCGGAAGAGATGAAACAGCTAGGATCCAGGCTCCTAGCACAGCATCAGCTGAGAACCATAGTGACTAAAAGGCTTTACCCAGGGGTTTAACAGACCCAGAAGCCTCTGATTGGCTGGGTATGCACACACAAATTATATGAAGAACAAGGACTAATCAGTGAAGTGAATAAAGATGGTTCTTAATCAGAGCTGCTGCTCAGTCCCTTCTCCTTTCTCCCTCTCTGTGTTTCAGCAGAAACAAAGAGTTAACCAAGAGAAACAGAGGACAGCCTCCTCTCTCACTCATTACCCTGAAGCTATGTATGGAGTGTGTGTACCTGTTTCCAGTTGTCATTACATCATGGCAAGGTTTCTTCTGCTCTGCTGTTACCACTGGGGGCCTTTCCTGCTGTGAACACTGGCTATGATTTGGCTTGCTCCTCCTAAACCCATCAGTATAAACACAATGCCACAGAATTGGTATATTGTAGAGGGAAGGTTTATTAGCTCACAGATCTGGTCTAAGAAAAATTGGTCATGTCTTCTGATGGCCTTCATGCTAGAAAAAAACCTGAATTAGTACCTGGAATGACATATGAGGGCCAGGGTGGGACAGGCCCACCCAATTCAACTGGCTTTTGTAGAATAGTCACTCTAGAGATAGCCCATTGACTCACTAATCCTTTAATCCTTAAGTGGATTAATCCATTCATGAGATCACAGCCCTAATAATCTCTTAAAGGTCCCACACAATCTCATCTCTAAAGGTAAGGTTCAACATAAATTTCTGAGGGAACAAGTTACATTTGTACCATGGCGGTATCAAACATTCATAAGTGATTTGACAGCCAGGGTAGTGGTTACTAGGACTATGAGTCCCTGTGAAGTCCAAGCTCTGAAGCTAGGAAGAAAGGAGCTCCAGGAGCTGGAAAATTGAAGATGCAAGAATCTGGGGACAGATGTGACATGCTGTGTTCACTCTGAGCAAAGCACAGACAATCACATATAGGCTGCATGAAAGTAAGCAAGAAGACCTTCCACACACAGGCAGCTTGGATCTCAAAAACATTGTTCTGATTTGCTTTCTATTGCTGATAAAGCACCATGACTAAAAGCAACTTAAAGGTTCACAAGTCTCAATCACACTCTGTCCCTGATAGAAGCCAAGGCAGGAACCCCCAAAACATAGAAAACTTAAGGCAGGAACTGAAGTAGAGAACGAAGAGGGATGCTGTCTCTAGCTTGCTCCCCATGGGCCTGCATTCTTACACAATCCAGAGTCATCTGCCCAGGAGTGCCATGGACCTCAGTGACTGGGCCTCCTCACATTAATTACTAATCAAGAAAATGGCCCACAGGCTTACCTACAAGCCAATCAGAGAGAAATATTTTTCTCAACTGATGTTCCTTCTTCCTAGATGACTGAGCTTGTGTCAAGCTGACAAAACTAAACACTACAAGAATATTTATATAAAACTCACAAAATTGGCATCCTACCAAGAATGGTTACATAACAGGTTATATCGCTGCTAACTTCAGGTTTCCCGGATATCTCTTTAACCGTCATTAGCTGATTCACAGATTATACACTTCACTAATAACGGCACGTCCTATGTTTGCTCAAAATACATGAGAGGAGATCAGAGGAAAATAAGTTTATATTAAGCTTAAAAATACCGGTGATTTTAGATACTTTAGACCAGAATGATTTTAAAGAAGTTTTGCCTATGCCTATATATCAATGTATTTTAAACTATGTTTTCCTCTATCAGCTTCATAATTACAGGCCTTATATTGAAGTCTTTTAATTTTGAGTTGTTTTTTTGTACAGCATAAGAAGTATGTAGCTAGTTTCATTCTTCTAAATTTGGATATCTGGTTCTCCAAGAAGGGTTTGTTGAAGAGGTTTTTTTGTTTTGTTTTGTTTTTCAGCATGTATTTTAACATCTTGATCAACAATGAGGTGTCTGCGGGTGTAAGATTTATGTCTGGGTCTTTTATTGCGTTCCATTGTCTACATGTGTGTTTGTGTGCTTGTATCACACCATTTACATCACCAAAGCTCCACATACAGTTCAGGATAAGGCACTGTGACACTTCTGTACTGTTCTTTTGGCTTTGGATTGTTTCACTCTTCAAACCATTTTGTTTCCATGAATTTTAAGATTTTTTTTTCTAATTCTGTGAAGAAGCTGTCAGAGGATGGATGGCGTCACATTAACTCTGTACATCTGTGGTAATGCAGACATTTTCACGATTTTGATCCTGCCAATTCAAAGCGTGGGAGGTTTGTCCATCCTCTACGTCTACTTCAACTTCTTTCTTTAGCATCTTAAAGTTTTCATTGTAGAAACTATTCATTTCCTTGACTAAGTTTCTCCCTGTACGTTATTTAGACCACTGTGGGTGAGAGTCCTTTAATTTCTTCCTCAGCAAATTCATTACTAGTATTCAAAGAAGTTACCAAACTTTGTACAGTTTTGTACCTTCCTAGCTTGCCGAAAGTGCTTATTCAATCTAAGAACTTCCTGGTAGAAATTTTTAGGATGTTTAAGTATAGACCTGCTACTAAAAATGATAATTTTACTTCTTCCTTTCCTGCATGTACCCCTCCTATTTCTTTTGTCTTGTTGACCTAACTAAACTTGAAGCATCGTGTTAAATAAAAGTGGAGAAAATGAGCACCCTTGTGTTTCAGATTATAAAAGAGATACTTTCAGGACTTGCCTATCAGGTATTAATATCACCTATAAGTTTATTGCACATAATTTTAGCGTATAGAAGCATGTTCTTTCTATTTTTAGTTTCTTTAGGACTTTATCAGCTTCTTTCAGCTCGGTAGGTTAATTTCTGTTCTCTGATCTTAGGTTTGTGGATGTTTCTGCAGTATTTCTTCGAGGCAATAAGCAACTGGTCTTCTTTGTTTTTGATCAGGTCAGTTAGTTTATATCCTTTACTTGGTGGCTTTAGGCTGCCTTCATTTAACATTATTGTTGTTGTTTCCTGTGGTTTTGCTCTATTTGATTGAATTACTAGTTGTTCTCTACTTGGTTGAATTACTCGTTATTTTTCTTCTTCCTTTTTTAGTATTAGTGGTTTGTTTATCTTCTCATGAAATACACTCTTTTCTGCACTAGTATGGATGCTATTGTTTTCACATTCCTCTGTATATAATATTCCTCTAAACATTTTCTGCAGTGTTGGCTTGGTTGTAATTAATTGCCTTAATTTGTGCTTGTCTTGAAAAGTTCTTATTCCTCTATCAGTTTCAAAAGATAATTTTTCTGGAGACAGTAACTTTGTTAACAGTATTTACTTCCAAGGCTTGGATTACACCATCTCATGCCTTCTTGCATTTTAGGGCTGATTATCACAGATCTGGTTTCTTTTGATGCTTCTGCCTTTACATTGGAATTGGTATTTCCCTTCTATCTTTAATATTGCTTAATTTTTTATATTTTTAAAAACTTCATTATGATATGTTATAGAGAAGCTCCTCTCTGCTGATGTCTTTTTGAGTTCTCACTGCCTCTAGAGTATCTCCATTTCTTTCTGTGGACTTGGGAAATGTTCTGTGATGTTTTCATTAAGCACATTATTTACTTTTATTCTTTGTCTCAGCTCCTTTTTTTTATCCTGAATATTCTTAGAGTGGATTCTGAATGTGTCCAATAGTTACTGAAGGTTTGGGGCATTGTGCTTTATACACGTTTATCTTGATTTGGTCTTCCATCTCTGACATTCTTGTTTTGTCTTGTCTGTGGATGATGCTTTCAATACCTTTTTTGGTTTTGTTGTTGTTGTTACTTTCTTGTTTTGTGAACTAATCTTCATTTTTAACATTCTGTGGTTCTTGTTGTCTTTTAAACTCTCAATTTCCTTGCTAAATATGTCCGCATGCTTTTTCATTTTTCTTCTGAACTTTTGAATGGTTCATCCACTTTGATAACTTTCTTACAGATCCTGATTCAGTTTCATTTATTCATCTATTTAATCGAGTCATTTCTTTGATCACTTACCCTTTTTTTAAATTATATTTTTAATTATTTTTGGCATGTCATTATCTCTAGTTTCCAGTATTGAGAAGCTGTGAACTTATACTTATGGAAAGATCATAATTTGTTTTCTCCTACTGTATTTGTGTGTGTGTTTCTTTGTTGTGCTTTGCCCATCTTTGAGATGTATGTGCCCTCTGGTATTTGTGTTTATGCTTTCTCTACTCTTTTTAATCTGCTTGTCTTCTTTTATGTGACTCTTCCTGGTTATTAGAGTTAGCCATTTGTCCTGAGTTTGAGTCTGGTTTGGGGGGGGGGGGTGCCAGCCAGAATAACTCTGTAACAGCTGCTTGTGAGTAGGGACTGAGGGAGTCTGGTGTCCTGATATGTCACTCTAATATGTTAAATAGACATCTCAGTTAGCCATTTTGAGTTTGAGACCAAACAGATAATGTCTGAGGTACCTATTAACATACCAAAGCAGACTCTAGCCTCAGATCTTCTTCAGAGTCATAAGAGCCTCTTATGGAGTTCTGGCTTCTTTCAGCTCTTCTCATTCATGCCCCCTATCCGAAATATTCCAGCCCCTGAACTTCAATTCCCTTGCCCCACTTCTGGTGCCTTTATAAACCAGCCATTTCAAACTCTCTTGGTTTCTGTTGGTGCCCTTAGTTATTCTCTTTGCCCCCTGGTCTTTCTTTCTTTCCTGTTCACCTCCCTTGCCCCTTTCTCTTCACTTCCTTCTCTCTCTTTCTCTTTCTCTCTCTCTCTCTCTCCATTGCCCTGTTCAGTATGCTGGCAAGGTCTAGTCTACTACTTTCTCTCCCTGCTCTGAACCCTTCCAAATGCCTCGGGCTGTTCTCCCCCTCATATCCACAACACTAAAAATCTCCTCAGCCACACCTCGGAGACACTGTGTACTCATTTTCATTCCCTGGTGAAGCATCACTTGGATTTATGTTACTCATTACCGTCTAGAAGGGTTTGAAGACTGTTTTAACCAATATTGAGATCTGGAAGATCTTCCAGTTTTAACCTGCACTTGGATAGCGCAGTTGCATCTCCAATTAGAGTAAGAGAGAATGATACTAGGGTACTAACTGGAGGTCATTCATAGTATTTTTAGAGCTAAAGTATATTAAAAGTTAAGCAGCAAGAAGAGCCAAGACTTAGAAAAGAAGACAGAGAAAGTATAAGAGTTAGAATTTTGAGACATAAAAAGAATATTACAATGTAAATGCAGAAAAAAAGGCAGTCATGACCACACTTATCCTGTGAAGAGGCAAGCTGAAACAAAACAACCAAACGATTAAAGTACAAAGTAAAAATATGAAAACGAAATGGGGGATAGTAGAATTTTCTTCTTAGTTAGACCGGATGTGGATTCTCATATCTTCCCCAGCCTTTGGTTGGATGCACTGCAGGCAGGGGCTGTGCTGCAGGTCTCAGTAATTCACACAAGTTAAACCTGTGTCTTTTCTGCTAAGTAAGGCTTCTGTGTGGCACCTCATTTTCTGCATGAACTCTGCATCCTTGGTTTCCCGGTCTCCAGTTACAACTTCCCCTCGGATGGGATTCTACTTTCCATGTGTGGTTTCCTGTGAAACCTCTGAGTGGGTACGGAAGGCCTACCTGATTATGTTTGCCTGTTACTGGATGTCACTTCCCAACCAGTTAATTGGCTTTTTTTTGTTTTTCTACATAGGAATACTGACAAGACTTTGCAAGTTCAGAAGGACATTCGCAGTGTTCCACTCACCCAGGAAGTGAGGCATAAGTGCTTCCCAGGCTGTGTGGTCCAGGGTACTCAACAAGAATCAGCAGCTTCAGACTTCCACATCATGCTTCTGGCTCAGACTATGCAGCCTCTGATGCTCCGATAATCAGTCCTCCCAGTGTGCATCCTGTCCCAGCCGTGTCTCTGCAGTCGGGCAATCTCCCTCTGGAAGTTGAGATCGTTTTTAAACTCTGGGCACTGGTAGCTTTCATCTCCCTGAGTGTCGGGCAGCAGCAAGAGGTGTCAACTGGCACCATCGGGTCACAGCCCTATGTGGGTCTCAGGTTTGGGGACATTTAGCCCTTATCAGGATTATAACCCCAGGCCAGCTTCAGGTCCTGGGACCCTCACAGCTCTCAACCTAGGCTTTATAGACTTCTAGGTTCTCTGAAGCTCTTCTGGCAACGGGGGCTTGCATGTTCTTGTCTCTAGCTTCTCAGCCTCTTATCCTTTAGACAGCCCTCTTTTTCTTGCTTGCTTGCTCTCTCTCTCACCTGTTGTGTCTTTCCCTACTTCCACTTTCCTTCCTCTTACTGCCCTGTCTGCTCTCAAAACCATTCAACTGCTTGTCCATAACTCAGTGACTCCACTCGGACAATTTCCATTGTCTCTCACACTGCACCTGAACGTTGCTGTATACCAGGGCACTCATTGCTGCTCGGAGCTGTTCAGAAACTCAGTAGAGTTGGTATCAGTCAGCAGTGAACACCCACTGCCGGGCAAGTGAGATTTCCGGGAAGCCTGCCGTCGGTGGTTCTAGGCCCAGAGGCCCACCAGGTAGGTGTGGCTTTGCAGGCAGTATGCATAGGATTTTAATCTGCTGCCACTTCTTCAGTTGTCAGGTAGCCACACCACCACCGCTGTCACCACCATTGCGCTCTGCTGTTTCTCCTCAAACTACCGCCTACACCCATACTACTTATGGTGTTCTGAAAGAAAATGGCCCCCACAGACTCATGGGGAGTGGCGTTATTGGAGGTGTGGCCTTGTTGGAGTAGGTGTGTTACTGGGCCGGGAGATGGGTGGGCTTTGAGGTTTCAGAAGCTCAAGCCAGGGCTTAAGGCTCACTGGCTCATCCTGCTGTCTGTGAATCCAGATGTAGAACTCTCCAGCACCATGTCTGCCAGCTAGCTGCCATGCTTCTGGCCATGATGATAATGGACTAAACCTCTAAACTCGTTAGCCGTAATTAAATATTTTCTCTTAAAAGAGTAGCTGTGGTCATAATATCTCTTCACAGCTATAAAGCTCTAAGACACTACCGAAAGTAGACAGAGAAACCCCTCAGGACAAGCCTGTATGGAGCCTACGGATTTAACTTCCAAGGATAAAGCACAAAAGGGCATCTCCCAGCTGAGTCCCTAAGTGAGCCTAAGCGGCCAGCTCATAGGCCCTGGAAATGGTGATCAGAATGACCATAGTCATTTGGAGCAGTCGCAACATTAACTCCGGATACGGATCCAATCATAGCAACTTATTGGGGACAATCTCAGCCTTGTCTGACTTCCCATGAGCCACTTGTTTTTGTATTTATCTCTCTGTCTGTTATTTGACTTAACACAATTTCATTTTTCCATACTCTAGTTTTATATACATACAAGCCATACTTTTATCATTATAAAAACTAGTAAATTTGATTTGAAATGTCAACAATTATTCAATTATTGAATTTAACAAATGGCTACTAGAAACATATCTGAAATTGATCAAATTTGTATTACTGACCTATTATAAAGACAAAAACTAGACACTGTAGGAGGTAGGGAAGTCTCAATACGATGGTATTAGAAGGGAGTTGTTCTAGGATTGCTCCCTCTGTCTAGCTCTGGTATGTGTTAGGTGTTGGACTCCGGAGGTGGGGAGACCCTTCGTTCCTCGGGATAGACACCAGACCCCAATAACTCACAAAACGGAACTCGATGCAAACAGCAAGAGGTATTTACTAGCAGCCAGCATGCCGGGGTTCTGCAAACAGCTCCCACGCAAGGGGGTGGTACCCCTGAGCTACAGAATCACAGAGTTTATAAAGGCAAAAACGGCAAAACAGGAGGGGGTCTAGGGGTAAGGGATTTTTCTAATGGGGGCAGTCAGTGATTGGCTGTGCCCAGGTGTGATGACTAGGGGACAGTTAGGGACTGTTTGCACTTCTCAGTCCAGGAACAAAGAGGGGCGTTTAGGGTCAAGTTAAAATTTCCTACCCTTACATAGGTAATATGAGAAGAGAATTTAAAGAACAAGGCTTTTTTTTTTTGAAAGGGATGCTTTGATTTGAAAGAAAGGATACATTGCTCAAGTTAGTCAGAACAGAGAACTCTTGGTCATATTTATTATTTAGAAATTATTGTGAATTTGTTTGTTTTTGTGTTGTGTTGTGTGTCATCATAACATGGCAGCCTTCTCCATTAATCTCTTTTTTAACAAAAATCTTAATATGACATTTTCTAGAGCACAGTAATGCTCTAGGATAGTGACTTACAAGGTAAGAATCATGCCTTATAGAATAACTAGTTTTATATTGAGCTCCTTTATCTGAAGGATTTCCTAAGTTCTGAAAGCAGTACTTAATTCTTAAGGAAATATGAAGACCAAAAAAACAGTTAACAGCCCCCATTTGTTTAACAAAAAAAAATGGGTTTTGTTTGTCTTTACCTAAGATGTTTCTGGGTGTTTTGGTTTCTGCACATCATAACACTCCTTCCTATCCTTCAGCACTTGCATTTTTTTTTCACCTACCTCTTCTGCAGTGTTCTCTGGGTCCTGGAAAGGCTGAGACAGATGTGTCACTTAGGACTGAGAATTCAACAGTTATTTTGACCTTTTGACCCAGGCTTAGAGCAGTGCTAGTCTATGAATACAAACAAATATTTAGAAAGCTGTTTGACATGTTCATTTAGCAAAATAATTGTGGCTTTCCTGGCACAGGCTTTTGAAAAAATTTAGAGTACCAGCCTAAATTTCCTCCTGGGGAGTAAGATTCAAGTTTTGTCAGAAAATGGTTAACTTAACAGCCATGCCACTGTGGAATAGTGATTCTACCAGTGGACTTTGCTTGCCTGGCATGTCAGTACATAGGATTAATGGCTGGATGAGATCATTGATCACCTTTCTACCCTGGGATTTACAGGAGTGTGCCACCATGCCAGGCTGTTTGTACCTTCTTAACCCTTGATTTAACTTGATCCCTGGGGTCTTCTGTTAATGGTCTCTTGTGATAATATCGTATGCAATCCTGAGGGCACGTAACCTCCATGATATCCTCAGTGGCCTCATTAGAAGAGAGAGACCCAAGTGAGCAAGCTAGCCCTAGCTCAGCCTCTGCTGCTCTGTCTCCCTGAGGGCTCTGCAGGAAGCGGGTTCTCTCCAGGGGCAGCTCCTGCTCTGAGGGCTGAGCTCAGAGCTTCCCTGAGCTTCCCAAACCCTTAAGGAACACATTTCCTTTCTTTATTAATCACCTTGTCTGTGGTATTCAGTTATAGCAGCAGAGCATATAATAAGACAATATTAAATATAAGAAATTTAAAACAAAAACTGGTGGTGCCAAGGGATCAGTTAAACAGACTCACCGTCTTTTGTCTACAGCTGAAATATCAGGGCTCTCTGCCAGTGCTCAAACATCTGTCTTTAAGTCTTTGCACGTTACCCAAACAAACCAGAAGGTGGCATAGTTGGTACTAAAGAAAAGCAAACAACGAGAAAATAGCATTTCAGAAAGTCACTTTCCATATCAGAGAATCGAAACTGAGATGAAGTCAGCTTTTTTTTTTTTCCCCACTTCCACACCCTGCCGGCTTCAGACATGCCCTGGTGTTTTCTCAGCCAGTTTGAGCTGGTATCAAGGTAGAAGTGCAGGCTAGATAAGCTTCCATCACGACCAAATGAAGATGTTTTTCTCTGACATCTCAGGAAAAAGAGAATACAGACTCCAGACATTTTCTTTACCAAAGTGGACAGTTTCTTCTTTTTTATTTATTTATTTTAATTTTTTTTACACAGAAGAAATTTGAAAGTTTGGGTAAGTACAAAATATCTGTTTTCCTATTATTGTTATTATTGGTGTCTATAGCAACAGTTTATTGAACAGGCAGAAATATACTTTGTGGTTAGAATGTTTAAGTGTATTCCAAAACAAAACTAATAATTTTCTAGCCTAGAATTTCTGAACTATGTGGTACTGTGAAAGGTGTTGTGGTCAAAACATTCCATTAAAGATGTGTTGAAAATTAGGGACACCTCTATTAACATCCCCTAAAGAAAGGCAGCATCTTCAGAAAGAAATAAAATCAACATTTTAATGTTTACATTGATGAAAAACACAATCCCCCAATCACTCTAAGGAACAGGCAGTTTAGCAAATGAAATCCTTAACAGCTCCTAGGATATTAATGTTAAATCTGTGTGTGGGGGACAGAACTGCAATGCTTCTGAGAGCTTCAGCTAGAGAGCTTTGGAATCATGGCAGTTTGTGTAAGAATCAGAGTAGTAGAATAGAGTTTATGTAAGAATCCCAAAGTAGCAGATAATGTTTAAGGGGCAAGGGAAAGAATGTTGTTGAATGAAGACCTTCTTTCAGAAAAACTGACAAATGGTACAATCTCTCCCTCTCTCTCTCTCTCTCTCTCTCTCTCTCTCTCTCTCTGTGTGTGTGTGTGTGTGTGTGTGTGTGTGTGTGTGTGTGTTCAGTCATGTAAATTATATTCCTTTTTTTACACTGTGTAAGCTCTGGAGCAACTCTCAGAGACCTTTTAAAATACATACACACAGACACATACACACTACTTATTTTTAGCTCTAATTAGCCTTCCTCCTGTTCTATTTATATATGTGTGATCTTTTTATATATGTGTGACCTTGTTGCACCTTTTAGGGTTTCTGCAAGCCTTTTAGAAACACAGGAGAGTCTAAAGAAACATTAATACAGTGACACACAGAAAGAAGTTTTATCCCCTAGAGTATATTCCCGTAAAGTGGCCTCATCTGTAGTTGTAAATGATTGGGCTATCAAGACTCAACAGCGGCTTTAGAGCAGTGGTTATCAACCTATGGGTCATGACAACTTTGGATGGGCATCAAATGCCCTTTTCACAGAGGCTGCCTAAGACCATGGGAAAACATGGATCTTTGCAATTCATAACAATCACAGAGCTAGTTACAAACTAGCAATGAAAATAATTTTATGGTTAGGTGTCACCACGAGGAACTGTATTAAAGGGTCGCAGCATTAAGAAGGTTGAGAACCACTTATTTAGAGAAAGCACCTGTTCGGTTGCATAAGCTGGAAGTGAAAATAGTAAAAACGCACCCCTTTTTATTTTTATTTTAATTTATTTATTTTTAATTACAGTTTATTCACTTTGTATCCCAGCTGTAGCCCCCTCCCTCATCCCCTCCCAACTCCACTCCCCCTCCCTCACCTCCTCCAATGCCCCTCCCCAAATCCACTGATAGGTGAGGTCCTCCTCCCCTTCCATCTGACCCTAGCCTATCAGGTCTCATCAGGACTGGCTTCACTGTCTTCCTCTGTGACCTAGTAAGGCTGTTCCCCCATAAGGGGGAGGTGATAAAAGAGCAGACCAATCAGGTCATGTCAGAGACAGTCCTTGTTCCCCTTACTATGGAACACACTTGGATACTGAGCTACATCTCTGTAGGGATTCTAAGTTATCTAGGTGAATGGTCTTTGGCTAGAGTATCAGTCTCAGAAAAGATCTCTGGGCCCAGATTTTTTGGTTCTCTTGCTCTCCTTGTGGAGCTCCTGTCCCCTCCAGGTCTTTCTATCTCCCCCTTCTTTCATAAGATTCCCTGTACTCTGCCCGAAGTTTGGCTATATGTCTCAGCATCTGCTTCAATATCCTGCTGGGTAGAGTCTTCTAGAGGCCCTCTGTGGTAGGCTTCTGTCCTGTTTCTTGCTTTCTCCCTCTTCTGATGTCCAGATGCCCATCTTCTTTGCCTTTCTGAATGAGGATTGAGCATCTACCCAGGGTCCTCCTTCTTGCTTAGCTTCTTTAGGTGTACAGATTTTATTATGATTATCCTATATTGTATGTCTAATATCCACTTATAAGTGAGTATATACAGTGTGTCTTTCTGCTTCTGGGATACCTCACTCGGGATGATCTTTTCTAGTTCCCACCATTTACCTGCAAATTTCATGATTTCCTTGTTTTTGTTATTGTTGAGTAATATTCCATTGTGTAAATGTACCACACTTTCTGTATCCATTCCTCCACTGAGGGACATCTGGCTTGTTTCCAGGTTCTGGCTATTATGAATAAAGCTGCTATGAACATGGTTGAGCAAATGTCCTTGTTTGTGTACTTGAGCATCTTTTGGATATAAGCCTAGGAGTGGTATAGCTGGATCTTGAGGTAGCACTATTCCTAAATGTCTGAGAAAACATTAGATTGATTCCCAAAGTGGTTGTACAAGTTTATGTTTCCATGCAATGGAGGAGGGTTCCCCTTTCTCCACATCCTCTCCAGCATGTGT
>CM053763.1:42361541-42372113 GCA_028658305.1 Pachyuromys duprasi
CTTTATATTTTGATGTGTTTATGGCATGTAACTCATCCATAAATAATCCTTCTAACTCAAGACTTTATTTTGTATTTTTATATTATTACACCAAGAGGGGTGGGGACCACATGTGTTTAACTATGATAAGATTTCACTGATAAAAATAGGGAGACGCCAGGTGTCCTTACAAGATGTAGCATAAGAGCCTTAGGCTTGTATTCAGGAGCCTGAGGACACCTGTCAGGCTAATGGCCATCATGTGCTCATTGTATCTCAGTAGAGAGTGGGCAGCAGAGGTGGGCTGGACAGGGTAGTGAAAGCAGAGAGTGAGTAGGTGAGGTGCAGAGCTGGTCAGTTACATGTCAATATATGAGGCCTTACTTATATACAGAAGTAACTAGTAGACAGTGGGATCAGGTGTCAGAGAACAGTAAAAATTAGGAGGAAACAGTGACAAACTGGAGGTGGCGGTTATCTGACATTTAAACATCTCTTATTACACCTGGGTCATTTCTGTCGAGTCCATAAAACTTTCATCCATGAAGATGTAGACAGAAGAAGTGGAAATTGATGCTTTGGGATCTATTTTGCTTTTCAATTTGTTAATTGAGCAGAATTGGCAAACTGTGATGGTAAGAATTCTGGGAACTTTACCACTGGCTTGGACCAGGCCAAGGTGGGCTCCTGCATAAAAAGATGATAGCACTTTCAATGCCTGGTGTCATTCAGAATCTTCCCTTTCTGGTCTAAGCAACACTACATGTACTGAAATGCTATGCAGTTATAGAAAATAGTGTACCTACCTGGCTATTTATTCATATGAAGTTTAGGTTTGAAACAGAATGTCTGATGAAGTATGCACTTTTGCCAAAGGTAGAATGTTGCTTTAAAACTAGGCCAATCAAGTGATAAAAGTTACTATAATAACCTCTAAAGTGAAAAGTATCAGCACCGAGCAGACCTCCGGCATAGAAAACTTAGTCATTTGAAATAGAACTTTAGGAGTTGTGCTATTGCGGTGTTGTGTGTTGAGGCACTGGGCTGTTCTTGGGCATGGGCATGAGAAAGTTTGCTGTTGCAGTTCCTTCTGTGGTCAGGGAGAATCCAACATTTTAACACTGTGACAGGTAGTCAGCATAAAGTTCATGTTGGAAAACCATGCCATCCACTAAAAGAGAAATCACTCATACACACTCACACACAAGTATGTGTGCAAGTGCTTTCTCTCTCCCTGTCCCTCTTTCTCTCGCTGTCCCCCCTCTCTGTCCTCTATCTATCTATCTATCTATCTATCTATCTATCTATCTATCTATCATCTGTCTATCTATCTATATCACACACACAAACACACACAGGCATGCATACACACAAATTTAATGCAAATAAGTAAAAATATTTAAATTCCATAATAAAAAAAAAACCATTGTTTTGTATGCTGGTTGAAATGTTAGTGAAACAATAGACAGAAAGAATGAGTGGGGCATTACTAAAGGACTTTCTGATATGCTGGAATTGTAAATTCAGTTTACAAACTGGCTATTTAAATTCATGGTGTAAGAATTCTCTTCATTGAAAACAGTCTGCTTATTCAGAAAGTTTATTCCACTTCAAAATCTCAAGTAAGACATTATTCTTTCTATTAGATTGTCATCACACATACACACACGCGCGAATACAGCAAATGATATAGCTAAGAAGATTGGCTAAAAACAAGTTTGTCGTCTAAAAAAATTTTTTTAAAAAACCAAACCACACATATCTGTATGAAACGTACTGTTTCAGAAAGAAAACTGGCCCCTAGTGAGGTGTTTGAAAGATACTGTTGTCTGTTGAGCCTTAGCAATGCTGAAGGTAGATTCATCTCTCAGTTGCTGTTTGTTTTTCTGTGCTAGAGATCTAAGCCCAAGTCTACCACTGAGCTCTATCCACAAGGTAGATAACTTTAAGGTAAAGTTTTAGAGAAATTAAAGAAAACAGTACTCAGAGTTAACTGTGAGTAGAATAAGGAAGTCAAAAGCTAGTCTGAAAATCTGATGTAGTAATACTGTTTGGTAAAAATTTAAGACTTGAACACCTTGACTTGAACTAGTCATTACTAGTTGTTCTACGGCACACCAATCGTCTTGTTTCTCTGCAGCCTCTGCTTTGTTTTAGTCATCTCTTTATTTCATTGTGTATTTCAGAGGCAAAACTGGCTCTTTAAATGAAATGTGATTTATATGAGGTGAATTCTGATGTTTCCATGTATGTTAATTTACATAACTTCCCATAGTCAGTGTCCTGGTTCCATTCCCAGAAAACACATCCCTAAGCAGAAACTACTACAGTAGTTTAACTCCTCCTGTCCTTGAACTTCAAGGACATACGCCCACACAATGTTTTCTATGTGCCAGTGCTTTCATTCCCTCCCACTGACAGGACAGGAGCCTACCTCAGAGGGCTCTGAGAGACTCTACCCTGCAGGCTATCAAAGCAGATGCTGAGACTCATAGCCAACTTTGGGCAGAGTGCAGGGAATCTTATTAAAGAAGGGAGAGATAGAAAGATCTGGAGGGGACAGGAGCTCCACAAGGAGAGAAAGAAAAAAGAAATCTTGGCCCAGGGGTCTTTTCTGAGACTGATGTTCCCTTCCTCTGACATGACTGAGATCCAGCTCTGTTGTTGCTGACTCAGCACTTCAGGGTTTGTTGGGTTTTTGTTTCCCCGTCCACTAAAATTGTTGAGCTGTAAGACAGGTATATATTTAACTTGACAAAAGCAGTCATGTTCTTTTTCAAATTAGCTGAAACAATTTGCATTCCCAACAGTACTTTCGAAATCTCCATTCTCTCTACAACTTCACCAACACTTAGGGTTCTAGGGTTTTGATGCCAGCCATTCTGGTTGGCATGTATTATTCTGTGCAGTTTAATTTTGAGTGTCTGAAACTGGTTGAGGTTTTTGAGCTGCTGTGGAGCCCACATGACTTTCAAGAGCCCCACTGGTTTGCCATCCTTCAACTAGTTCTACCTTGTCCACATTGCCAACCCAGAACCAGCAAGTTGTCCAAAGCTCACTTAGGTAGAGAGGCCTTGGCATCCCTGGGGTGGTATCATGCAGCTCCTGTTGTGTTGGTAGTCTTCGGATATAACTTCAAAAGCATAAGCTTTCCAAATGCATTAATCTTGTTTCTTGTCAATGCAGTGCACACACTGGTGACCTCTGTGACCTGCAGCCATCCCCTGGGCAGCGCGGCCCCATTTCACCGCCTCTCTTCACAGTTTTGGAAAGTTACATATTTCACCTCACTGTTCAGATTTTATTCATCTAGAGTTCCTTACACTAACCTTGGATTCACTTTCTCTTTGTAGCATCTGGCACTGCTAAGTTCTTCTCTTTTCTGTTCCTGATGAGCTCCTCTACATGTGTGTCAAGTTTATCACCTTTTATTGGCTACCACTTTTGGGTGCTAGGGAGCATCTCCATTGTGACTGTGTTTTCTACTTTTGTCCTTAAATTTCTTTTTTTTTAACTATTTTTCCTTCTTTCTTCCCCATTTACTGCACTGTTCTTTAAACTCACTAAATTATCAGTCATTTTATTGTTATAGAAGCATTTAAAGTTCTGCTCTACAGTTATTGTTGGTACTGTTTCTTTCAAATTTTGATACTCAACATTTTCATTGCTGTCCAATTTTAAATGCTTTCTCTTTAATGAGTGCCATTGTGTTTTTTTTTTAAATTCAACTTTTACTTGTGATCACTACCATCTGCATGCCATTGTAAGAAGTAACTATAGAGTCAATATAGAGTCAAGTAACTATAGAGTCGATATCAAGGTTCCCTAATGGTAAAACCTTTCAATATTACAGTACATCACATTAACGTTTAACTCACAAAACCTATAACAACACAAAGATCTCTCTTGTTGGTCTTTATAGCTGTGCTCACTCCCTCATAACCATCTCTCTTTAACTCTAGTAGCTATTAGTATGTTGACTATTACTATGTTTTTGCCATTTCAAAAATATGTGTAAATGGAATTGTACAGATTGTGACATTAGGGGTTGTTTTTTTTCACTCAGCAAAATTCTCTTTGGATTTATGAAGGATGTTTTGTGTTGAGGTTTGGATGTAAAATATCCCCTGTGGAGTCATGTGATGAAGGCTTGGTTCCCCACAATGTACAAAAATGCCACATCTTGAAAATGGAGTGATCATGCAGACTCTGACCTAACAAATGGATTCATCCATTGATAGATTTGTGGTTTGATGGGTTTATTGGAAGGTGGTAGAAACGAAAGGAATTGAACTTATTACAGGAAGGGTGTTAGTAGAAGCATGCTTTGAAGAGTTTATTTAATCAACCAGACTCTCCCACTCTGTTTCCTGACTGACATGAGGTGGGCAGCTCTCCTCCGCTTTGCCTTTCCTCCATGATATTTCTGAGTTACATTGTCTAGCTTGACCATCTCCAGTTACACCCATTTTCTGCAAGTGACATAATTTTGTTTTGTAGCTGAATATATACATACATATATATAATCTTCATAAATCTGAAAATAATTTTATGAAAGGGTACTGCTGTCTGATTTGCTCCCCCTGGCTTACTCAGACTGCTGTTTTAGACAACATAGGACAACTTGGCCAAGAGTGTTACCACCTATAGTGGGCTGGGCCCTCCTGCATCAATCACCAATCACAGAAATGCCCTATAGATTTACCTATAGGCCAATCTGATGGAAATAGTTTCTCAGTTGAGGTTCCTTCTTCCCACATGACCCTAACTTGTATCAAGTTGACAAAAAAATTAACCATCACAGTCACCAACAATTACCATGTCAGGATTTAGGTGGCCTTTATACCTCTTAATGTTCATCTCATGTGATTATAAGTTTTAAGATTCAGTACATAAATATTTACAATATTATATCATCTCAAAGAATTATTCCCTCTATTAACATGCTATAGCCCTCTTTATTTCTCTCTTTTTCTTAATATATATTTCTTTTTTAATATTTTTACTTTAATTTTTATTAATTACACTTTATTCACTTTGTATGCCCCATAAACCCCTCCCTCCTCTCCTCCCAATCCCACACTCCCTCCCTCTTCTCCACCCATGACCCTCCCCAAGTCCACTGATAGGGGAGGTCTTCCTCTCCTTCCTTCTGATCCTAGTCTATCAGGTCTCATCAAGAGTGGCTGCATTGTCTTCCAGGCTGCTCCCCCATCAGTGTGAGGTGATCAAAGAGCAGGCCAATCAGTTCAGGTCAGAGGCAGTCTCTGTTCCCATTACTATAGAACCCACTTGGACACTGAACTGCCATGGGCTACATCTGTGCAGGGGTTCTAGGTTATCTCTATGCATGGTACTTGGTTGGAGTATCAGTCTCAGGAAAGACCCCTGTGCTCAGATTTTTTGGTTCTGTTGCTCTCCTTGTGGAGCTCCTGTCCTCTCCCTATCTTACTATTTCCCACATCTTTCATAAGATTCCATGCACTCTGCCCAAAGGTTGGCCATAAGTCTCAGCATCTGCTTTGATATTCTGCAGGGCATAGCCTTTCCAAGGTCCTCTGTGGCAGGCTCCTGTCCTATTTCCTGTTTTCTCCCTCAAACAGGAAATAGGACAGGATCCTCATTGCCTTTCAGGATGGGGATTGAGCATTTTAGCCAGAGTCCTCCCTCTTGATTAGTTTCTTTAGGTGTACAGATTTTAGTAGGTTTATCCTATATTATATGTCTATATGAGTCAGTATATACCATGTATATCTTTCTGCTTCTGGGATATCTGACTCAGGATGATCCTTTCCAGTTCCCACCATTTACCTGCAAATTTCATGATTTCCTTGTTTTTTATTGAGTAGTAATATTCCATTGTGTAGATGTACCACAGTTTTTGTATCCATTCTTCAGTTGGGGGGGGGCGTCTGGGTTGTTTCCAGTTTCTGGCTATTACGAATACAGCTGCTACAAACATGGTTGAGCAAATATCCTTATTGTGTGCTTGAGCCTCTTTTGGATATATACCTAGGAGTGGTATAGCTGGATCTTGAGGAAGCACTATTCCTAATTGTCTGAGAACGCACTAGATTGATTTCCAGAGTGGTTGTACAAGTTTATATTCCCACCAGCAATGGAGGAGGGTTCCCCTTTCTCCACACCCTCTCCAAAATGTGTTGAGTTTTTGATCTTGGCCATTGTGATGGATGTAAGGTGAAATCTCAGGGTCGTTTTGATTTGCCTTTCCCTGATGGCTAATGACGTTGAGCATTTTTTAAAGTGTTTCTCTGCCATTCTATATTCCTCTATCGAGAATTCTCTGTTTAGCTCTGTACTCCATTTTTAATTGGATTACTTGATTTGTTGCTTTTCAATTTCTTCAGTTCTTTAGACTGGATATTAGTCCTCTGTCAGATAGAGGGTTGGTGAAGATTCTTTCCCAATCTGTAGGTATTCATTTTGTTTTGATGACAGTGTCCTTTGTTTTACCGAAGCTTTTCGGTTTCATGAGGTCCCATATATTGATTGTTGTTCTTAGAGCCTGTGCTGTTGGTGTTCTGTTCAGAAAGTTGTCTCCTGTGCCAATGAGTTCTAGGCTCTTCCCCACTTTTTCTTCTAGCCGATTTAGAGTATCTGGTTTTATGTTGAAGTCTTTGATCCACTTGGACTTTAGTTTTGTGCAGGGTGATAAGTATGTATCTATTTGCATTTTTCTACATGTAGACATCCAGTTAGACCGGCACCATTTGTTGAAGATGTTATCTTTTTTCCATTGGATGGTTTTGGCATCTTTGTCAAAAATCAGGTGTCCATAAGTGTGTGGGTTTATTTCTGGGAAAAGAAGAAGTCAAAGTATCACTCTTTGCAGATGATATGGTAGTATACCTGAGTGACCCCAAAAATTTTACCAGGGAACTCCTACAGCTGATAAACACAATCAGCAAAGTGGCCGGATACAAAATTAACTCAAAAAAAATCAGTAGCCCTCCTGTATACAAAAGACAAAACGGTTGAGAAAGAAATTAGGGAAACAACACCCTTCACAATAGCCACAAAAGACATAAAGTACTTTGGTGTGACCCTAACCAACAAGTCAAAGACTTGTATGAAAAGAATTTCAAGTCTCTGAAGAAAGAATTAGAAGAAGATATCAGAAGATACAAAGATCTCCCATGCTCATGGCTTGGCAGGATTAGCATAGTAAAAATGGCCATCTTACCAAAAGCAATCTACAGATTCAATGCAGTTCCCAACACAATTCTTTACAGATCTTGAAAATAAATTTCTCAACTTCTTATGGAATAACAAGAAACTCAGAATTGCTAAAACAATCCTCTACAATAAAAGATCTTCTGGAGGTATTTCCATCCCTGATCTCAAGCTGTACTATAGAGCAACAGTAATAAAAATTGCATGGTACTGGCATAGAAACAGAATGGTGGATCAATGGAACTGAATAGAAGAGTTAATATATCTTTCAATAAAAATATTTTCATGCAATATATTATGTTTTTACAATATATTGTAGTTTTCCCTCTTACAATCCCTTCAAGATCCTCCACACCTCAGCTCCCATTAGATCCACACTCTTTCTACAAAGTGATAATAAGATAAGATAAAAAAAAAAAAACCAAACCAGAATAGGACAGAACATACAAACAGAAGAAAATGAGCCAAAGAAAAAGTGTTAAAAAATACATATAGAAACAAAGGTCTTCTAATGTTAAATAATAATAATAATGCCCTAACAAAATATTATGAGACAAAGAACCTACAAAGATGCCCCTGAGTTCATTTTGTGTTGGCCATGTATGGCTGGGATGGGGCCTGCCCTTAACTGATTTGTATCCCCAGTGAGACTTCCTTGGAGAGAACTAAATTTCCATTTGAAGGTTGTTATCAATCGAAAGTAGCTTCTGGGTCGGTGACATGAGCTTGTGTCCACTTTTCCTCTCGGCACGAGGACCTCATTTCTCTCAGACCCCTGTATGCTTTATGCATGCTGTCACAGTTTCTGTGAGCCTACATGTACATCGGTCCTGCTCTGTTAAAATGACCTTGCTTCTTTGGTGTCCCCCCTTCCCTCTGGCTCTTACACACCTTTTGCCCCATCTTTCCTGAGCCCTGAGGGGAGGGAATTGATGGAGACATCCCTTTAGGACTGAGCGTTCCAAGATCTCTCATTGTGCATGTTGTCCTGCTACGGGTATTTGTTCCCATCTACTGCAGGAGGAAGCTTCTCTAATAATGGCTGAGCAAGGCACTGGTCTATTAGTATAAAAGAATGCCATTAGGTGCCGTTTTATTGTTATCTTCCTCTAGCACAGTAGTAATTGGCTTTCCCATAGGTCCCTGAGCTATCCAGTTTCAGGTTCTTGGCCACTTGAACAGTGTCAGGAATAGGTTTCTTCTCATAAAGTGGGTCTTAAGTGAAATCAGATAACGGTTGGTCACTCCCAATTGCTTTGTGCCACTGTTGCTCTATCTCAATTTGCAGACAGGTCATCATTATAGATCAAAGAGTATGTAGCTAGGTTTGTGTTTACCTTTCTTCTTTGATTTCATGCAGAATGCCTTCCAGTATCATAAGCACTGGTCTATGGGGGTGAAGGTTGTAGGTAGACACCAGCTTAACATCTCCATGTTCAATGAATTGTGTAGGTGATGTCATCAACAACAGAGTTTTACTGTCAGTTGTTGAGAGCCACTGTGGTGGTTTGAATCGGTTGGGCCCCCATAGACTCATGCGTTTGTCTGCTTGGCCCACAGGGAGTAGCACCATTAGGAGGTATGGTCTTGTTGGAGTAGATGTAGTCTTGTTGGAGAAAGTGTGTCACTGTGGGGTGGTTTGAGGTTTCATATGCTCATGCTCTGTCCAGTGTGGAGTGTGGTCCTCTTCCTGGCTGCCTGCAGAAGCCAGTCTCCCTCTGGCTGGCTTTGGATCAAGATGTAAATGTCTTGGCTCCTCCAGAACCATGTCAGTCTGGATGCTGCCATGCCTTCCGCCATGATGATAATGGTCTAAACCTCCGAAACTGTAAGTCAGCTCCAATTAAATGTCCTTCATAAGAGCTGCCTTGATCATGGTGACTTCACAGCAGTGGAAACCCTAACACAGACAGCAGCCAATAGCCTTGACAATAGGTAGTGTTGTTTGGGGGTTTTCCTGAAGTCCCTTTGACCAACAGCTAGATTAGATGTAACCCATTCCTGACACTGGAAGCTTCATTTAATCATAAGAGATGTGAAGTCGCCACCCAGACTTCATCTCTCCCATTATTTGACAATTTAATTTAGATTCCACTCATACATGTATGATTTTAGGAAGTTTCTATTGTATTGTGTCTCTAAATGGCTCCTCAAATGGCCCTCAGTTTTAGCTGTCCCACTCCATGTTACTTCCATTGTCCTCCACTTTCCTCCACATCTGCATTTGATCCTCACATTCCTGTCCCTCTACATTGATAACTGTCTATTCTATTTCCTCTTCCTGGGGAGATCCCTCCCTCCCCAGTATTCCCTTGCTCTATACCTAGCCTCTCTGGTTATACAGATTATATCTTTCTTATCTGTTAGTAGTCAATATTCACATGCAAGTTAAATCAAATCACATTTGTCTTTCTGGGTCTGGGTTACCTCACTCAGATTGAATTGTCCTAGCTCCATCCATTTACCTGTGAATTCATGATTCCATTTTTTTTAACAGCTGAGCAATATTCCATTGTGTAAATGTACCACATTTTCTTTATTCATTCATCGACTGATGGACATCTAAACTGTTTCCAGTTTCTGGCTATTATTAATAGAACAGCAATGAACATGTTTGAGTAAGTGTCCCTGTAGTAAGATAAACATCCTTTGGTTGTATTCTCCAGAGTTAGATAGCTGGATCTACAGGGAAACTGATCCCCAACTTCCTGAGACACAGATTTTCATAGTTTCTGCACAAGTTTGTACTCCCACCGGCCATGGATGAGTGTGTCCCTAACTCCACACAATTGAACATATGAGCCGTCATTTGTTTTATAGATATTGGCCATTCTGACCGGTGTAAGATGAAATCTCAAATTTGCATTTACCTGATGGCTAAGGATATTGAACATTTCTTTAACTGTTTCTCAGCCATTTGAATTTCCTCTTTTAAGAATTCTGGCTAAATGGAATCTATTTGGATGGATCCAAGATGGCTGCCACTAGAGGACACTGTGTCTGAGGAGTAGGAGAGCAGAAACAACACAGAGACCAGGAGACTGAACTCTGGGACCTAAAACGCCAGCATTGTGAGTGCCAGGTGAGCAGAACTCCCACGATGAGAAAATCAAGTGGGAAAACCCTAGGGACACCCAGTTATTCCCCGGAAAAATCTCCGGGTGACCAGCGGCGCACAGCTCTGATTTGAATGAGCAGCCACGCTGGGCGCCCGCACCCGCCATTGTAGACTGGATCGCACAGTCTCGGGGGCAGTCTCAGGAGGAACCGGGTACCGTTTTCACCGAACTGCACCCTGCGAGCGCACACTGCACCCGGGTTCTGCTTCAACCCACGCGTGTGCAGCGGGCTCAGACCGATCGCCAGAACCACCCCAGTCTGAGAAAGGCCTGGGACCAT
>CM053763.1:42372613-42394694 GCA_028658305.1 Pachyuromys duprasi
TCATGATCTTGATGGCTGACTCTTTGACCCTCCCCCATACAAGCCAGGGAGTGACAGTCGGGCTAGATCCCAGTGGAGGACATTGCAGCCAGCCCTGAGGAGACAGGATAAGCTGGGGTTAGATGGAAGGGAAGGAGGTCCTCCCCTGTTGGTGGACTTAGAGGGGGTGGGGAGGAGGGAGATGAGGGAGGGAATGGGAGGGTGGTTGGGAATGAGGGAGGAGGCTACGCTGGGATGCAAAGTACCTAACCTGTGATTGATATAAAAATAAATTTAAAAAAAAAGGAAAAATAAAAAAATAAAAAAAAAGAATTCTGTTTAGGTCTGCATCTGATTTTGAATTAGATTATTTGTTTTCTTGATGCCCAGTTTTTTGAAAATATATATAATTTTAATGTTTATTAATATTAATATTTATTTTTAATATTTATTTTATTTATATTTAGTTATAAATATTAGCCCTCTATCAGATGTATAGTTGGTAAAACCTTTCCCCATTCTGTAGCTTTCTATTTTGTCCTAATGACAGTGTCCTTTGCTGTGCAGAAGCCTCTCAGTTTCATGAGGTCCCATTTATTAATTGTTGATCTTAATGCTGCACAAATAGTGCCCTAGTCAGTGTTCTGTTCAGAAAGTCTTTTCCTGTGTCCATAAGTTCAAGACTCTTTCCCTCATTCTCATCTATCAGATTGAGTATATCTGATAGTGGTTTTATGTTGAGATCTTTGATTTGGAGTTGAGTTTTGTACAGGCTGATTAGTAACAATCTATTTGAATTATTCTATGTGCCATCTTCCAGTTTGACCAGCACCATTTGTTGAAGATGCTGTCTTTTTCACACTGTGTATTTTTGGTTACTCTATCTGGTCTTCAATTTGTTTTTAAGTTGATTCCATTGACAAACATGTTTGGTTTTGTACCAATATCATGCTGTTTAATCACTATAATTCTGTAGTACATCTTGAAATCAGTGATTTCCTTGAGCAGTTCTTTCATTGTTCAGGATTGGTTTAGCTACCCTGGGTTTTCAGGGTTTTTTTTTTTTCATGAAGCTGAGAATTTATCCTTTCAAGGTCTATGAAGAATTGTGTTGGAAGTTTGATAGGGATTGCATTGAATCTGTAGCTTACTTTTTGTAGGATGGCCATTTTTTACTGTTAATCCCACTGATCCATGAGCATGGGGGAATCTTTCTGTCTTCTGATATCTTCTTCAATTTCTTTCTTCAATGTCTTGAAGATTTTTTTAAATGTAATTTATTTATTTTTATATCAATCTTCAGGTTAAGTACTTTGCATCCCAGGCATAGCCCCCTCCCTCATCCCCTCCCATTCTCCCCATCCCTCCCTCATCTCCTCCCCGCCCCCTTCAAGTCCACCTATGGAGGAGGATCTCCTCCCCTTCCATCCAACCTCAGATCATCTTGTCTCCTCAGGGCTGGCTGCAATGTCCTCCCCTGGGATCTGCCAGGCTGTTACTCCCTGGCGTGTACGGGGGAGGGTCAAAGAGCCAGTCATCGAGTTCATGACTGAAACAGTCCCTGTTCCCCTTACTAGGGTCTTCAGTTGGACACTGAGCTACCATGGGTCACATCTGAGTGAGGGTTCTAGGTCATATCCATACATGGCCCTTGGTTGGTGAAACTGTCTCGAATAAGACCCCTGTGACCTGCTCAATTTGGTCTTTCTGGAGCTCTTGTTCTCCCCAAGTCTCACTAACTTCCCCTATTTTTATTATTATTTCCCGCCCTCTGCTGAAGGCTTGGTTGTGAGACTTAATATCTGCTTTGATACATTGCTATATTGATTCTTTCAGAGGCCCTCTTTGGTATGCTCCTGTCCTGTTGCTTGTTGTATCCTCCAGTCAATGTCTATCCCATTTGTTCCTCTAAACGAGCATTGATCATACCAACCTGGGTCCTCCTTCTTGTATATCTTCCCTAGGTGTATAGATTTCAGCATGACCTTCCTATCCTATAGGTCTATATAAGTGAGTATATACCATATGTTTCTTTCTGCTTTGGGGATACCTCACTTAGGATGATCATTTCCAGGTCCCACCATTTGCCTGCAAATTTCATGATTTCCTCCTTTTTAATTGCTGAGTAGTATTCCATTGTGTAAACGTACCATAATTTCTGTATCCATTCCTCAACTGAGGGACATCTGGGTTGTTTCCAGGTTCTGGCTATTACAAATAAAGCAGCTACGAACATCGTTGAGCAAATGTCCTTGTTGTGTACTTGAGCATCTTTTGGATATATTCCTAAGAGTGGTATAGCTGGGTGTCTTGAAGTTTTTAATCATACAAGTCTTTCACTTGCTTGGGTAGAGTTGTCCCAAGATATTTTATATTATTTGACACTATTGTGAAAGTTATTGTTTCCCTGATTGCTTTCTCAGTCCGTTTGTCATTTGTTTATAGGAAGGCTACTGATTTTTGTGTATTACCTTTGTATCCCACTAATTTGCTGAAACTGTTTATCAGCTTTAGGAGTTCCCTAGTAGAATTTTTAGGGTCACTTATGTTTACTATCATGTCACCTACAAATAAAGATACTTTGACTTCTTCCTTTAAAATGTGTATCCCTTTGATCTTCTTCAGTTGTCTTGTTGCTCTAGCTAAGACTTCAAGTACTATACTGAATAGATATGAGAGAGTGGACAGCCTGTCTTGCCCCTGATTTTAGTGAAAACGCTTGAGATTATCTTCACTTAGGTTGATGCTGGCTGTGGGCTTGTTCTAAATTTCCTCTGCCTTAGTCAGTGTTCTGTTGCTGTGAAGAGACATCATGACCAAGCAAACTCTTATGAACAAAAGCATTTAATTAGGGGTTTGCTTATAGTTTCAGAGCTTCTGTCCATTATCATCATGGCTAAGAGCATGTTGACATGTAGGCAGGTACTGGAGCAGTAGATAAGAGCTACATCTTGATAGGCCAAAAGAGAAAGGCTGGGCCAGGCATAGGTTTTGGAAACCTCAAAGTCACAAACTTCTTCCAACAAAGCCACACCTCATAATCCTTCCAATTCAAATAGTACCACTCTCTGGTGACTACGCATTCAAACATATGAATTTACAGGGCCCATTATTATTCAAACCCCATAGCCCCATAGGCTTGTAGTCACATCATAATCTAAAAATTCACTCAGCCTAACTTCAAAAGTCCCTTGTAGTCAATCATTCCCTCAACATAGTTTAAAAGTTCAAGGTTGGGAAAACTGCCAACATACAATGTCAGAATATATATTGCCATTCCAAAAGGGAGGAAAGGCACCACAGTAAAGAAATACTAGACCAAAACAAGACCGAAAACCAGCAGGGCAAACTCAAATTTTGTATCTCCATGTCTGACGTCAAACCATTCTTCAAATCTCCAACTCCTTTTGGCTTTGTTGAAAACATGTTTCTCTCACTTAGGCTGGACCCACACCCAGTCTGAAGCTCTCCTTGGCAGGCATCCCACAACTCTGACATCTCCAGCATCTTGAGGTCTCCAACATAATCCAGCCTTCACCTTCACAGCTTCACGCAATGGCTTCTCTGGGCTTCCACATAGGGACACCTCTAACACATTCCTGGCCTCAGCAGCTTTCTGAAGCCAGACTTTTGGCTACTTTATGGATTCCTTTTCTCTATCACCCTTCTCCATACTTATCCCACCCTTCCAACCCGCCCACACACACACACTAGGTATGAAAAAAGAAGACTAGATGAAGAGGGCACATCAATATACACAACTAATGACCATCCAATAATATTCTTTTGCTGATTAAAGTAAATGTTTATGACAATGCCACCCTGAATGCACCCAATCTCATCTTGTCTGAAGTATTGAAACCTACATCTGTTTTTGTGTTCATATTTTAGGTCTGTACAATGGGACTCAATAATAGAAAAGGTTCTCAGTCAGTGGCATACACTTGCTCTAGCCAGAAAAATGTAGAGAACTAACTATGTCTAACCACTGCTGAAGGTCAATGATCTTGAGAATCTACCCTGGGATTTATATTTTCTAAGTAGATAACACAAAGCATCAAAATAGTTTACCAAAAGGGAAACCCAATTAATACCTCAAAATGTTAAGTATTTAATGGCTATCATGAATCTTTAAGTAATATTTGATTATCCTATCCCTTTCTAACTATACTTAGCACTCATATGTTCTGTTTCATCGGTCTCTTTCACAACAAGTTGAAACTACACTTAGCTATATTTAACTACACTTAGCTCTACATTTAGTTTCCTATTTTTATTTTCTTCTGTGTAACAGGGTTGAATATTCTTAATAACACAAAAAACACACATTATGGTTGACGAACATAAAAAAGATGATCTATGATTGGAATCATCCCCCACATATAGTTAGTATAAAAAGCAAAGAAATTAAAAAGGACTGAAAATAAGGTGCTACAATTCATGTAAGAAAAGGTGATGTGCATCTGTATTTGGTGGTATTTTTTTCTTGGTTGACATAGAGTAAACTGGCATCCAAAACTTTCCAAATGTTGTGACACACGTGTATTTTACTTATTTAAAAACTTAATGTTTCACATTTTCACTTATAAATTGTAACATCAGTTTTCTTCTTCTTTATACAGCTATCAGAATGGCAGAGACACTCAACCTTCCAAAAAATACAGATGACTGGACAAAAGAGGATGTAAACCTGTGGTTAGAACGTCATAAGATTGACCTAAAGCACAGGGAAACCTTGATGGCCCAAGATGTGAGCGGAGCAGTCTTGAAGTGGTTAAATAAAAAGCATCTTGTTGAAATGGGCATAACCCATGGGCCAGCCATCCAAATAGAAGAACTATTCAAAGAACTGCAGAAAACATCCTTGAAACACCCTGCGCAGACATCTAAGAAAACAAAAAGCAGTAAAAATATTCCTAAGACCCAGACAGAAAGTAGAGAGACTTCAAAGCAAAACCAAAAGGGTGAAGAGAACTCACATAAGGCTGATGCCTCCACAGTGAGCCCAGAGGCTCAAGGTTCTAAATCAGAAAAAAAGGACCTGATGGGAGATGAAACAGAGAGACAGGATAAGCAGTCATCTCCAGGACCAACATGCCTTGCATATCCCTTCAACGTATTTAGCAATCCATATCGTTACAAATTACATTTCACCCTACAGCCTGAAACAGGGCCACTCAATCTCATCGATCCAGTACATGAATTCAAAGCCTTCACAAACACAGAAAGAGCCACAGAAGAGGACATTAAAATGAAATTCAGCAACGAGACTTTCCGATTCGCTTCTGCTTGTATGAACTCGCGTACTAATGGCACTATTCATTTCGGAGTCAAAGACAAGCCCCAAGGAAAAATCGTTGGCGTGGAACTCAACAGGGTCACTAAAGATGCCTTAATCGACCACTTCAGTCTGATGATAGACCAGTATTTTGAGGTCCATCAGGTCCAACAAGCAAAGAAGTGCATTCGAGAGCCAAGATTTGTGGAAGTGTTACTGCCAGATAGTACTCCATCTAACAGATTTGTTATTGAAGTGGATGTCATTCCACAGTACTTGGAATGCAAGGAAGACTACTTTCAAATCAAAATGCAGCAACTTAAGAACCAAACATGGCAACAAAGTCCAAAATACTCAGTCTTTGTGCGAGACGGACCTAGAAGTAAGGATATTACAGGGAATAAAGCTGATTTCAAAACCTTTAAGTTAGATCTAAAAGCCGTGGCAGACTCTAGGAAAGAAGCAGAAAGTAAATACAAAGTGAAACCAAATGAAAACAGCCATGAGGGACAAAAGCTCATTGACCTGTTGACAGGAAATAAGGATCTGCTAGATAACTCCTACTATGAGTGGTACATACTTGTAACAAATAAATGCCATCCAAATCAAACCAAACACTTAGATTTCCTGAAAGAAATTAAGTGGTTTGCTGTGTTAGAGTTTGATCCCGAGTCTGAGAGCAATGGCGTAGTCAAGGCTTTCAAAGGAAGCCGAGTAGCAAACCTCCACTTTCCAAGCCTGTTTCTAGAAGAAAAACTTACATTAAATGAGAAGATTTGCAGTCTGAATCTTTACCAGCAACCTAGCTGGATTTTCTGCAATGGGAGGTTAGACCTGGGGAGTGACAAATACAAACCCTTAGATCCAATTTCCTGGCAAAGAGAACGAGCTTCTGAAGTCAGGAGGCTGATTTCATTTCTTACACGTGATGACATAATGCCAACAGGGAGATTTTTGGTGGTGTTTTTATTACTGTCCTCTGTGGATGACCCAAGAGACCCCCTTATTGAGACTTTCTGTGCTTTCTATCAAGATCTCAAAGGGATGGAGAATATATTGTGTATTTGTGCACAGCCACACATATATCAGGTATGGAAAGACCTACTTGAAGCAAGATTATCAAGACAGCAAAATGAATTATCAAGCCAAAGCATCTCTACTCTAAATCTTGCAGAGATAAATGGCACAATTCTCAAGTTAAAATCTTTAACTCAGTCTTCAACACGATTCTTGCCATCTGTCGGCAAATCTACTGTCCTTCTGAAAAAGGAAGAAGAAATCATGACTGCCTTGGAAATTCTCTGTGAAAATGAATGTGAAGGTACTCTTTTGGAGAAAGACAGAGGAAAATTACTTGAATTCAAGACATCCAAAGAAGTAGATTTCTACAGAGGTGGCAAAGTGTCCTGGTGGAACTTCTACTTTTCTTCTGAAAACTATTCTTCATCATTTGTCAAAAGGGATAAATATGTAAAACTTGAAAATAAGATTCAAGAATGGGCAGAGTCTTCTCAACCAGTGTGTGCAAAAATTATTCATCTGTATCATCATCCGGGCTGCGGGGGAACTACTTTGGCCATGCATATTCTCTGGGAATTAAGAAAGAAATTCAGATGTGCTGTGCTGAAAAATAAAACAGAGGATTTTTCAGAAATTGGAGAACAGGTAACAAATTTAGTCACCTATGGAGCAACAAGCCATCAGGAGTACTTACCTGTGCTGCTCCTAGTGGATGATTTTGAAGAGCAGGACAATGTTTACCTTCTTCAGGCCTCCATTCAAACCGCTGTCGCCAACAAACACATTCGATATGAGAAGCCTCTAGTAATCATTCTAAATTGTACAAGGTCACAAAATCCTGAGAAAAGTGCAAAGATCCCAGACAGTGTTGCACTAGTACACCAACTGTCTGATAAAGAACAGAGAGCATTTGAGCTTAAATTGACAGAAATCAAAGAAAAGCATAAAAACTTTGAAGATTTTTATTCTTTTATGATCATGAAAAATGACTTTGATGAAGAATACATAGTGAATGTGGTCAGGAACATTCTGAAAGGGCAAAATGTCACCACCAAAGAGGCAAAGCTCTTTGCCTTCTTGGCGCTCCTTAATGCTTTTGTACCTGACACTACCATTTCCCTTTCACAGTGTGAGTATTTCCTAGGAATCTCAAACAAGAAGGCTTTCTGGGGGACAGAAAAGTTTGAAGACAAGATGGGTACCTTCTCTACAATTCTAATCAAGTCAGAGGTGATTGAATGTGGGAGCTACTGTGGGGTGCGCACCATTCACCATTTAATTGCCACTCTCTCGCTGGAAGAATTGAAAAGAAGTTACAACTTGAACAAAAGTAAAATTGTGATGGATATGCTCAAAGAAAATCTGTTCTATGACACTGGCATAGGAAAAAGCAAATTTTTCCAAGATATGCAAACACTGCTGCTCACAAGACAGCGCAATGAGCATGAAGGTGAGACAGGAAACTGGTTCTCTCCATTCATTGAAGCATTACATAAAGATGAGGGAAATGATGCAGTTAAAGATGTATTACTTGAAGCTACCCGAAGGTTCAACCCCAATGCCTTCATTTGCCAAGCTCTGGCAAGGCATTTCTACCTTAAAGAGAAGGACTTTAAAAATGCTCTATCTTGGGCAAAACAAGCAAGAAAGATAGAGCCTGATAATTCTTACATCTCAGATACACTAGGACAAGTCTACAAAAGTAAAATAAGATGGTGGATAGATGATAATATTAAAAATGGGACTGTCTCAGCCAATGAGCTAACTGAACTTTTAGAGTCAGCAGAGCATGCATCAACTGCTTTCAAACAATCTCAACAGCAAACCGAAGACAGAGAATACGAAGGGAAAGAAAAACTCTATCAGAAGTCAAAGAGGAGGTACGACACTTACAACATTGCTGGTTATCAAGGGGAGATAGAAGTTGGGCTCTTCACCATCCAGATCCTCCAACTCATTCCTTTTTTTGACAACAAAAATGAACTATCTAAACGATATATGATCAACTTTATATCAGGGAATTGTGATATCCCTGGGGATGAAAATGAATTTAAGTCAATACTCAAGAATTTTATTCCTTATCTAACTAACCTGCAATTTTCTTTGAAGAAATGCTTTGATTTTTTTGATGATTACTTTGTCCTTCTAAAACCCAGAAACAATATCAAGCAGTATGAAGAAGCTAAATGTCGAAGGAAGGTGGCTGTGTACTTTAAGAAGTATGTAGAAATATTCGGTCCCTTAGAAGAACTCCAGAATCATAATTTTAAATCAAAGCTCAGTCTACCACTTCAAGTAGAAAGGACTCGAAGATGCCTAGAAGCGTTAAAAGCAGACAAGTTTTCTGGACTCTTAGAATATCTTATCAAAAGTCCAAAAGATGCTGTGGTCGCCATGGAAGATATAGTAAACAAATACACTTTCCTCCTTGAGCAATGTGCTATCAAAGCCCAACAAAAGGAAAAGCAAAATTTCATCTTGGCCAACATCATTCTCTCTTGTATGAACCCTACCTCCAAACTGGTGAAACCAATTAAAAAACTGAAAGAGCAGCTTCGAGAGATCCTGCAACCAATCGGACTGACTTACCAATTTTCAGAACCTTATTTTCTAGCTTCTCTTTTATTCTGGCCAGAAAACCAACAACTAGATCAAGATTCTAAACAAATGGAGAAGTACGCCCGAGCACTGGAAACTTCTTTCAGGGGCCATTATAAACGCATGCATTGCACAAAGCAGCCAATTGCATATTTCTTTCTTGGAAAAGGTAACAATAGGAACAGGCTTATCCACAAAGGAAAAATTGATGAAAATTTTGAAAAGGCATCTGATATTAATTCCTTATGGCACAGTGGGAAAGTATGGGAAGAAGAAAAAGTCAAGAGCCTTTTGGTTCGTTTGCAGGGACGAGCTGAAAACAATTATGTATACATAGAGTATGGAATCAATGAAAAAATCACAATACCAATTACACCCACTCATTTAGGTCAACTTAGAAGTGGGAGAAGCATAGAAAAGATATCTTTTTATCTAGGGTTTTCTATTGGAGGTCTTCTTGCTTATGATATTAAAATTGTTTAAGATCCTCAGTTTCTTCATCTAAAGACGTGGTTTTAGAATTCCCTTTTTATCTTTAATTTTCTTATAAATACAACTCTTAGTAATTCTGTGTAATGGTAATGTGGGTGCAGTAGAAGTCTGGGCCCTGGTTGACTATTTTTGTGTAATGGGTACATAGGATTCTTTTTACTCTTCCATCTGTGTAACTATATTGTTAAGGGAAAACAGCTGCAAAATAAAATTAAAATAAATATGTAATTAGTTTTTGTCTTCATCTCACTAGAATCTTGCTCAGGGCAGTTTTCCCCCAGCCTTCTGCATAAAAATTACCTCCATAATTTATCAGTTAACTTTTTGGTTTTAATTGACAAATTGTTATTCAATGTGATGTTTTGAAATATGTATACATTAGCTGAACATTTTATTCATTTCTTCACAAACTTATGTCTTGTTATAAGAACATTTAAAATGTATTCTCCTAGCGACTTTCCCATTTTTCTTTTTTGTTTTGTTTTGGGTTGTAATTGTTTTTAAATCAGGGCCACTTTATGTAGTCCTGGCTGTCCTGAAACGCATTAAGTAAACCAGGCTGGCCTTGAACTCACAGAGATCAGCCTGCCCCTGCCTCCCAAGTACTAAGATTAAGGGTGTGCACCACCATGCCAAGCTGCAATTTTCAATAATATGCTACTTTGTTATTAACTGTAATTGCCACACTACATGACAGAGCCCCTCGTCTGAAGGAGCATCATCTACTACTACCACTCCATTTCCAACACACCCCTAGTAATCACCACATACTCTCTGGTGCCTTTGCTCCTGTGAGCTCAGTTTCTTGGATTCCACATTTATATGAGAAAATATATTATTTTTCTATACTTGATTTATTTCACTTATGCCAGATAATAATATCTTAAAAATCAATACTGGTGAAGATGTTTTAATGGTTTGCTTTTTTTTAATAATCCCTCTATCTAAACACAGTCTTATTTAGAAGTCAGAGTGTCTGATCATGGGTTTTTTTCTGAGCCACTTCCCACCCTGGCCTGTGTTCCTGTGCGTTCTGCATAGAACCATACCTGGGGAAGTCTGCCCTTCCCAGATAATTCTTCCGAGTTCGAGATCGGTAAGTGGGGGAAGCACACCCCACCCCCACCCCCCATCTGGGTACAGAGGAAGCACAGGTGCTTGTGTCATCATTGGGAAGCAGTCAGCTGATTACTAGTCTGTGCAACAACATGCCTTGTAACTTCAGGATGATATGGGCCAAGCTTGCCCTCAGAAGGCTGCCTGACTGTTTCCTCTGCCTAGGTTCCTTTGGGAGATTGAGGAACTTTTTTTTTTTTTTTAAAGAATCTGCTCATAAAGAGTTGGAGGTTCAGAGGTCTCACCTAGCAGCATGAGGCTCTGAGTTCTATTCCCAGCACTGAAATAATAAAGGATTCGGCACCTGAAGATAGAGCTCAGAGATAAATCATTTACCTGCCATTTTCAAGCCACTAGCTCTGATCTCCTGTGCTGCAATAGTAATATTTTTAAAAGAACTGCTTTATAAACTCTGACCTCCACAATGCCAACAGCAGGCAAACTGTAGAGCATGGTATAAAGAAAATATATTTTGTAAAATATTGTTTTATTTTCCCCAATGTCAGGAAGGAAATACCTCCTTTTGAATCGTTGGTCAGGGTGATCAAAGAGACTACCAAAACAATGCAAGCTATCGCCGCTACACTGAGGTAGACATAAAAAGTAATGCTACTGCTCTTGCTGAAGAAACCACACACTTTCCTCACAGGACTTCAGTAAATCCAGCTGGTACCAACATGGAAGCTCCCTCACATAGTGCCAAAAGGGGCTATGCAAGCTTCCAAGTGAGAAGGGAAATCAGTAGCCCTTCCCAGCTATAAAGCTTGAGAACTATAAGAAAAATGTCCCTGGTGCTGGAATAGTAGTATGTAAGCTTGAGGCCAACCAATGGCTGCCTAATTTAGCTGAAATTCACTCAATTGAAGAGAACTCACATGTGTAAATCTAGCAAAGAACCTACGGCTGGAGAGGTCATAGGCTCCAGAGGAGACCATATTGCCACCATATTTCTAAAGTAATTTGGTTTCCAATTGCTCTCTAACACTCATCTTTATATACCCACAGATAAGCATAGCCCTCACATTTCTTTGAAGAAGTTTCTTTCTGCAGCAGGTGGCAACTTTTAGAGATTCCCCACATAAGTCAAAACTCAGACAATGACCACGGTGCAGCCAGTCTTAAACTGGACATGTAACACAGCCTTATACATGCTGCTCAGAGAACATTGTGGAAGGGAACTGGTAGAGCTGTGTGGTAATTTCTTGTAGACCGGACAGGGGTGTTGCTGTCATAAACTCCGAACAATATGGCTGCCTGCACAAGAACTACAAAGACCACACCAATCAGCACACCAACATGGATAGAGAAAAAACTCACAAGGCCCGGCCCCTAAATGAAGAGCTACAGGGAGTCAATGATTGTTGAGAAAGAAATAACCATGGTGGTTTTTTATTTTGTTTTGTTGTTGTTGTTTTGTTTTCATTTCTGCTTTTTAGGAATGAGATTCCCATCCTAAGTTAAGTAATAAGCCTTAAATACACGCAAATAAGGACAACGCTAATTGGACTTAGTAGATTGTGTGTGTGTGGGGGGGGTGTGTGTGGAATATTCTATCTCCCAATTCAACCTAAACTTGGAAGGCAAAATTATCTCCTTGAAAAAACATTGACGGTGTCATTGTGAAACAGCAGAATTAACTAACTCAGTGATATTGCTGGACATTCTCAACCAGAAGTTAGAATAAAGACACGAAGATTTATTATTATTTACTTAAGCACTACAGTTGGGTCAATTCTCAGCTCTACTTACCTGACTAATTCTGGCTTCTATCCTACCATGTGGCCATTTAATCCCCTCTCTCATTCAGCCCAAGCACCTGTTTTTCTCCATATCACGCTGGCGAATCCCCTGTATCTCAATTCTTCTCTCAGAGATCTTCTCTCAGCCTAGATGTCCCTCCTTTCCTCTCCTGCCTAGATATTGGCTGCCAGATCTTTACTAAAGCCAATCAAAAGGTGAGGGAAGTAGACTGTTTAAAAACTATGATGCAGGGGCTAATCCACAAGAATAATGATACCAAAGTCCAGACAGTACTCAGGTATCTGCCGGTGCAGAATTAACAACTGAATAATACAGAGACAATCTTTACACAGTACACAAAAAAGATTAATCAACACAGCAACCAAAATAAAAGGTTTAGTGATAGCCTGGAAAGGGGGCTTAGAAATATAGAATACCAATTCCCATACCAGCCAACTTGAAATGTACATTAGCAAGGAGAACATCAAAAGATTATTTTATTCATTCTTTTGGCTTTTTTTAATTTGTCCTTTCATTGTTGTTGTTGTTGTTCTGTTTATTTTTAGCAGGGTCTTGCCATGTACTCCACAGCTGGTTTTGATGTCTCGGTCCTCGGTCCTTCAGTATGGGTCACTAAACCCAGATTGTTCCCTCCTTTTCTTACGTCCTTTAGTTTTCTGAAGGTCTCCATGACACACTGAATTCATTGCGCTGGAGCATGTGTAGGTTTTTTCACCTTCTGTACTGTCATTTTCTGTTCTTTTTTTTTCATTTTTAAAACTTTGATATGCATGTACACCCACCATAATATAATCAAAATCCACTTTTCATTGCAGCCTTCACAGACTGAGAACCCTCTATCTGCTCCAAAAAAATATTTTCAAGTAATTCAAAAGCACATGCTCTTTTCTTAGTTGAAGGCGACAGTTCAGTGAAATGAAGAAATCCACTTGCTAGAGAAGAAATAAACTCTCTGCCTAGTTATTACAAAAATGGCTTAAAGATACATTACGATGTCTGGCAAAACATTTCAGGAAACAAACACATGCTCAAAGCAGTCATTTGAGACACATTTCACAAAGTAATGCCTTGAACAAGTCCAAGTAGGGGTAAAGGAAGCCTCACCCATATCAGCAGAGCATACTGCCACGAAGTTTGAAGGGTCAAAAAAAAAACTATTAAGGAGAGAAGGAGGAGGAGAAAGAGAGTATATACTATGTGTGTCATGTGTGTCTTTCTCTTCTGCGATACCTTACTCAGCATGATCTTTTCTAGATCCCACCATTTGCCTGCAGAGTTCATGATTTCCTTGTTTTTAATTGCTGAGTAGTACACTATTGTGTAAATGTACCACAATTTCTGTATCCATTCCTCCATTGAGAGACATCTGGGTTGTTTCCAGGTTCTGGCTATTATGAATAAAGCTGCTTCAAACATGGTTGAACAAATGTCCTTGTTGTGTATTTGAGCATATTTTGGATATATGCCCAGGAGTGGTATAGCTGGATCTTGAGGTAGCACTATTCCTAATTATCTGAGAAAGTACCAGATTGATTTCCAAAGTGTTTGTACAAGTTAACATTCCCACCAGCAATGGCGGAGGGTTCCCCTTTCTCCACATCCTCTCCAGCATGTATTGTCACTTGAGTTTTTTATCTTAGCCATTTTGATGGGTGTAAAGTGAAATCTCAGGGTCATTTTGATTTGCATCTCCCTGATAACTAAGGATGGTATATACTCACTTATAAGTAGATACTAGACCTAAAAAATAAGATAAACATACTAAAATCTGTACAACTAAAGAAGCTAAGCAAGAAGGAGGACCCAGGGTAAGATGATCAATCTTCACTCAGAAAGGCAAATAGGATAGACATTGGAAGAGGGAGAAAACAGGAAACAGGACAGGAGCCTACCACAGAGGGACTCTGAAAGACTCTACCCAGCAGTATAGCAAAGCAGATGCTGAGACTCACAGCCAAACTTTGGGCAGAGTGCAGGGAATCCTATGAAAGAAGGGGGAGATAGTAAGACCTAGAGGGGACAGGACCTCCACAAGGAGAGCAACAGAACCAAAGTATCTGGGCCCAGGGGTCTTTTCTGAGTCTAATACTCCAACCAAGGACCACTCATGGAGATAACCTAGAACCCTTGCTCATATGTAGCCCATAGCAGCTCAGTCCCCAAGTGGGTACCCTAGTAATGGGAACAGGGACTGTCTCTGACATGAACTCAGTTGCTGGTTCTCTGCTTTCCTAGAGAACTCTGATATATCATAGAATATAGCTGTCAGATGAGCTGCACGTCTCCCGGAAGCCAGCCTTCTTTCCGGTACCTGTAATCAGTTCTAAGTCTATGATAAGAATGAGTCCGACATACTAAACGAACACAATTCAGTTTCTGAACACTTATAAAAGTGAGACACTTTATGTCAACAAATGTTTTTCTAGAAATCTTTAAGAGAGCTGAGCATTCGGTTAAAAGTTCTTACTATTGATCCAAACAAGCGATACAGAAAAAAACTAAGACACCTATCACTGGAAAAGGAAGGAGTGGTATATTCCCCCAATCACTGACGAGTGCCAACAGGATCCGAAGGATCGTATAAGGTGTCTATAGGTCTTTCCCGCTCCTTCTTCTCCTCTACATCCAATTTCCCAGTCTCATCCCCAGCAATACAGCAGATCCTCTGGGATGACCTCTCTTCATTGTCTCTCCCCAACTTTCAAGAAGGTGAAATAAGTAAATCCTAATTGAACACGCTGCTTTCGTTCCTCCTCTGAATTGCGTCAGACTCCTAGCCTACCCCAATTCCTAAGTGTCAGCTCTTGATACCCAGGAACACATTTTACCGGGCAACCTCTGTGGCCACAACTATCAGGTGCAAAGAAAATTTCCCACCAGACAGCACGCAGTCATTCTCCACTCTGAAAATCTACAGAAGAAACAAAAACCAAAGAACAAAACACCCACCCAATAAAGACAAATCCAGAAATCAAAACCTGAAACTGTAATCATCCCCAAGCCAGCCTAGACACCAGCATAAAATCAGACCAATTACCTCAGGTGCTGGGCAGCCCACACGACCACTAAAATTACTGAACATTAAAACACTCTTTTCAAGACAGTTTTCTTTGGCTAACGAGCTTGCCAACGAGGCCAGGGAGGACTTTGTGGATTTGAGAGTTTTGTGACAATGACTCTAAAATGTGAAGCGGCAGCATCTTATCAAAAATTGCCGTTGGCAAAGCTGCCTTGAAGCTCCCCAGGCTTCCTGGTTCTGAGGGATCAGGTGTCTCTAAGTAAAAGGGCAGCGGGGGAAATCCACCACCTCCTCTTTGGCCAAGTAAGCCCGCGGTACATTCCCCGGACACCAAGATGAGTAAACCACTCTGCCATGCAGATAATGAAATGCTTCTGCAGGTAACGTTGTTTCCAAACATTTGATGATCATACAGCGGAAAATAACCCCAATCAGATCAATCGCTGACAGAGATTTTATGACGTTAAATTGTTCCTGCAATGGGCCTATCTTTCTTGCAAACTGCAGCATCAACCTGAGGATTTACCCCAGGGATAGTAGGTGCTTTCTTCAGAGCACTTCAGTCCGGTGACGCTTACGTTAAGTTTTAACAGTATTAACGTGAGCTCAGATCATTGACAAAACATAGCAAGGTGTGTGCATTCCGTCTGTCACCCGCACAGACAGGAGTCCGTAGGAGCTTTAGCTGCACTGAGCAGCGGAAGTGGAACGGGACTGCGGCACCCGTCTCCACGGCAGTGCCAGCGTGGGAATCCAGCTGGCCACTCACATACACCTCATCCAGGCACCTGTCCAGTTTTTCAATATCCAGTAAACGTTCACGAAAATCGTTGCATGGCTTTGATCGATTTCATTGTAGCACCAGAAGTCAATCCAGAATATTTGAACACTCAGGGCCTTGGGTGGCAGAGCAGAGGGGTTTTTAATTCTTTATTTATACTCTGTTATGGAACTATCATTTTTCGAGTGTTGAAACATAATTCATTAAGAAGGTCAGCGAGGTCAGCGAGATGGCTTCAGCAAGTGAACACGCTTGCTGGCGAGTCTGAAGACCTGAGCGGGACACCTGAGACCCACGGGGCAGAAGGAGACAAGAAGCTCGGGAAGGTTCTCTGAGCTCCTCACAGAGTCCTGGCGTGCACATGTCCTGCTGCCCCACACAAATAAAGACACACAGGCAATTCGTGCTTTTAAAGAATCCGGATGAGCATGTGAAGACACGAAGCTAAGGAGAAATGGTAACACTGGAGACTCCTGCCGTGGCCTGTCTTCCTGTTTCTTCTTGTTCGTGGGCGTTCTCATCACCCTGCCTTGACATTTGGGTGACTGCATCCGGCCATCCCCTTACTTACAATCACCCCCACTGTGCCAAGGCTTGCAGAGAGTATGACTGATCCCACGGAAGAGGCTGGCAGAGAGAAAGATCTCAGTAAAGTCCCACCAAACACAGTCAGAAGCTAATGCAGGAGACTGGTGACCAAGAAGGAGCAGAGAAGCGAAAGACGTTAATGCAGGACCCTACAGCAGCGGATGCCGGCACAGGTTAGGAGCTATAATAATACAAAAGAGATGGCATAATATGCCACTTCAAACTCAATCTGAAACCCGCAGATATTACAGTTTTAAGTGTTTATGTGTCCCTTTTTTCCTAAGATAATGTCAGAGAACATAAATGAAAAGTTACCTGGGATATTCTCACACATGAGCATGCAGAGGAATATAAAATAAGGACAGTCTTCCCTCACTTGAAATAACAGCTATGTATCTATTGCCAGGAGAAGGAGTAGACTTCACTTACTCAAAAATCATAATGTGTGGGCCTGAAAAAAATGGCTCAGCACTTAAAATGTTTGCTGTTCTTCCAGAGGACCTGAGTTCGGTTCCCAGCACCCACACGGGTAGCTCACCATTGCCCCTAACTCTAGCTCTGAGGAACCTTATATCTTCTTCTGGCATCCATGCACATCTGCACACATGTGTCAAATGCACACAGAAACACATAAATAAAAACAAGTCTTTGATACATTAAATATATACACATATGTAGGGATATCCTGCTTGCTAAATATTTTCATCAGCAAAGCAACAATACTATTGAGATAGAGTTTCTGACAGGCATGGATTTAACACTACATCCATAATGATGGGTGATTCCCAGCCTCAAGAGGGAAGAGACACGTGGATCCAAGGGGCTCGTTAGTCAGCCAGTCTAGCCAAAATGACAAGCTGTAGCTTCAGTAAGAGACCCTGTGTCAAAAATTAAAGTGGAGAGGGAGACCCAAGATGGCGGCCCCGGGAGGACACTGTGTCTGAGGAGTAGGACAGCAGTGTCTACACAGCACAAGGAGACTGAAATCTGGGACCTATAACACCAGCATTTGTGATTGCCAGGTGAGAGGAATTTCTACAGTGAGGAAATCAAGTGGGAAAGTCCTAGGGACACCCAGTTAATCCCTGGAAAAACTCCAGGTGACCAGCTGCCCACAGCCCTGATCTGAACGCACAACTTCCCTGGGTGCCGCCAGCCGCCATCCCGGACTGGGACACACAGTCTCCCGGCCAGGCTGAGAAGCCCCCAGATACCATTCCAGACCAGGGTGCATCGGTGGGCACACATCTGCTAACCCTGATCTGAACGTGCAGCCTCCCATGGACCCACCATCCGCCATCCCAGACCAGGGCATATAGTATCCAGTCCAGACTAAAGCATCCCCAGATACCATCCCAGACTGGGGTGCATGGCTCCTGGCACAGAAGGAAGCGCCCAGTCCCCAGAGCAGAGGGGAGCCCTTAGCAGCAAGCCCAGGTCGGGAGTGTAGAGCCTTCAGACCAGAGCATCGTCCCTAGCCCCCATCTCAAACCAGGACACTCAGCCTCTGGCACAGAGTGAGGTGCCAAACCTCCAGACCAGAGTGGCGATGAGCCTGCGGTGCTCACAGCTTCTAGCACAGAGCACAGAGCTGGGCACACAGAGTCCACGACAGAGTACGTGTCCACCCACAGCACCACCCACTGACCTCAGAGTCCACCCTGTGGAACCCGCCACAGATTGAAGACCACTGGGAATTCAGGAAACAAGTAAAGGCGCTTGGCGCCCGCAATCTGTGCTTGCTAAACCCGCTAGGACCCTCATCCCCTCCTGTTCTTGCTCCCAAACCCCAGAGCCCAAGCATATACACTCCCTAGCACTCCCCTTCAAGACACCTTCTGAGTGCACGCCCGCACACACACACACACAAACACACACACACACACTTACTCTCCCCGCTCCCTAACAATGATACTGCACAAATGGACTTTCCTTGCACAGGTACAACTGAGGCAACAACACAAACTCTCAAACTGCTGGAACTCCCTGATCTTCTTGAAGAATACTCCAGACACCAGAGATTGACAATTCCAGTCTGAAGTTCAGCCTCAAGGAACAAACAGCTCCTTGATTATATATAAACAAATGGCCAAAGGTCAACATAAGAACTCACCCAACAAAACTCAGGACACCATGGCACCACCAGAAACACACAAATACAATGGAAATTTTAATTCAGTGGAGACACAGGAAAATTATGTTAAAGCTATGTTTATGCAGTTACTAGAGGAACAAAAACAGGAAATGAACAAGGCCCTCAAAGAAACACAGAAGAATATAACTGCCCATGTAGAGGAACAATTAAAGACATATAGAAAGGAAACAAACAAAAAAATAGGAGCAACATTCAATCGGATGAAGGAAATGGTACAAAGCATGAAAACAAAATTAGAATCTATAAAGAAAACACAGAGAAAAACCTGGAACTGGAGAACTTAGAGAAAAGATCACGAAACAAAAAGGTAAGCATCATGAATAGAATAAAAGAGATGGAAGACAGAATCTCAGGAGCTGAAGATATACTTGTTGAAATTGATTTCTCACTCAAAGAAAAAATAAAATCGGAAAAGTCCCAAACACAAAACATCCAAGAAATCAAGGACACCATAAAAAGATGAAACCTAAGAATAATAGGAAAAGATGAAAAAGACGATTCTAGGCTCCACGGACTGGAAAAAAATTTTAAGAAAATCGTAGAAGAAAAATTTCCCAACTTGAGGAAAGAGATGTCCATAAACATACAAGAAGCCTACGGAACACCAAATAGACTAGACCAGGAAAGAAATACCTCACGTTACATCATAGTCAAAACAATAAACCTACAAAACAAAGAAAGTTGTTAAAGGCAGCAAGGGAAAAAGGTCAAGTAACATATGAAGGTAGACCGATCAGAATCACACCAGACTTCTCATCAGAAACTATGAAAGCCAGAAGGGCCTGGGCAAAGGTCATGCAGTCTTTAAGGGAACACAGATGCCAACCCAGACTACTATACCCAGCAAAGCTTTCCGTCAACATAGATGGAGAAAACAAAATATTCCATGACAAAATTTAATTTAAGCAACATCTACACAGCAACTCAGCCCTACAGAAGGTACTAGAAGGAAAACTTCAGTCCAATGAAAACAAAGAAAATATAGGATACAGATAACTTCCCAACAACAAAAACAAAAAGCAATGAATCATAGTAAGACCACCAACTCCACAATAAAAGGAAATAACAGTCATTGGTCACTATTATCTATCAACATCAATGGACTCAACTCCCCAATAAAAAGACACAGACTAACAGAATGGTTGCAGAAACAGGATCCAACATTCTGCTGCATCCAAGAAACACACCTATGCAACAAAGATAAACACTACCTCAGAGTAAAGGGATGGAAAAATGTGTTTCAAGAAAATGGACCCAGAAAACAAGCTGGGGTAGTGATCCTAGTATCTAATAAAATAGACTTTCAACCAAAACTAATCAAAAAAGATAGAAAGGAGCACTTCCTTCTCATCAACGGAAAATTCCAACAGGAGGACATCACAATTTTGAACATCTGTGCCCCAAATACAAGACCACCCACATTTGTAAATGAAACAATATTAAAGCTGAAATCTCACATTGATCCCAACACCCTTATAGTGGGAGACTTCAACACTCCACTCTCACCAAGGGACAGATCATCAGGTCAGAAACAAAACAGAGAAACAAGGGCACTTACAGAGGCTCTATATCAAATGGACCTAATAGATGTCTACAGAACTCTTCACCCCAAAATCAAAAGAGTATACCTTCTTTTCAGCACCTCATGGAACCTTCTCCAAAATAGACCATATAGTTGGTCACAAAGCAAACCTCAGCAGATGCAAGAAGATTGAAATAATCCCTTGTATCCTATCTGGCCATCATGGTCTAAAGCTGGATCTCAACAACACCAAAAACAGCAAAAAGCCTGCACATACATGGAAACTGAACAACTTGCTACTCAATGACAGCTTGGTTAAGGATGAAATAAAGAAAGAAATTAAAGACTTCCTAGAATTCAATAAAAATGAAAGCACAACATACCCAAACCTGGGGGACACAATGAAGGCAATGCTAAGAGGAAAGCACTAAGTGCCTTCAAGAAGAAATTTGAAACATCTCATACAAGCAACTTAATGGTCCAACTGAAAGCCCCAGGGAAAAAAATGGCTGAAAATAATCAAACTCAGTGCTGAAATCAATAAATTAGAAACAAATAAAAGTATTCAAAGAATCAATGAAACCAAGAGCTGGTTCTTTGAGAAAATCAACAAGATAGACAAGTCCCTAGCCAAACTAACAAAAAGGCAGTGAGAAACTATCCAAATCAGCAAACTCAGAAATGAAAGGGGGACATAACTACAGACTGAAATTGAAACAATCATTAGGTCTTATTACAAAAGCCTATATGCCACAAAACTTGAAAATGTAAATGAAATGGACAATTTTCCTGATAGATTCCATCAAACTAAATTAAGTCAAGATCAGGTAGAAAGATTGAATAGACCTATATCCCCTAAGGAAATGGAAGCTGTCGTCAACAGCCTCCCTACCAAAAAAAAGCCCTGGGCCAGATGGCTTTAGTGTAGAACTCTACCAGATCTTCAAAGAAGTCCTAACACCAATTCTCTATAAAGTGTTCCACAAAATAGAAGTAGAAGGAAAATTACCGAACTCATTCTATGAAGCCACAGTCACCTTAACACCTAAACCACACAAAGACCCAACAAAAAAAGACAACTTCAGACCTATCTCTCTTATGAACATTGATGCAAAAATACTCAATAAAATACGTGTAAACAAAATCCAAGAACACATCAAAGAAATCATCCACCGATAAGAGAAGATGGCTGCCCCAGGAGGACACTGTGTCTGAAGAGCAGGACAGTAGTGTAGGCACAGCGACCAGGAGACTGAGATCTCAGGCCTAAAACACCAGCGTTTGGGACTGCCAGGTGAGAGGAATTTCCTACGGTGGGGAAATCAAGTGGAAAAGTCCAAGAGACACCCAGCTATTCCCAGGAAAAACTCCGGAGGGAGACAGGCTGCCCACAGCCGGGCTGGGCGCCTAAGCCGCCATCTTGGGCTGGGGCACACAGTACCCCAGACAGACTGAATTTCACCCAGATACTGCGGGCTACACCAGGCAGACCCACATCCCTAGGCACACCCAGCCACCACCCCGGATTGGGACTCATAGTATCAGGTCCAGACCGATGTACCCCAAATACCATCTCAGACTGTGGTGCACAGCCCCTGACCCAGAAGGAGGCGCCAAGGCTCCAGTCCAGAAGAGAGCCTTTAGCAGCAAGCTCAGGGCAGAGCTCAGAGCCTCCTGACCAGAGCAGCGCCCCCAGCGGTCATATCAAAGGGAGACACGCAGCTTCTGGCACAGAGTGAAGAGACAAACCTCCAGTCCAGAGGGGAAACCAG
>CM053763.1:42395194-42417683 GCA_028658305.1 Pachyuromys duprasi
TCCTCCATTGCTGGTGAGAATGCAAACTTGTACAACCACTCTGGAAATCAATTTGGTGCTTTCTTAGACAATTAGGAATAGTGATTCCTCAAGACCCAGCTATACCACTCTTAGGCATATAGCCAAAAGATGCTCAAGTACACAACAAGGACATTTGCTCAACCATGTTTGTAGCAGCTTTATTCCTAATAACCATAACCTGGAAACAACCCAGATGTCCCTCAGTTGAGGAATGGATACAGAATTTATGGTACTTTTACACAATGGAATACTACTCAGCAATTAAAAATGAGGAAATCATGAAATTCGCAGGCAAATGGTAGGACCTGGAAATGATCATCCTGAGTGAGGTATCCCAAAAGCAGAAAGAAACACTTGGTATATACTCACTTATATATACCTATAGGATAGGATGGGCATGCTGAAATCTATACATGTAGGGAAGATTAGCAAGAAGGAGGACCCGGGGTGGGATGATCAATGCTCACTTAGATGGACAAACAGGATGGACACTGAATGTAGGAGAAAACAAGCAACAGGACAGGAGCCTACCACAGAGGGCCTCTGAAAGACTCTATATAGCAATGTATCAAAGCAGATATTAAGACTCACAACCAAGCCTTCAGCAGAGTGCAGGGAATCATATGAAAAAAGGGGGAGTTAGTAAGACTTGGCGAGGACAAGAGCTCCACAAAGACCAAATAGATCAGGGCACAGGGGTCTTCTATGAGACTGTTTCTCCAACCAGGAACTATGTATGGATATAAACTAGAACCCCTGCTCAGATGTTGCCCACAGTAGCTCAGTATCCAACTGGGTACCCTAGTAAGGAGAACAGGGACTATTGCTGTCATGAAATCAATGGCTGGCTCTTCGACTCCCCCCCCCCGGGGGGGCTGAGCAGCCTAGCTAGATCCCAAAAGAGGACATTGCAGCCAGCCCTGAAGAGACATGATAAGCTAGGGTTAGATGGAATGGGGGGAGGTCCTCCCCTATCACTGGACTTGGAGGGGGCTGGGAGAAGATGAGGGAGGTATGGCGAGAGTGGGAGGGAATAAGGGAGGGGGCTATGGCTAGGATTCACAGTACATAACCTGTTATTAATATAAAAATAAATAAATTACTTAAAGAATTAAAGTGGAGCAAACGTCCTTGTTGGATACTTAAGCATCCTTTGGATATATGCCCAGGAGTGGTGTAGCTGGATCTTGAGGTAGCACTATTTTTAATTGTCTGAGAAAGTATCAGATTGATTTCCAAAGTGGTTATATAAGTTTGCATTCCCACCAGCAGTAGAATAGGGTTTCTCTTTCTCCACATCCTCTCCAGCATGTGTTGTCACTTGAGTTCTTGGTCTTAGCCATTCTGATGCATGTAAAGTGAAATCTCAGGGTCATTTTGATTTGCATTGCCCTGATGACTAAGGACATTGAGTATTTCTTTAAGTGTTTCTCTGCCACTAGGTATTCCTCTATTGAGAATTCTCTATTTAGCTCCATACCCCATTTTTAAATTGGATTACTTGGTTTGTTGCTGTTTAACTTCTTGAGTTCTTTATGATTATGGATGTTAGCCCTCTGTCAGATATAGGGTTGTTGAAGATCATCTCCCAGTCTGTAGGCTGTCTTTTTGTTCTGACCACAGTGTCCTTTGCTTTAAAGAAGCTTTTCAGTTTCATGAGGTCCCATTTATTGATTGTTGCTCTTAGAGCCTGTGCTGTTGGTGTTCTGTTCAGGAAGTTCTCTCCTATGCCAATGAGTTCAAGGCTCTTCCCCACTTTTTCCTCTAACAGGTTTAATGTGTCTGGTTTTATGTTGAATTTTTTTATCTGCTTGGACTTTATTTTTGTGCAAGGTGATAAGTATAGATCTATTTGCATTTTTCTACATGTAGACATCCATTTAAACCAGCACCATTTGCAGAAGATGCTGTCTTTTTTCCAAGGACATTTGCTCAACCATGTTCGTAGCAGCTTTATTTGTAATAGCCAGAATCTAGAAACAACCCAGATGCCCCTCAACTGAGGAATGGACACAGTAATTGTAGTAATTTACACAATGGAATACTACTCAGCAATTAAAAACAAGAAAATCATGAAATTTGCAGGCAAATGATGGGAACTAAAAAAGATCATCCTGAGTGAAGTATCCCAGAAGCAGAAAGATACACAAGGTATATACTCACTTATAAGTGGATATTAGACATACAATATGGAATAAATATACTAAAATCTGTACAAAAGAAGCTGAGCAAGAAGGAGGACCCTGGATAAGATGATCAATCCTCACTCAGAACGGCAAATAGGATGGACATTAGAAGAAGGAGAAAACAGGAAAGAGGACAGGAGCTTACCACAGAGAGCCTTTGAAAGACTCTACCTAGCAGTGTATCAAAGCAGATGTTGAGACTCATAGCCAAACTTTGGGCAGAGTGCAGGGAATCTTATGAAAGAAGGGGGATATAGAAAGACCTGGAGAGGACAGGAGCTCCACAAGGAGAGCAACAGAACCCAAGTATCTGGGCCCAGTGGGCTTTTCTGAGACTGATTCTCCAATCAAGGACCATGCATGGAGATAACCTAGAATCCCTGCAGAGATGTAGCCCAAGGCAGCTCAGTCCCCAAGTGGGTACCCTAGTAATGGGAACAGGGACTATCTCTGACATAAACTCAGTGGCTGGCTCTTTGATAACCTCTCCCTGAGCCTTACCAGGCCACAGAGGTAGACAATGTAGCCAATTATGATGAGACCTGATAGGCTAGGGTCAGACTGAAAGGGAGGGGGACCTCCCTTATCAGTGGACTTGGGGAGGGGCATGGGAGGAGATGAGGGAGAGTGGGTGGGGTTGGGAGGGGACAAGGGAGGGGGGCTACAGCAGGGATATAAAGTTAATAAACTGTAATTTATATTATTTACTAATTAAAGTGGAGAGCAATAGGGAGAGGAAGCCCAACATGGACACTGCCTTCATATGTATGAGACAGAAACATAGAGACCAGACAAATTCTTTTCTGAGACAATCTGAGAAATGAGTACTAGATAAAGGAGACCTGAAGGCAGGGGCGGTCGGAGGAGATACAGCTGTAAATACAGGGCAGTGCAATGAGAGAGCTACAAATCAAAGCCAGAGAGAAAGAGTGCATGCCATCTACGTCAGAAAAACGATGTCAGGAATGTACGTAGCTTATAAAAAGGTGGAACAGGCCGGGACAGTAATAGAGAGACAGGTTGCAGAGAGAACTCAGGTGAACACAGAATGAGCCACAGAATAAGAAGGAGCCAGGAGATTAGAGCAGATTGCTGGAGTTAATTTGAGGCCAAGCAGAGCAATTCAGCGGTGGAGAGAAAAGCCAGATGGAATCAGTCAGCTGGGAGAGGAGTTGGAGCCAGAACAGCAGAGTTGAACCAGCCAGCCCAGAGCACAGTAAGAACAAGAAAGAGTGAACTTATCCTGCAGTGAGTCTCAGAGGCTGAAAACATTTAGAGCTAGGTTAGATTTTAAGGAGGCTAGAAGCTTTCAGAACTAGGCATAGGTTGGCAGACAGAGGCAGTGAGCCTCCGAGATGACAGCTGAGGATAAATCTTCTGCCTCTTAGTTATCCCAGTTACATTTTACTATGACCCAAACATTCACAGAAACACCGGTGTGCTTCTGGGGAGGGCTGAGAAAGAAACGCGGAGCGTTACTGAACCCTGGAAGAAAAGCCTCGCTTGCTGCAAAGCATCGCAGACCTGAATTCCGTTCAGGACAGAAAGCAGAGCTACAGAGAGTGCGCTGGTAAAGACACGTGGGTGGGCCTGGGAGGACAGCGCAGAATCAGGCCACAGCGGTGCACACCAGAGGCTGCGCGAGCTGCACCGAGCAGCAGATCTGACCAAACTCTGCGTGCACACCGGAAACACAGATGGGTACATCCTGGCACCACGGGAGGCAGGAGACTGGCATCAGCAGAAGCACTGGCCTGCGGGGACCCGCCCCGTCAGCCTGGATGCCAGCAGGAGATAAGAACCAATCGCAGCAGGTCTCAGGGAGCAGGTAGCCCAAGTAAACCAGAGGGCAGTGAACCCCCGTGCCACTGTAAGCCCCTCCAATTGGGGAGCTGCTTGTCACACACAGCTCCCCCGAACTCCCAGCAGGCCCATGGAAAAACCTTCTAGAACTCTCCTCATCTAATTAACCAAGGCCAAACTGCTCATCTGGCATCTAAAAAGTTCCTAGTCCTAGCCAGCCTTTCTCTTTTATTTTTATTGTTTTTTTAATTAATAGAGTCTTTTTAAAGCTATTTGCCTTCATTTTATGTGCATTGGTGTTTTGCCTGCATGTATGTCTGTGTGAGGGTGTTGAATCCCCTGGGACAGGGGTTAGAGGCAGTTGTGAGCTGCCTTGTAGGTGCTGGGTCTTGAAGCTGGGTCCTCTGGAAGAGCAGCCAGTGCTGATAACTGCTAAGCCATCTCCCCAGCCCCTTATTTTTATTATTTGTTTGTTTGTTGCTTTTGGAGATGATTCTTAGAAAAACAGCAGTCAATTGCAATGGCCACATCATGCTAAGCAAAACAATGTGTACATCTCCTAAAAACACACGTCCATCTGGCCATCCCCTTACTTACAATCACCCCCGCTGTGCCAAGGCTTGCAGAGACTATGACTGGTCCCATGGATGAGGGTGGCAGAGAGAAAGACCTCGGTAAAGTCCCACCAAGCACAGTCAGAAGCTAATCCGGGAGACTGGTGACCAAGAGGGAGCAGAGAAGCGAAAGACGTTAGTGCAGGACCCTACAGCGGCGGATGCCGGCACAGGTCAGGAGATGAGTTATAATAAAACCTGTGTAGTCTCAGGAGGAAGAGCCACAGAGAAGCCATTCCAAGGAGAGCATCAGAGTCAGCGAGCAGAACCATGGAAAGAAGTCATTTCTCACCCCGGGTTTTCATGTTGATGCTTTGATTTTTGACGTCGCTGTCTTTAGAAACGGGAACTTAAAAGAGGGAATAAGGACTGAGGTTGGGAGGTTGTGGCCCTGAAAGCCAAGGAAAGGCCAGGAAAAATGAAGCATGACACACCTTGAGCTTGGACCGCCGGCCTCCAGACCTATAGTCTACACCACAGTCTGCAGGATTGGATTGTGGGAGTCCCGTGTGAGTTTGCCCATGAGAACGTCCCAGAGGGCGAGACTCCACCACAGTTGTGCAGACACACTGTTTTTCCTGCAACCTTCCTTCGCCTCTGCTCTCATCCTACCTGGCACACCCTGCTCCTTCCAGGAAGCGGTGCCCCAGGCTGGCAACGGCTGTGCGCCCTACCTCCCACGCTCCCACGATATTCCTTGATAGTCTTGATATTCCTCCCAGATCCCTCAGACACTTAGGCTAGAAAAACCAAGAGGCCTGTTGTGTGCTCGAATATTGATCGCGGCCATCCCCTGCATCCACCGGCGTCCTTTGCAGCACGCACAGACAGCAAGCGGTGAGTGTGCCCGTCCCTCTGTGCAGTGGGAGAGCGTCTGCACAAAGCCCATGCGCGTCCCGTCGAAGCTTTAAATCAACTCCCGCGTATTAAGGCTATCCAGTTCAGCGCCAGCGCCAGGCAGAGAGTGACTTGCTGGGCTCTTTAGAAACGGGGATGAGAAAAAATGTCTGCGCGTGTCCAATAATGACTGTCCTTTTTGTCTTGAGGTTGGTGGGGTCTGCAGATGCAGAAAGCATAGTCAGGGAATGAAAACCTGAGATGTGATCTCTAATCTTCTCCTTAAAATAGGGGTCTTGGCCTTCCTGGAAGGCCTGAGTGGGGCAGGAGGCCGGAGACAGTCCACAGACAGCTTCACACGGAACACTGTGCTGTCACGTGTCGGATCTCCTGGCCGAAGCTGGCACCCCGTCACAGAGTGTGCTCTCCGACCCAGTTCTGCTCCTCTCACGAGGAGACTGTGTGGACCTTCTGGGTCTGGCTTCCAACGCCATCTGTTAGGTGGGCATTGTTGTAGGTTCATTGTTCTCCACTTGGTAAAGCTGTAAACGGTCCCAGAAGTGACAGTGTCATAAACAATAAGAGCTTGGATGTCTGCCAGAAAACATTCCCAAAATAAAGCCATCAGGGCCCTTTTCGTTTGTTTCTCCTGCCTCTCCTGTGCAAGCTTGTAGTTATTATCTATTGCGGTGTCCTGGATTTCTTACCCCTGAACTATACATCTCTCCAGTCATAAAAATGAGTCAAAATTCTCAAGCCTTGTAAGTGAAAAGAGCTCTCTTCATACATAAAATTACATTTAAGCCATATTCTGGTTGTCTTAGACAATATGTCTATAAGGAGGTTTAATTTCATAGCTTCACCAAAGTATGTCAAATTCAGGGTTAGAAAAAAAAATTTAGATGGTCAAGAGTTTGTTTGTTTGTTTGTTTGTTTATTACACTCTCCAGCTAAAACGGTCTCTTCATTCTCATGGAATTAACCTCATTGCCTGGAATCAAACTCACAAAACCATCTCAAACCAATGGTGAATGCTAATTAAAAGAAGTTAATTTTTGAAGCCTTTGAGAAAGACTCTTTAACCAACAAAGTCAAATGCCCAGGAATGCTTTTCTGTATAAGCCGACTGGTCTGACTTCCCACAGTCCTCGGGATGGCATTGCAGAAATGCTGCCTGGGTCGGGGGGGGGGCGCGGTGGTGGGGGCGCACTGGTGTGTGGAGGCCCCAGAAGAAACAGAGCAGCACAGCCAGCCCGTCTCCTTCCTCGGGAGCTGCACACAATTGGACCTGAGGAAGAAGCTCCCCATTGCGTGAGGAATCAAGACCACTACCTCACATCCCAAGTCCTCCTCATGAGGAGCAATAATAGTGACCCCAGACAGGCGTGCCCTTCCCAGCTGTGAGGACTCCCGGGCAAACCGCCCGGCTTCCTCTGCCCCCAGACATCCCCACTGCTAAACAGAGATAAGTTTTGTTGCCTTTCTGTCTCAGTTCTGAAAATAAAAACGGCAAACGTTCCTGGGGTCCTTGGAGAGAGCTGCTTGCATAGTTTCTGCTGCTGGGGACTTCACGGTTGCTGGCTCAGTTGACTGAGGCAGGAGGGAGCAGCCAGGAGAATGCCACTTACCATTACAGTTAGAGACCCGGAGAGCCCTAAGCTTTGGTTTTGCTTGCATTAAACTATTTGAGCTCAGGAAAAAAAAAAAAAAAAAGTGGAACAGCCCAGCCCAAGTAATATTTAAACTTGCTTTGTTAGATGGAAATGTACACACACGAACAGAAAAAAGAAAAATAGCGTATGTTCATCAGTGTTCAAAGAACTATAGCAAAAGCCCACCACACGTTAACTCTGAAAAGAAGTCTCAATAAATTCTAGAGCGATTTATCACCCAGGTCACATTCTGTCACGAAGATGAGATTCGATTAAGAAACAAAAGTGAAAGGATACTTTCTAAGCACTAGCATCTGTTTAACAGCCTCTGACTGGCTCTCATTGGTAACCTCGGATTGGCTCTCAAAGCAGGAAGGATGAACTGACTCTCAGGTCCATCCCTTCCAGGGCAGCTAGCTGCCTGTTTACAGAGCCTGGGATCCGAGCGGAAGTTCAGAGCCGCTTCAAATGGTGGCCGTGACACCAAGTGGCCACTAGATGGCAGCAGTACTTCATATTTATGCTCATCTGGCTGCATCCTAGAGCACCAATCCCCTACACAATGTAAAGACTAGAATTTCAGATTCAGTTCCTGGGGCCTTCAGCGTTTGTCTCAAATAGCTAATAATGAGAAAATAAAGTTAATTATTGTCAACAATTTATCGTTCCATAAGGCATAATTTTTAATTAAATTTTTATTTTTTATATTAATTACAGTTTATTCACTTTGTAGCCCAGCTGTAGCTCCCTCTCTCATTCCCTCCTAATCCCGCCCCTTCCTCGACTCCTCCCCAAAGCATAATTTTTTAATCAGACATTTCATAAGTGTACATATTTCCTGCTATTTCTTTAGTTTGCTAAAGCACTTTTGTGTCTGCTAAAGCACGGGAAAAAGGATTGAAGCGTTTTAAATTGTCTCTAATTTGAATATGTAATAAACTGTCCTCTCTTAGCAACACAAGCACATAAATCCACAGAGAAAGGAGTCTTGAAGAAAATCTACCCTGTAGATTTTTTTCATCTTACAAAAAAAAATGAAGCAAAAACTGACAAATAGGAAATTACTCTATTTTTAAAGATTCTATGGGAGGAAACCATCAGTCAGGAAGCTGCCTATTCCAAATCCCCCCTGGTGAAGCTTACTCCCATTTCCTCTGGGACAGGCTTCCCATGAGGATGACAGGTACTGCAGGTACCGACTGCACCCCCCCCTCGAATCCTGGGGTGTGTGGGCGGCTCCCACACTGAAACACAGACCTCACCCAGTCAGAGAGGCGCAAGCAATCTCAGGTAAGCCAACAGCTTCAGAACTATCGTAGAAAGAAACTCTCAAAGGAAAGACTGATGTAAACAGATGTGTGCCTGCATGTGTGTGTGTGAGTGTGAGTGTGTGTGTGTGTGTGTGTGCACGCGTGTGTGCACGCGTGTGTTCAATTAAAGAAAAAAAGCCATAAATTTTGAAAAGAACAGGGGCATACATGGAAGGGTTTGGAGTAAAGGGGAAATGGAGTGATTACATTGTAATCTCAAAAACTAATATGTGCATTTCAAAAAAGAGATCCAACCTTGACGCTCAGAGGTGGAACCTTGAAGAAAAGAGATAGAGGTACTGAAAATAGTTAACCAGGGTTGTGCTGGAATCTGATACTCTATCTTTAAAAATAAATATTAGCAAACATTGAGAGAGGCAGGATGCTGAAGTCCAGGCACCCAGCAGACCATTCCTTCCAGCAGGTCTGTCCTAGGGAGAACTTTCAAGATTAGATTGCCATTGTGCTGGCCTTGCCTGCTGCCCCCTGCCCCTCCTTTCCCCCTACCTCTGAGCAACATACCCAGACCTTTTCTCCTTCCTTCTTTTTTTCACATCCTGCCATATTTTTCTTCTTTCCTTTCCTATCTCTTTGCCTTGGCTCTCCTTTCTTCCTTTCTTTTATTAAATTGCAAAACAACCACACTTTCCTTGAGAAAAAAAGATCAAACAAGGTTAAAACATTGCCACTGGCTACCCTCCTGGCCTCTCTGTAGGCAGTGAGTGCAATAGTCAAGATGCTAGTTTCCTGGGTCTCCTCTGGGGAATTTTATGCATCCTCAGAGATAATGGAAGGACAGGAGCAGAGAAGAATAGAAAAGGGAAGCCGCTAGCTCCCTGGGGCAGCCTTGCACGACCTACCCTTGGGTCTGCTTTTCACACTAATGTATCCCAGGGATTGAATACTCTTTTCTCTTAGCTGCCATGCACTTAACGAACACAGGAGCACCCTGAGCACTTGGGAGGCTGAAGCAACAGGATTACCAAGAGTTTGGGGCTAGCCTTGACTACATAGAGAGACACTGCCTCAAAACAAACACACAAACAAGCATCCCCTGAGATGGCTATAGAATTTGTTGGGAGGGTCTAGAGGATCAGCTGACCTCCTGGCAGCTATTTAAACTGTCTCTTGGGGGTACTAGGACAAGCTGGCACGGAATGAAGCCACCCCGAATATGGGCAGCAGGCAAGGCCTGCACAACCGAGATCATTTTGGTGAGGGCATAAATTCATGGAGCAAATCAAGGAAAGAATGCCAGATAAAAGAATTCAGTGATGTGGGAAGTTCAAGGCGATTATTCCAAAGGCTGTGGTTTGGAGTTTCTTGGTTGGAATGGTCCATACCTTAGAGTTCTGGGTGGGTGCCATACCACACGGGAAACAAGTGTAGCCAGCCCCAGGAGTGAGGCGGAGAGCTAACAGATTCAGCATGCATTGTAACTCTTCATTGACACTCCTGCTGCAGGGCTTGCCCTCTCTGCTGGGTCACTGACCTTTATATGTGCACAGTCATGGCCACTGCCTGACGGCCATGAAAAGAAGACAGACAATGGATGAGAAGGAGACACACACAGGGGGCAGAAAACACACTCATTCAGGGGATTTACTGGTCAGGGATGTGGTGTCTCGTGTCCAATTCCAGAATGCTTGTGGTGGTGGCTGAATAAGTATAAGGAATGGTTGCTATCAACTCGTGGGTGTAAAAATATCCCTAAAGATTAATGGCTAGCAGCAGAGCACACCAATGTAGAAAGCTGTTCTTTGCCACACATTTTTAAGTCAATTTTTAAAAGCTTTAGATCATTAAAAGTGATTAGAATATCATCCAGACTGATATCAGAGGCATCCCTGGCTCTGGAGACCGACGTCATACAGTGGCCCGCAAGCCAGGAGAAAAAGTGAATTTGGGTCCCGGGTTTGTCACAAAGTGTCTGAGTAACCATTCGCCTCTCGCTGCAACTCTCAAACATCTATCCCCCCGTCCCCTTTGTTTATCAAGTAAGTACTTCTCTGAGACAATAGTCCCAGCACCCTGATGCTTTGGGAGTTTTGTCTGTCATTATCGCTTCACTTCCCCAGCAGGTTTGGACAATTTCTTATTCAGGAAGTTTAGAAAATATGCTAAGACAGGCATTTTCCAGAATAAACCTCTGTCCCTCCTAATGACACACTCTGGCCATACCCTACCCCATTTAATGTGACACCCTTGTATTGTTTTCAGAAAGAAATCTCACGGAGGCTTTTGCTTCTTTTTATTTTACTTTTAGACATTCTCTGAGCAGAAACAAGCATTTTAGAGAAAGTCCACAAAGACCTTCTGTCTCCCTCCCCCAGTCTGTGATTGGTGACTTTAAAACAGTCACAAACTTAAACCCTTGATGGAAAAGGTTCTGACACTTCTTTCCTATCAATTCTGGATCAATGGACTATTCTGGCAGGAAAATGAGCTATGGAGATGCATCTGCAGAGACAGGCCTCCTGAGAAGTGCAGTGTGGAGCAGCTTCAGTTGCGCACACTGTGATGCAGAGGTTGCCACACAAAGCGGTCTGCCCGTGAGGAACCATCCGCACTTCATAGTCAACAAGTTTTGCCACCCTCATCTGCTTACATCAGCCCAAGAGCATCTCAAAAGTGGCATCTTGCATAGCACCTGCACCTAACAACCCGTCTTGTTTTGGGGGGCACATCTCCTGATGAACAGTGACATAAGGGATGTAACCAGACCTACTGTGACTATGTGTATAAGCCGGCAGAAAGAATGGCCATGGGGTATATGTTAGGGCCAAGTAAAACTTACTTCTATTACTGATCACTGGAAACATGCACCTTGGTTCTTAAATCCTAAGTCAGTATGCAACACTGCCAGTAGCTTTCACTCACAAATATGGTAGTAATAATCATGCAACTTCGCTAAAGTCAAGACATCTAATCCTGGAGAGGATGACATCAGTGTTCGATTTAATGAGTATGTAATTGACCTTTTCTGCTACAGATGGAGCAACTCCATGGGGCAGCTCACAAGGCCTGTTTGTGAAGTGAGGTGAGAGTCCACTCCATCGCCTGGGACACAGATGACACTTTCCTGTGGCTCTGTAAAAGTGAAATGACAGTTCCTGGGACTTCAGGAGAAGCACTGGAAAACGTCAAACACGTGAGCATACCCAATCACCCCCAAAACAAAGGTGATTGTCCTGGGAGATCTCAATCTGTCACACACACACACACACACACTCCCTATCACTTGTGCAGCCTGAAATATCACATGCTCGTGTGTTGAGACCCTTGGCGCACAGCTGAGTCCTTTGGATGTGTTTTTAGGTTGCTCCTGAAGTCCCTATTCCCTTTCAGATCACTTTCTTGTGGACAGAGAGGAAGAGGGAGCCACGTGTGAATTTAACAGAGACAATGCTGGCCGGGATTTTGAGGAAAGTGAATGTGTTCACCCCACCCGCTCCATCAGAAGCAGCTTCCTGTGTGAGGTGGGATTTCAGTCATAATAATTTGTCCCAGACCACACCAAAATTAAGCTGTTGGCGTCTAAAACATTCCACGATTTCAGTTGTGAGGAGGAATTTGTTCAGCCTTGTTACGGATTCCTACGTCTCTGCTCTCCCAAGAAGGTCTGGTGTCCTTATAAGGGAGACAGCCTCCATTTCCCACAGTGTGGAGAGCTAAAGAAATGCTCTCTCACAGTCAATGCAGAGGTAACTTTTCTTTTAATGGATTAAAAAAAAAGCCGTCTGAGAGTCCATCACTGTTCCAGCATCCCCATTCAGAGAGGGGCTTTTGTCTCTCTCAGTGGGAGCTGCCATTTGAATGGGGCCTCCAGCGGGGCCTGGTTTGATGATGTGAAGTAGGCCTGCAAGAACCTCGGAATTTTTTTTTTAATTTAGATTTTGGTTAATTTAACCATAGTAGCTTTCAAAAGAACTGTAATGTTAAAGTGAGTCCACAGAAAATGTCTCTGAGAGGCGCCCACCAGATAATTTTAGGGACTCCCTTCTGAAGCTCTCTCGTGCGAAAACCAGTCTCTTGAGGTTCTAATAGGCATTACGAGCTCCCTACACTCCCTCCCGACCCCCAATCTATTTGCAAAGAAGAAAACCGGGAGAAGAATTCGTTCTCAGAAATATGCGTACGTATACACAGACACAAACACCCGCCCTGAAACCAGATGAAACAGAAATGCTCTTAGCTGACTGGTGAGGCCAAGCCTGGATTTGGATGGCTTTGTGGTAATTCTGGGGTTTCCCTTCTGCCTGAGTCATAGACATCATGGTATGTGTGTGAAGCGCTCCAGTACCCCAGAGATCCCGAGTGTCAAAGCTACTTTCCACACGCTTGCCCCGCGAGAGGATGCCAACCTCCTGGGCACAGTTCCCAAACTGTGGAGATAAGAAGGATGCTCCTGGGAGCAGGCCAGATGCAGCCTGCAGAGCCAAACCTGCGGGCGCTCAGCTCCCTGAGGGCAGTGCTGGCCTGGCCTCTGCCTCTGTGGTCCCTGCGGCCACATGCTGACTGTGCCTGGCAGCCACTCACCCAGATGCCAGCCACTGGAATGTGTTTTATGTTCCCGCGCCTCTGCCTAGCCTGCCGGGGCGGGGCGGGAGTGGGGGGAGCCTGGCCGGGCCTCACAAATGAGGGGCTGGTTGCGGGTAGCTGGGGAAGGGAAGGAGTGAAAGGAGATGCCCTCAACACGTGAGAGCTGCTGGTCCTTCTGGGAGCTGTCTCATTTCCCGGATGCGCATCTGATCCTCTTTGTAGGGCTGACGCCCAAGGTCTCCGCCTAGAATGATTGGTTTAGTATGTGACTGACTGTGCGGACCACAGGAGCCCAGGAAATTCATTCTCTGGTTCTTGCAAAGAATTAGTGCCATCACGTTGAAATGAAACACACGCGCGCATGCGCGCGCGCACACACACACACACACACACATATACAGGAGGTGTACAATTCTGTTGTATCTATTCATGATTCTGCTATTTGAAAGTCTACAATTTGAAATCCAAATTTGTTCTTCCCAATAATCAGGCTGCCAGGAGCAAGACTGGGAGTGGGAAAGCCCCAAGCACTCAGCTGCACACAGCAAGACAAAAGCCTTTCCTTAGTGCAAGATTTCAGATTCCTTCCGACACAGTTTTAACTCATTCTGTTGAAAAGATGTGCTATCATGCCGTTGGTGGCGAATCAACTTTTTTATTCTATTTGTTCGATGTGCTACTCTAGGGTTTTTGTTTGTTTGTTTCTTTTCTTTTGCTTTTCTTTGCTTTGCTTTTCTCTTTGTTGAAATGGTTGGTTCAGGGGTTTCCCCAGCCCATCAGTATATCTCTTAGTTATGTAGCTAGCTTCTCAAACTAAAACATTACCTCCTGCAAGGAGGAAGTGAGTGAAATTCATGAAATGCAATAAAGGAAACATACAAGTCCCAGTTAATATAAGAAACCTACAAGGCTCAGGAAAGCCATGAAACTTAACAAGATTTACAGGGCTGTGTCCCACCCGTCCTAAAGCTATTTAAACAGTAAACTTGCTTGGGGTTGAAGGTTGTGGGCAGGCTCTCCAACCAGTACAGCTGTCTTGCAAGTGCAGGGAGACATATCCAGCGATGCAGGGTTTGTCCGTCATCAGCTATATGGTAGTAAACTTTTTAATGATACAATGGCCATTGAGTCATCATGCCTCGGTAATTAACCTCAGTAAAACTTACTGGTTCATGATGCTGCCCTCAAATGGTTTAATCTTCAGTGCCCTATCTGGGCTGGATAGAAAACTGTTCAGTTTTCCCAGGAAAAGGTGACAGTGTGAGACTATCATCACCAAGCGCTTAAATTATAATAAAAAAAAGTTGTTTTTTTTTTTAATCTGAGTGCTTCAAACAGAAAATTATAATTGCATATCAAGGGTCTAGAAATATATTTGACCCTAGGATAAAAAGTTACATATTACAAACTCAATGCAACACACAAGGCAGCTGTGGAGACATGTAAAAAGTAGGCCCGGGTATGAAACATACCTGGCACAGCTATGAGCTACCTCTAAACATGGCTTAAATACAGGTGCATTTATTACTTTCTTACAAAAACATATAAAACAATACAAAATGTTTGAAATTTAAAAAATGAGCATCACTGTCATTCTCACACTCTAGGAATAATCACAGATCTCATGAGAAACCTTCTAGTCTTTTACATACACACACGTGCTCACATACAACACATACTCACACATACACATTCATGCACACTCATATACACACATATACACACATACTCACACATACACACACATGCTCACAAACACACACACTTACATACACACATACACATTCTCACACATGCTCACATACACACACATACTCACACATACACATTCACATGCACTCTCTCTCTCTCACACACACACACACTTACATACACATACACACATTCGTGATTTATACTGGCTTGACCTACAATTTTTCGACGTTTTGATGGTGCACAAGAATTACCCATTTAGAGAAAACACATTCTGAAATGTGTTACTATTTTCCCAGGCTAGTTGTATGTAATACAGTACCGCTCACCCCCTGGCAGCTGGGAAACAAAGAGAGAACACCTGAGCCGCCCCACATCTCTATCAAGGGCACACCGTCAGGGCACACCTCCGAGGACCTGACTCCCCTCCACTAGTGTAGAAATGTCTAACTGCACCCACAGCCCCTTCAGCACATGGACCTCTCCGGGATAGAACCACACACTTGAAATGGACAGTCTTTAAAATGTAACACTGTGTGAAGAAGTGGCTGCCGAGCCTGAGGGCAGAAGCTCTGTCCACACAGAGAATAAATAAATAAATAGAACTAAATTTTTTAAATATAATTTTACTGTTCAGACCAGTCCTTCAGGAGCCTGCGACATAGCTACCCTGCACATTTGAATTCCAGATTTCAAACGCCTCTTTGAAAGGTCTTACTTTATTCTTACTACTTAATCACTTAACATCGTCAAAATTGTGCCGTATTTATATCATCGTCATCATCGCTTTTGAAACAAAGTCTTACACATCCCAGGCTAGCTTCCAGTTCCCTACATGACTTAAGATAGACCTTGAATTTGCACTCCTCCCCTAAGTGCCAGGGTTGGGGGTGTGGACCACCTCACCTAGTTTTGTGGGGTGCTAAGACTCAAACCCAGGCCATCATGCATGCAATAAGCAAGCATTCTCCCAAATGAACTACAGCCCCCGGTTTGTTCTTCTCTTGTTTGGTTTGTTGTTGTTGTTTTGTTGTTTTGTTTTTTAACAAATCAGAATTTTTACAAGATTATTATCTTCTTTATTCCACAGGAGGAAAAAAAAAACTTGGTTCTTAAGTTATGAAACAACAGATTTAATAGTTTTCATTTCTATCCTGCCTGTGTTTCGATTTCCTGTGTGAATACACTTGCTTCCAGCATTTATTTGCTCAGAAAACTACCCCAAATAAAAATCAGAGCAATGCAGAATGCACTCAACATCCTTTCAGCAAGAACAGGGAGATTTGGGACAGCATCAAAGATGATATTTGGTGATGTCTTTTCTGTTGAATGACTAAATCAAGTGATAAGACCGCATTTTCTTTTTGTCCTTAGATGTGAAGTGCCCGTTTGTGGGACTGGTTTTCTGTGCATTATCTCATTTAAGGAGTTACCCCTGAGCTGGAGCAGCTCTGACCATCCTGTCGACATCACTGGCGTCCCGCAGGCTGCTGTGCCTTCTTGCATTTGTCTCCTGGTCCCCACACGATTGCTCTACTCCCCCAGTGGCCTTTTCTTTGCTACAATGCGCAGAAAATAACAAAATTTAAATCCCCATGTTAAACAAAAGGTTTAAAAAGACAATGTCTCCAAACTTCTTCTATTCCCTATTTTTGGTTATTTTTATTATTATCGTTGTATTTTATGTGTATGGTGTTTTGTTTTTTTTTTCATCTGGATGTATGTCTGTGTTCCACATGCCTGACTGGTGCCTGGAGAGGCCAGAGCAAAGGGTGTCAGTTTTACCTGAGAGCTGAAGTTACAGGTGGTTGTGGACTGTCATAAAGGTGCTGGAAATCAAACCTGGGTCCTCTGGAAGAGCTTACACTGCTCTTACCCATTGGGTCATATCTCTAGACCCTCATTCCCCATTTTCATTTGATATAATGCTTTGGGGAAAACTACAACAAAACCAAAACTCAATACAACAGTATGATTTCTTATTTTTATTTTTCCAGTTTATTCTATCATTATTTCATTTCCTTATTTTCATTTTTTTAGCATTGTCGGAAATGAGTAATAATAAAGTCATTCTTAGCAGACTGAAATTGCAAGTTGGAAAAAATAAGAGTACTAAAATTTTATAATGTAATGTAGAATAATAGAGGACCCAAGGGAAGCATGTGGTGACTGTAACATTCACTAGATTCTTGGTCTGTTAAAGAAAACTGAATACATTTTCTCTTGGCCTCCTGGAAAGAAAGAGTCATGAAATATATTTATGAACAGTAACAAATGTGATCTAAAATAAGTTGAGTACAGTCGATCTTGATGGTCTACCGGGGGTTAAGGAAAGCAGTTATCATATGAGGCCAGCTCCTTTGAACTCAGGCAAGTTTAGGGTGTGACAACTAGCTAAGGCAGTCGGCGCTGAAGCAACATTTCATTTTAGGACCCTGAAGAATCAATACCGGATAAAAGCAAAAGCTCTTTTTTATTTTTTATTTTTGGAATAATTCTCAAAAATAAACAATAGAATCTTAGAAGTCATTTCAAAATGGCAAATTGAATTTCCATATATTCTATATGCCAGTGTCTGTTTAACACAGAAAAATTAAGGTGAAAGTTAAGTAATTTATGTAGCTGAAGTTAGTTAAGTGAGACACTCTGACCCCCAAAGCTGTGGCACTCATTCAGAAGCATGTCCAACTCCACAAAGTGCTGTTTCTAGGCAGTAGGTGTAGCTGTTGCAAACCATACCTGAAATAAGGTGGGTGGGGAGGGGAAGTATGGCTTGCCAGACAGAAGCACTTATTGCACAGGCTCAGCAACCCAAATTCAATCCAATCCCATCCTTAGTTACACAACCACAGTAAAAAGCCAGATGTGATGGCATGTTTCTGCAATCCCACAATTCCCAGGGAAAGATGGGAGGCAGAGACAGAACTGCGTGTCAGCTTGTTGGTCGGCTTGTCTGGAATTCGCCACACAGACAATGCAGCAGTCACAAGAACAGAGGTGGAAGGTGGAAATGACCTCTGCATGTGTGCATGGCATGCATGCCTAAGTGTGTGTGTGTGCGCATGTGCGTGCACATGCAGGCACACACGCACAAATAATGAGAAATAATTTTAAAATGGCTGAAACAGAAATATTGTAAGAATATGTTACTTAAGAACAACACATACTTTTCCAGATCTTAGCTTTCTGACTTTGAGAATGGCTTGACTACAAAATTTATGAGTTGGGGACAATGCTCATCCCTCTTTGCTGGTTTTGCCTGTGGAACCTTTCCTCAGTCCACTCTCAGCTTCAGGTGCGGAGATAATCGTATGTTTTGTTCTCCTCAACTTAGCCAATGGATTTACAACGTCATCTCGACCATAAAGATCATAGGTGCCATCAACACAGCAGCATCAATTCGACTACAACAATAACAACAACAACAAAAAGAAAATTTAGCAAAGACATGCCAGAGTAAGAGTGAAGCCAGCTTCCATTCTACCATTTGGATTCAGAGTACCAAAGATCCAGGAATTGGCTTTGACCCAGAGGAATACTACTGGGTAACAGTGGAACCTTTGGGAGGTGCCACCGAGCATGAGGCCTTTAGGTTACTGAGGGATGCCCTCGGGGTAGATTATTGCAAGGGAGGGACCCTTTCTCTTCCTCAGTTTGCTCCCTGTCTAAGCAGTTTTAATTCTCTGCCACATTTTCCCTCGGTGATATGCTATTTTGCCATCAGGACAAAACCAGTAGGGGCAATCAGTGAGCACAAACCTGTAATCCTACGAGCCCAAATGAACCTACTCTGTGTATGAATTAATTATCTGCATTTTATTGCTGTTGTTGGTATAGAGACAGGAAGTTGACTAGTTCGAACTTTAAGGGATTTTATTCTTTAACAAGCGCACCACAGCTTTGAAGAGGCAGATATAGATCTCCCTTGGCAACATCTGGGACCAGGGCATTAAATAATAGTCAGCTCTATGCAGTCTCCGCTTTACTGTGCTTGTCAATTTCATTCTTCTCCATAAAAACTGTTTTTCTCCATATAAAAGAAAAAGGGCCTTCACAGCAGCTAGGATTTTATACACTGTAGCTCTAGTCAATGAAGGATGACTCTGGGTATCACCTCTCCTAATCTCTTTAGAGAAGACTCTAACTGGCCCATCTTGAATCAGGCATTATTCCAGGTCAGGCTATCATTTGCCCACCAGAGGTTTATGTGCTTAGAACAAGTATAGCGGAGCTCAGGATGATGGTTGGGGGACCTATAAGAGGTTTGCTTAGTAAAAAAAAAGAGTTAGAACATACGAAATTCACTTTCAAGAATGGACTCCACCATCTCACAGAAGTGGAACAGATGTCTCGTGCCTGGAAAAGTTCTCATGGGAGTGGACTGTCATAAAAAGGCCGCCCTGAGCTTTGGCCCTTCTGTGCCTGGTCCTTTCCCTTTCTGATTCTCCACTATGTGCTGATGTAATAGAGAGAGGGAGGGAGTTCGCCAGACACAAACACTGTACCATCTTGTTTGGACTTTCTACCCCCTGAACTGTATAGCTAAATACGTGCTTTTCCTTATTCATTTCCCAGCATGAAGCACAGTGCATTTTTATAACAAAAAAGAAACAGACTAAGGCAGGCACCCATGGATGGTACAAACATCAGTATCTCACATCACAGGGAAAGTCTGAAAGGGACCATGATCTGTTCAACTTGGGTGCACTTGCTGGTGGGCTCTTTAGTTTGTATCAGGAATGCTCCCCAAAGGGTCACATACAAAGAGCTTGTTCATCAGTTTGGTGATATTGGAAAGGGGTCCAAATTTCAATAGGGTGTCTCAAAAGAAGTCTTCAGGTCACCTGGGACATGACTCCCCAGTCTTTGAGTTGACTTTCTCAGGTATTGTAACAGCAGTGGGAAGTCGACTAAAATGAATGTAGTTAAGTGTTTGTCCATGCACATAGTGAATGTAGGCAGGACCTGGACCATATCACACAAAGCAGCCATGGCCATGAATGTCAGTCCATGAACAATTAGCCAAAGAAGCCGGTTGTATTAGAAGACAATTCCCAAGATATTCAAAATAGTAAAATAAAGTACATAAAGGATATTGTTGGTAACAACACAATGAAGGCCAGGGCAAAGCACATGGAGACCACCCTATTCTCACTCAGAACATTTCATCACTTCAACCAACTCTCCAGAGAAGGAGCCTGGCCAGTTCTTCTAAAGAAGCAGCTGCCTCTGCACTGGCCCGCTGTTTGTGGAACTGAAGACTGAACACTGTGGAAGGCAGCCCTTAAGGACGGGCATTCAGTCAAGGAATTGAAAAGAGCCAGCAATTGGCCACTGTGGTATACACCCACTTTGGCCAGCCAACGCTAGCTGATTCTAGCCACCCACCTGGATCACAAATGCTCTAAATCGAGTACTCTGCCCTCAAGGGTAACAAGAGGGTGAGACGTTTGCTGTGCTTATCTGCTTCCCCCGAAGGAGAGGTCTGGGTCACCTCCAAGATCCAAAGAAAGGCCCAGCAACCTCTCTTACCATCCCTCATTAGCCTGCTCAAAGGCTGTCCATGACAACTGTAATTCTGATAAGTGCCTAAACTTGTTTACAAAATGTGGTGACAACTACATACTCATGTGGCCCAAATACCAAAATACCAAAAAGTTCAAGTTGTCATAAATGATCTTATTCATTTCTTTAAAATAATCTTAAATTAATTTTGAATCATCCATGTTATACTTCCAAACACATTAAATACATTCAATTTCATGTTATTTTTATTATGAAATATTTTGATAGTTTAGGTAATGGATTTTTTCTCTTTTTATATATTAATTACAATTTATTCACTTTGTATCATAGCTGTAGTCCCCTCCCTTATTCCCTTCCAATCCTACCCTCTCTCCCTCATCTCTTCCCATGCCCCTGCCCAAGTCCACTAATAGGGGAGGTCCTCCTCCCCTTCCTTCTGACCCTAGCCTATCAGGTCTCATCAGGACTGGCTACATTGTCTTCCTCTGAGGCCTGGCAAGGCTGCTCCCCTATCAGGGGGAGATGATCAAAGAGCCAGCTACTGAGTTCATGTCAGAGACAGTCCCTGTTCCCCTTATTAGGAAACACACTTGGGGACTGAGCTGCCATGGGCTACATCTGAGTAGGGGTTCTAGGTTATATTCATGAATGGTCCTTGTTTGGAGTATCAGTCTCAGAAAAGACCCCTGGGCCCAGATTTCTTGGTTCTGTTGCTCTCCTTGTGGAGCTCCTGGCCCCTCCAGGTCTTACTACTTCCCCCTTCTTTCATAAGATTCCCTGCACTCTGTCCAAATTTTGGTTATGAGTCTCAGCATCTGCTTTGATACACTGCTGGGTAGAATCTTTCAGAGTCCCTCTGTGGTAAGCTCCTGTCCTGTCCCCTGTTTTCTCCTTCTTCCAATGTCCAACCCGTTTGTATTCTGAGTGAGGATTGAGCATCTTACCCAGGGTCCTCCTTCTTGCTTAGCTTCTTTAGGTGTACAGATTTTAGTATGTTTATCATATATTACATATCTAATATCCACTTATAAGTGGGTATATACCTTGTGTGTCTTTCTGCTTCTGGGATACCTCACTCAGGATGATCTTTTCTAGATCCCACCATTTACCTGCAGATTTCATGATTTCCTTGTTTTTAATAGCTGAGTAGTATTCCATTGCATAACTGTACCACAATTCCTGTATCCATTCATCAGTTGAGGCATACCTGATTTTTTTCCAGGTTCTGGCTATTACAAATAAAGCTCCTATGAACATGGTTGAGCAAATGTCCTTGTGTACTTGAGCATCTTTTGGATATATGCCTAGGAGTGGTATAGCTGGATTTTGAGGTAGCACTATTCCTAATTATCTGAAAAAGCACCAGATTGATTTCCAAAGTGGTTGTACAAGTTTACATTCCCACCAGCAATGGTGGAAGGTTCCCCTTTCTACATTCTCTTCAACATCTGTTGTCACTTGAGTTTATAATCTTAGCCATTCTGATGGGTGTAAGGTGAAATCTCAGGCTCATTTTCATTTGCGTTTCCCTGATGACTGAAGATGTTGAGCATTTCTTTCTCTGCCATTCTATATTCCTTTACAGAGAATTCTCTGTTTAGCTCTGTACCCCACTTTTTAATTGGATTTACTTGGTTTGCTGCTTTTTAACTTTTTGAATTCTTTATATATTTTGGATATTAGCCCTCTGTCAGATATAGGGCTGGTGAAGATCCTTTCCCAATCTGTAGGCTGTTGTTTTGTTCTGACGACAGTGTCCTTTGTTTTACAGAAGCTTTTCAGTTTCATGAGGTCCCATTTATTTATTATTGATCTTAGAGCCTGTGCTGTTAGTGTTCTGTTCAGGAAATTGTCCCTTGTGATAATGAGTTCGAGGGTCTTCCCCAATTTTTCTTCTAACATGTTTAGTGTGTCTGGTTTTATGTTGAGGTCTTTGATCCACTTGGATTTTAGTTTTGTGCAGGGTGATAAGTATGGATCTATTTGCATATTTTCACATGTAGACATCCAGTTAGACCAACACCACTTGTTGAAGATGCTGTCTTTTTTCCATTGTATGGTTTTGGCTTTTTGGTTAAGTATCTGTGGATGTGTGGGTTCATTTCTGGGTCTTCTATTTGGTTCCATTGATCCACTATTCTGTTTCTATCTCAGCACGATGCCGTTTTTATAACTATTGCTCTGTAGTACAACTTGAGATCAGGGATGGAGATACCTCTAGATGATCTGTTGTTGTACAGAATTCGGGTTTTTTTGTTTGTTTGTTTTTCCATATGAAGTTGAGAATTGTTCTTTCAAGGTCTGTA
>CM053763.1:42424998-42457137 GCA_028658305.1 Pachyuromys duprasi
TGGTGATGCTTACCTTTGTGGTTCCTGATCTTTTCTCTAAGTTCTCCAGTTCCAGGTTCTTCTCCCTTTGTGTCTTCGTTATAGATTCTAATTCTGTTTTCATGCTTTGTATCGTTTCCTTCATCTGATTGACTGTGTCTCCTATTTTGTTTGTTTCCTCTCTGTTTATCTTTGATTGTTCCTCTATGTGGGCAGTTAAATTCTTCTGAATTTGTTTGAGGGCCTTGTTCATTTCCTCTTTTTGTCCCTCTTTTTGTTCCTCTAATATCTGCATAATCATAGCTTTAACATAATTTTTCTGTGTCTCCACTGAATTAAAATCTCCATTGCTTTTGGGTGTTTCTGTTGGGGCATGGTGTCCTGAGTTTTGTTGGGTGAGTTCTTATGTTGACTTCTGGGCATTTGTTTATATATAATCAAGGAGCTGTTTGTGCTTTAAGGCTGAACTTCAGACTGGAACTGTCAATCTGTTTTGTCAGGAGTATTCTTCAAGAAGATCAATTCCTGTGGTTTGATAGTGTGTGTTGTTTCCTCAGTTGAACTCTGTTGTGGGATCTGTGTGCCCAGCTGCTAAGGGCTCTCCTCTGGACTGGAGACTTGGCTCCTCCTTCTAGGCCAGGGGCTGTGCACCATGGTCTGAGATGGTATTTGGGGACACCTCATTTTGGACTTGATACTGTGTGTCCCGGTCAGGGGTGGCGGCTAGTGCCTCCACAGTGAGTGTTCCCCGCCCAATGCAGCCCTGTCTGGGGAATGGATTCTGGGGCCTTCTTAGTCTAGCTCGTGGATGCACACACATGGTCTGGAGTGGTTGCCGGCAGAGCCGAGTGATGTGTGTCCGCTGTATGCAGGCCGATCTGAAATGGTACCCGGGGCCTTCTCAGTCTGGCCCAGAGACTGTGTGACCCAGTCTGGAATGGTGGCTGTTGGCAAGGAGGCTGCTTGTTCAGATCAGGGCTGTGCACCGCCAGTTACCCAGAGTTTTTCCGGCGAATAACTGGGTGTCCCTAGGATTTTCCCACTTCATTTCCTCACCGTAGGAATTCCACTTACCTGGCAATCACAAATGCTGGTGTTTTAGGTCCCAGAGTTCAGTTCCTGATTGCTGCCTTGTTACTGCTGGCTTACTCCTCAGACATAGTGTCCTCTCATGGCAGCCATCTTGGATCCGTGATCAGGATCCATCTTTGAAACACACCTCTATATCAAGAATAGACATCACCTTTGGATAAAGGATAAAAAAATAATTACAAATAAATGGATCTAAGAAGCAAGCTGGTTGTAGCCATTTTAATATCTGACAAAATAGGCTTCAAAACAAATCTAATCTGAAGAGATGGGGAAGAGCATTACATACTACCCAAAGAAAAAATCCACCAAGAAGCACATTGCAGTTCTTAACATCTATGTACATCACAGAGGCACCCAAGTTCATAAAAGAAACATCACCAAAGCTTAAATCACACACTGACTCTCACACACTATCTACTGAATAAAAATAAATCAAGACGGAAATAAAGGAAGAAATTAGACTCTTTAGAATTCAATGAAGATGAATACACAGCATTTGCAAAATTTATGGGACTTAATGAACATGGTTCTAAGAGGAAAGTTCATAGCACTAGATTGCTACAAAAAAAAAAACTGGAGAGATCTCATACTAGCAGTTTATCCACACATCTGAAAGATCTAGAAAAAAAGAAGTTCTCAGACCCTATAGGAGTAGAGGGTAAGAAATAATCAAACTTAGTGCATTAAATAAAAAAAATAATAATAATAATATAAACACAAAAACAAACAAAACTCTGGACTTTGTGCAGGAAACACTACAGTCTTGAGATAATATATAATATTATCATAATATATAACATATGTTATAATATATAATATATAACATATATATTATAGTATATAGTATATATATACAATATATAACATATTATAGTTATATATAACATATAATAACATTATAGTATGTACATATATATTATAGTATTTTCATGTTATATATATAGTATATACACATATACTATATATATGCATATATCTATCAACTTTAAAGTTAACTCAGCTGCTTACAGTAGCTGCTCCCCAGTCTTTTGAGAAATGCCATAGGCAAGCACAGCAACTCTTCTTGTATGCTAAGTGTGCCATGTTTCTGTATAGGTAATGAAGCTTCAAACCAAACCCATCAAGGCCTGCACTAAACCATGGATCCCAGAGTCGAGGAACCTAGCCCTCAGTGAGACGTTCTGAGCCTGCCTTACCAGCAGTAGAGCTGGTCCCTCAGATGCTTTGCATGAGGTTTAAGTCTGAAGACTCAGAGAGAGACAGGAATAATGTAGGGAATAATGTGGTATGTGTGGGAGGCTCTAACTCTCCACTGTAGCTATGTGGAGAAAGGCAGAAAGTGATTCAAACAAACAAACAAACAACAACAACAAAACACCATACTGCTCGGCACTCTGAAACTAAGGCTGACATCAGCTAGGAAGAAGAATTTCCCAATGACAGTGAAGAGGACATGGCACCCTCAGAGCTCTGGGTGATGCTCTCTACTATGGAACCTTTAGTATGAGCAGGTTGAAGGGGTTCAAGGAGCACCATCCTGGGCAAAGCGGCCCAAGACTGCTCAAGGATAACGAGGTGGGTGGCTATTAGGTTTCCCCAAGCACTTCTTGAAATTTATGCAGATAAAAAGATCTTGATTAGACAGTTAAAAGAACCAGATGCCTTGAATGACTGCTCAAAATGTGACGCACAAAGGCTTGTCTTGTCTGGGATATGGGCTTTGTGATACTAGGATGAAGGTGAAGAACCCCAGACACACTCATGGAAACTGACTTAGGCTTTCTCAGGAACCTCGCTCATTTTGCTCCCCATCAGCCCCTGCTGCTTCCTGCCACCCTAACCTTCCTTTCTCCCAAGCCCTGACTCTCCAGACTCTGATGATGGTTGTGTTGGGTTGTTGGCCTTTCTTGGTGTTAAACATTTGTTGGTATGGGTTCATCCACTCACTGCCCCCACCCCCAGCTTTTGTCCTGTTTCTCAGAAGTGGAGTCAAACATGGAGCAAAATAGCACACAGGTTTAGTGAAAACAGAGTGCTAAAAGAGGAATCTGTCATTTACATGGTACACATTTCTATGTTAAAAAACAACAGTATATTACAAACATAGATGCCAGTTTTAGAGCACAATATTGAATATATTGTCATTCCTAACATTGTCAACAATGTTAGAAATTCCCCTGAGGATGGAATACTCCATCTGTGGGGTATATTGTAAACCAGCCGGTACAGGAGTGAGAGAAATGGAAAGGCTCCTTTCCCAACACTACCAACAGTTCAGTCATCAGTTGAGTCATCACAGCAGAGAGGGGCATTTCACATGCTTCGGTGACATGGCCAGGCACCATGGACATGGTGGGATGCATCAGAATGGCTGAGTTGCACAGAGGCACACAAGCACAGTGAGTGAGAACCAGTTGCCCCCTCCTGGTTGTGTTTACATGATGCTGTTTTCATTATTTCAGTGTAGGATTTGTTTTTTAATTTAAATTACACCATCTTCAAAGTGGAAATATTCAAGTAAAGGAAGCAATCTCACTCATTCATCAGAAAGAGACTTCATTGCTGTGAACATAGACCATTGAGCTGCCTTAAAAAACAGCAGCTACCACCTAGGGCATGATTATCCCAGCAGGACTGGCCTGAGCCTCTGCATTTTAACACATTTCATGGGTGATTGTGCACAGTGAAACTTGAGGATTGCCCGTGCATATTGTAGTTTCCTATTTTTAAAAGTAGGAGGAAATGCTTCATGTAAGTGTGTATTATGTTCCTCGAAGTAATCTAGGAGATTGAAATGAATAACTGGGAAAAAAAAAAAAAGAATAACTGGGGATATTTCTTGTTTTGCCTGTGAAGTTTTGATCTCTTATTTTGTTTTCTGAAAAGGAAGGTAAAGTAGGCAAATGATTTAAGAGGAAATCATATATGATAAAGATCTAAAGAAGTGAGTTACACATTTCCTCTAGGGGGAGGTTACCGTGGTAGGATTTACACATATTTGCAGCCTGGTTAAGCCTCTTGTGTAGTATCCTCCAATCAAAATCTTAGAGGGAAGGATTACTTTGTTGGGAAATTAAAGCAAAATAGCTTCCAAAATATCACATGTCCTTTCCCACAAACATAATGCACAAAACCCCTGTGTAGGCAAATTCACCTGATGACACCTAATCTGTACCCAACAGATTTTCCTAAAAGCCTCATTGGACTCAGTTGACTCATACTACCTTAAAGCTCAATACCCAAACACTGTGACAGCTGCCATCTAATAGAACATGTTATATTTATGTCATTTATTCAGACTGTCTTATCACACTGTCATACAAATGTACAAAGTCTGGTCAAACTCTTAAGACTTCACAAACACCCCGCACCCCCCCCCAAAAAAAGCAGGAATAGACACTGCTCTAAAAATGCTTGCCATTTTGATAACGAATCACTCCCCAACATCGCTGTTCAAGTCTGCAAACTAACTCAACTCCTTGACAGTCTTTATTTTTTTAACGGTGGGTTATACCAGCCATTCCAAGTCTTGGATCCTGCCTGATGGTGTGAACCTCTAATGTCTCCTATATCAAATCATCACACCAATGCCAAATCCAAAGGAGATGCCATCTTCTAGAAGTCAGCAAGTCCCGTGGCAGAAAGATCCTAAAGGCCAAAGACTACTTGCCAAGCCGGAAATAGCCCCTTCTTTCCTGTCTTTTGAGGTCTGTAAAGCCATGTGAAGCCGCTTCGCTGAGACTGGCCGAAAACACCGGGAGTAAATGCGCATGCGTCTCTCCCGAATAAGCTGGTCCTTTCTCAAAAGACATATCGGCACTATTAACCTTGTTACAGTCTCGATTTAAGGCTGTAGCTCAGTGCTAAAGAACTCACCTACCATGTGCAAAGTGTGATGGGGGAGGGGATGAATCTCAAAGCTCAAAGGCATCTTCACGAAAAAGGTGGATGTGGGTACTACAGACTGACAGTTCTGATCCACTCGGTGTACTCATTGGCTTATTTTGTACTCTGCAAATCCATATCCATGTACTGCCTATGTATTTGTTTCTGTATCAGTCCAGGGTTGGCTTCCACAGCTAATAACAGGCATTGTCACAATGGCTTAACCTAGTTAGGGATTATTCTTCCTGAGGGAGGGAAAGTTGGAAAGGGGCACTCCAGAGGCCAACAAGGTGCCACAATGGACTCAGGCTTCTGCCATCTGCCCATACCGCTGTCCCTGGCACCTTGCTTTGTAGCTTACGATGGAAAACTGCCATCAGTTTGCTTGTCTCTTTCAGGGACTTTCCTAAGGGCCCCAACCACATAACTTTATTTTTCCTATCAGCAAGAACTCAGCGATAAGAGAAAAATCAGAAATAAAAAAAATTTAGATAAGCAGGAAAGAGAGAAAGAAAGGAAGGAAGGAAGGGGGAAAGAAAGGAAGGAAGGAAGGGGGAAAGAAAGGAAGGAAAGAAGGAAGGGGGAAAGAAAGAAAGAAGGAAGGAAGGAAGGAAGGAAGGAAGGAAGGAAGGAAGGAAGGAAGGAAGGAAGGAAAAAGAAAACCCCACCATTTGACTATAGGGGAAAAAAACAAAACGTGTTTAGCTAGCAACTAAAAGTCTCCTGGGTGTTTCTCTGAAAGCATGTGCTAGCAAAGTTAATGCCTGCTTGGAGTTCCGTGGACACTCTACCCGTCTCTCTGCAACTCGGAGGGAAGACAGAGCACTCCCACAACCCCCTACTTTGTTTTTCTCAGTTCTTGAAAAACTGAGTGAAGAACCTGCGTCTGTTACCAAGGAATCCCTAGCGTTTCTTTCCCCGCCATGGCGGCAGGCCATGCTTCCCCCAGAGCTGAGCTCGCTTTCTTTGAGCTCCCGGCTTGGGTTGGAATCCGGTGCTGTACTTCTGTCCCTACTCTGCCTCACTTAGTGTGATTTACACCGTGGACCAGATGGGCTGTTTTCCTGTCTTTTGTGTGTAAAATACCCAGAACCCCATTGCCTTTCTTCCCCTAGACGGAGTCTGATTTATGGCCCAGAATGAGTTCTCAAGATGACCACCGGTCCATCCGTGAGAGGGACGCATGGGTCCGCCAGTGATCTGAAGCTATACAAATCCCTTCCTTTCACTTGGCCTCTATTTTCCCATAAGTAGAAGGGCAATGATCGAATCTGCTTAGCACATGAGAAAACAAAGTGCTTAAAGCTGATTTTTTTTTTTTTTTTACTCCTTCTAGCTGCATCTTCCTGACTCCTATGGCAGGAGGAACAGCATCTCCCCTGCCCAACACGTAGCCCACTGCAGAGAGAGTTCAGATGCAGTTTCTGCAGTAAAGAAAGGCTCTAGGTCTCATCGCAAGAGAATGGGCCCCAACCTACTAGGTAGAGGACAGCATTTGGAGCTCCGCGTGGCTGGGTTCTGTGTTAGGACCAACGAAATGATGATGCTCATAAATTTTATATGAAAGACGTTTATTAGATGGAGATGGAGAGAGAGAGAGAAGTTTCAGAGTTGCAGGCTGAGGGGTCTTTCTCCTTGGCCTGCCAGAGACTCTCAGCCCTGCAGGTTTCCTATGAAGCTAGTTAGGGCAGAACATCTTTCCTCAGGATCCCCTTCCCAGCAGCGGCTGCAGCCATAAAGGGAGGGTTCATTAGACAAGCTCTCTTCAGAACGCCCTCTACCCTGCAGCCTCCCCAGCCACGGCACTCTTAACATACACACACACACACACACACACACACACACACACACACACACACACACACCGCCTAAGGCTGCATTTTCCCTCACACCCAGGCAGGCCTCTCACTTTCCTTAACGGACTCTTTATCTGGACCCGCTCCAAAGGGTGTGTTCATGCAATCAAACACTTCCCCTTTGGTTTTATCACAACTCCAACAGGCCAGATAAGGGCAGGCAGAGGGAGGGGACAGGCAGAGTGGGAAGCAAGGAAGAGGTCTCCTGGGTTCAGCTGCTGTGGGGGCAGGTAGAGGGAGCACATGGAGGAAGCTGAAGCAACCTTCCCACCAGCATTTAGGACCACTTATGCTCAGGGGCACAGAACACAGGCACATCTGCATGACCTCTCTCCATCTCTTCCCTGCCCCTTCTTGGGAAGCCTCAGAACACATAACCCCGGGTGGAAATGTTGTTGACTTGAAAAGAGCAGATAGACTAAATCAGATGGGAGACCCAGCACAGGCATCAGGACATTAAACAGTTAATCTGCAGCAAACCCAAATTGCATTTCCATCCTGTGCAAGCAGTCAGCTGCTATTGTAGGTCACCAAGACACAACACATTATTCCTAGAGTTTGTGGAAAACTTTAGGCAGCTGTAATAAAGTCAATGGCATTTCCTTCCTTACTGAAACATGACTTCACTAAACCCCAGTTGAAAGTTTTTTCCCTTTCTAAACATTTCTCTCCAGATGCACAGTGAGTCAATAAAAGAAGTTAAAAGTTAAAATGCCTAGTGAAATTTTATCAGGCATGAAATGGCATTTAAACCGGAGTTGCCACCCTGGCTTAGATGGGTGGAAGGTGACCCAAACTTGGGAGGGGAAGGGGTGGACACAACCCAGCAAATTTCAGTGGCCCTTTCTGCCCTGTAGCCACAGAGGGAAATTGTTCCAAAGAGGCATTCTATGAAACCCAGGCTCTGTGAGCAATTGGGGTTCTTGTATATCATTTCCGGAAACCCTTTAGTTCTTGGAAGTTATCTCTCTGTTCTCTTTCTTCCCTGGTAAACTACACTGAAGCCATCTTTCATTTGTGTAGGGTGTTCCAGAATCCTGAGGAGCTGCAGAGAACAGCCCCAAGATCTCAGTGAGCAACACCACAGAAGGGGAATAGAGCAGACTTTGTTCTTTGGGCTTTGGGTGCTACATGTGGGCCCAGAAAGGCCTTTTAAAACATTTTGTGAGTTTTAGTATTTTGAGACAGTTTTCTACATAGCCTGAGTTTCTCTCTAACCCAAGAGCCTCCTGGACTGTCCCCTGAATGGATTACAGGCATGCATCACCTTGCTGCGGCTCCAGAAATACATAAACAAATAAACAAACAAAAATGTGTTCTTTTTTGCATGGTTTTAACAAATTACTCACTGTGCCATCCTGAGGTCACTGACATCTTGTCTTCTTAGAAACTGGTCTAGAAAGGAAGTCATTCTACATTTGGGATACTTCCCAGCCTTAATGATATAAAATGTTGCACTTCTTTATAAACAAGCTGTTGACCCTGACATTACTCAGGGTATCAGTGGAATCAAGGGTTATTACAAATAAAACAAATCAGACATTCTGATTGCAAAGCACATTCATAACTTCCAAGGAATTTTCTCTAGTTTACTGATCAGAGCAGGGTACTTCAGCCCTTAACTTGGCCAATGGAGCAGAAAGCAGTCACCCAGCCTGCAGAGCAGGAAGTAGGGGTTTGCTGTATGAACAGTCATCCCTCTTCTATGACTTTATTCTCTGAGTTCTTCATTTCCCATAGTAATCCATGGTCAGGAAGTAGTGAATGGAAAATTCCAGAAACAAGTAACTCATGGATTTTAAACAGATCGCTAAGTTTGTTCTATTTTGTTTCTTTGCTGTTTTTATTATTAGTTGTGTCTCGGGTATTATGTAGGGGGCACACATACTTTATATAGAGTCTGTGGCTGGATAAGCCACAGGCTCAGGCTTGCGCACAGGATCCCAGAACTGAGAAAAAGGAAGTAGAGATTTACAGGTGCACCAGAATCTTGCATGTTGATCCGCCTGTCCACCAGCCCCAACCCAAGAATCAGGCAGACAGCCCTAGCCCTGGGAAATTCAGACAGGTGAGGAGGAGCGACCCTTGGACAGATTCTTCAGTAAAGCTGCAAGGCCACACAGTAAAGACAGGACCCGAGCCGGATAAGCTGTGACACCAAGGGGTACATAATATTTGGAGGCATGCCTCTTGGAAAAGACTGTTGCTGCTCCCAAATATTTTTTAATAACTTATTTTTTAATTGTGTATTTGTCTGTGTATAGTTATACACATAAGAGCGTACAGGTGCATGTGGTGGACAGAGACATTGGATCCCCTGTGTTTGTGAGCTGCCTGATATGGATTCTGGAAATCTATTTTATATCTTCTAAAGTTCACTACAAGCCCTTTATGTCTGAAGTAGGTATCTCTCCAAACCCCAATATCCACAGGTAGAACGAACACTGGAAAGAGCTAGGCAGAACCATGTCTCAAGAGGATTATGTCATATAGAGGTCATCTATAACACACAAAATAAACAAATAAATAAAAACAGACAGTGTGTACAAAATTATGCATAGATGTGTAGATTTATTTATAAGCTTGGGAAAGTAAAGCATCACCAGCCTTTTGGTACATCTGCCCTAGAAATAGTACTCTCTCCTGTCAAATGCAGATTGAGTTAACTGAACAAATGCTCAGACTGGGGTAGGGGTGTGTCTCTGTCATGAGAAGCCCCATTACATGGTTTTAAAAGGGATCCTGTTAGCATTTCCATCATGTGACCTCTTCTTTGTGTCTGAGGGGTAGACAATCTTGAATGTGAGCCACAGTATATATTATAACCTTAGGACCATCTGGTTAGAATGTATACTAGTTGCTTTTCTGTCACTGTGATAAAATACCATGACTGAGTCTTATATAAGAAGGAATTTATTTGGGCTTCCAGTTCCAGAGGATAAGAATTTATCAGAACAGAGAGGCTTGACATCAGGAGCAGAAAGCTGAGAGCCCCCATCTTTGAATACAAGCAGAAACAGGAAGAGAAAACCGTTAGTGGGGTGAGTCCTTAAGTTCTCAAGTCCTGTGTTCAGTGACATACTTCCTCCAGCAAGGCTGTGATTCCCAAACCTCCCAAACAGCACCACAGACTGGGAGGGACATATTCAAACACCAAAATCTAGGGGACACATTTCACATTTAAACTGCCACAGAAGGCATGTGGGTATGGGCTGCTAAAAGGGATAATGGGAGGTTTTGTACTGAACCTTTAAGCGACTCTGTAGTGTGTGTGTGCGTGTGTGTATGTGTTATATGTGCATGCTCATGTGTATACACACAAAGCCAAGGGTAGGATACAGGCTTTAATTTTTTAAAACTACTCTATTTGGGGTTCCTAAACACCTGTACCTCCCTTCAAACCCCCAACACTAGGTAGGAGAAAAATAAGGTTAGTAGAGACAAGGGACATAGACCTGCTTAGACGTGGTTCCTCAGGGGCAATTCTACTCTTCATTGTCAGGATTTCAGCAGTCAAACAGCAGACAGCGGCGGCAGGACGAACCAGCAGCAGTCTCCTTAAGGTCTTCTCTGGAGTATTTCTCTCTAGAAGCATCTCGAAGCATCCCCTCTATCTCTTTCTCTCTGGACTCCTATTTATACCATCTCAGAGTCCACACAAGGATGTTTTCCAGCTGGAAAACTCCTCCCCCTCCCCCACAAGGCAGTTTCCAGCTGACAAAGATCACAGGCCCTGTCAGGAGGCTGTTATCAGCTGTGTGTAAACTAAAGGCATTCCCACACCCTACACTTAGGATTGCAACCAAACCATGTTTCCATAACATCACTAAGTTTTTAAAGAAACCCAAGCTACAGTAGGACATCAGGTGTCTTGTTCTACCACTCTTTGCCTTATAGGGTGTGACAGACTTTTCCTGGGGAAACACAACACACAGCCTACTCCATCCTAGATAGGGAGCCCAGCACAGACCAAATATGGATACCATCAAAGACCAACGTGGTGAACCAATGAGTTTTACTGGGGTTATTTACAGGAATATGGGTGAGGGCTACTTACAGGGGCAGAAATCACTCAAAGACAGCTGTATCACCAAGGCCCAACCCAGCATGGGTCTCGAATGGGCCTCGCAAAAGCTGGGAACCTGTGCATACTGCAAGCAGGAAGTGTCCTTCCTAGGTAGCTCAGCTAGGATGACCTCATCCAGGCAGCTGCAACTTTCAGGCTACTTGGCTTGTTTCTGCTTCAGCAGCAGCTGAGCTTGTCTGAGAATCTTCTTTGCTTCGTGATTTAGCTGAGGCTTTCTGTTGTGTACTCCTAGAGGGAAGTGGCTGTGGAGCGGAAAGCAAAAACAGGGTAGCAGGACAGGGTGGCGGCAGTCAGAGTGAGGTAGAGACATGTCCAAACCCCAAACATCTTTCCCCGAGACCAGCAGGAGTAGGAACGCTTCCTCTCTGGACCTTCATGTCCCAGCACACGGAACCTTGGGACCTCCACCTGTGCCACCCTTGAGGGAGTCATGCAGGCTGGGGGCCAGGTTACAAGTCAAACTTCCTCTCTCCTTATAAGGACATATCCAACAAGCACCTGGGACGCATTCATGCAAAGGAAGCGTTCCCTGCACCTTGCCTCAGCCAATGATATACACCCACTCCGGAAACTTCCACTCCCCTTCCCCAAGGTTCATAGAGCCCTTGTCCCTCCCCACACTAATTAAAAAAAAAAAAACTGCCTCCTGAGAAGGCTGTTTCTCCCACCTAGGTTAAGCTTCACTCCCTCCAGTCCAGCCCGGAGCCTGGATAGCCCAAGGGTAAAAAGCAGACCCAGCGGGGCAAGGGGATAGTGGCTCTTGTTAGTTTCTGGGTCTTCCTACAGCTGTTTTGGCTTGTTAACTTACCATCTTAATGAGCTTCCTGGTAGGTGGAATGTTCCCATCTCAGAAGAAACTGCTTAAATAACACTTACTCCCTTAATAGGAACTAGTGAAATTCACCTTTGTGGCCTTGAAGGAAGAGTGACCAGCAAGTTCTAATGATGCTCATGTCTGTCTTTGCTCATATCCAATTTCTGGAATTACAAGCCTATTCTGCTACTCCCAGCTTTTACAGGGTGCTCTAAGTTCCATAAACACACCAAGGTGCACACACACACACACACACAGACACACACACACACTAATAAGTGAGAAAACAAATAACAATTTCTTAAATGCGGACTCTCAACACCATTAAAAAGATAACAATGAAAGAAAATAATTTTCCGAGGACAGAACTTATGAAACTAAGTATCTTACCTCCTAGTAGATATTTCAATATCACTCTCATATCTGGAAACATACCTGGTAATATCAGTTGAAGATAATATCAGTTGAAGGTATAGACCCCATTGGTTCAACACATTTACTTTAAAAAATCTCTATGCTGCATATGCTTTTTAACATCGCTATCATATGGCATTTTTGTACATTATAAAGTGGCAAATGGGTTTTAAAGCCTCAGTTCCTAGATGGGGGGATGAGCTGAACAGACACAGAACAATTAATCACTCTTCAGCATAAAGCACATTGCCCAGGAAAGTGTAGCCCTTGAGAAGCTCACTGTGGGTGTTAGTCACAGGAATGTCTTCAGAGCAAACCACCTCCTCCATAGTGAACTGGGACATAACACATTTCCTACATTCACATGGAAAATACAAGATTGTTGAAGTTGCCATGATGGTCATAAATCAAAAAACATGAAGTGTGTCTATTCTTTCATTACCTGAAGGAACATATAGTGAGTTCTTAGTGGTGATAAACGGATTGATTGATGGGTGTGTGTATAGTGTATGCAAGTGCACATGTTCATGTGTGGTGCTCATGTTGTGTGTGGAGTCAAAGGCTGACACTGAGTGTTTTCCCCATTGCATGCCACCTGGTTTTTGTTTTGTTTTTACTTTCTGTTTTTTTTTATTTTTGTTTGCTGGAGATGGAGTTTCTCGCTGACCCTGAAGTTAACCAGTTCAGCTTGACCGGCTGGCCAATGAGCTCCTCAGCCCTCAGGTATGCCTGGGTTTTCACATGAGTGTAGGAGATCTGAATTCAGATCCTTCTGTTTATGTGGCAAGCATTTTACTAACCAAGCCATCTCTCCAGACTCATGAGCTTAGTTATTAAAAGAATTTATTTTTATTATTTTTAAGTATGTATGTGTGTTACATGTGACTTCAGCTGAACAAATAAGCCAGAGGCATTGCATGTTCTGGAGCTAGACTTACAGGCAGTTGTGACCCATCAGATAATCGTGCTGGGAACTAAACTGGGTGCTCTTAACCACTGAGCTATCTTTCAGCTTCCCATGAGCTTACATCCAAGGAAGAATGATAGAGTTTTCTGGAGAGATGCAAACCCTACATTACATGTATGTATCCACATATTTACCTCTTTCATGCTTCGTGCATACAGACACTAGTACATACAGACCCCAACACACACGCTTGCTGAACTAGGTCTTTCCAGTGTTATTTTAACTATCTACCACAAAGCCAATTGGAGACATCTTTGGGCCCCACACAGGCTCATGTACTCTTAGATTTTTCCCAGCCCCACCGAGCTTGGTGATCTCATTTCTAACACAGCCGTTCAGTAATGTTATTATCTCATTGAGAAAGAAAAGGCATTCCAACAGCAGGGAAGGTGTTGAAAGTAAAACACTAAACACTTTGAACCCTTTATTCTAGGCACAAATAACACTATAGTCCCTGAGTCACTGAGACTAGATTATGTCCAGCATATCCTATTATGAAGACAAGGAATTGCACGATTTAGTGGAGAAAAAAAATGTTTACTTTAAACATTGATATTTTGTGGCCTCCTTTCAATAATGTTGATAATTATGAACTATATTATGGAAAGACACTCAGTGTTTACCACTAAACTCAAATTTCATGCTTCTCTAGTTTTGAAAAAAAAAAAAGCATAAATCAGGGTCTGGGGAGATGGCTCAGTAGGTAAGACCAAGTTCAAATCCCTGTCACCTCAATAACAACCGCTCACAAAGGCACATTTCTGCTACCTGCTAAAAAACAGTAACAGTGTGTCTCCCGGACTCCCGGGCCAGGGAGTCTCATCACAAGAGTCCTTGCCTCCAAACATAAGGTGGAGAGTGCCAGAGGAAGGCACTCACTATCCACCTCTGACATCTAGACACGCACACACACAGGTACAAAAACGAGCACACGGACATTCACACACACAAAAAGAAAATTATGAATTGGATGATAATAATAGAATAAAGTGTAATGTAACACATAATTATTTAGATGTGAAAATACCCTAGCAAATGAAATGGTGTCTGTTCTAAAAACAATGCCTTTGGTGACAGAGAGGGCCTCTTCATTCAGAAACAAAGGGCTCTGGATTCACCACAAATTTTCTTGAGTTGTGATGTAAACATTCATACGACTTTTAATTCTTCATCTCCATCAACAATGTTGGTGGGAGTGACTCTGCTTTTCATGAACTTCCAAGATTTAAAAGTAGTTCCTTGTCACTTAGAATGCCACTTGAAAACCCCCTTTATAAAGCCACTGAAGGGAGGAGATAGACTCCCAAGAATCAAGATACCATGTGAAAACAAGATAACGTGACCATTTCAAAAGCAGAGCTGCTCTGTAATTCCACCCACCTGCCTCCATGGTGCTGAGGACCTGAGATAGTGACCTCCCAGAGTGATTGCCACATCATAGACATAGAATGATTCATGTCATGGGTTCATTTGCAAGAAAATGTGAAAGGAAGAATTTATAATGAGACTCTTAGAATCCTTCAGGCTCAGTAGCAACTCTTGTTAATTACTGTAGGAAGCAAAGGGATGTTTCGAGAATATATACAGGTGTTCAAAGTAGTTAGGAGTAAAAAACACAATCCTTTCCACACTTGAACACTCTTCCAAAACTGGAGTGGAACGTGAGGTCTTCCACCATCTGACTCCCAGCTCAACTAAAAGTTACAGTAATTAACTCAATGTGAAGTTCACATAAACACAAACACAGAAGGCTGAGAGGCAGAGCTACAGTCAATGAAGAAAATTGTTATTGTAGACGGCACTGCTGGATTAGAGAGATGGATCATGGTAGAAGCATCTGCCATGCAAGAGTTCAACTCCCTGAGCCAACAGGGGAAGGAGGAAACTCTCAAAAATGTCCTCTGACCTCCATATACATACTGTGGTGCATTTACACTTATGTGCACATGCACACACACTCAGACACACACCATCATTATCATCATCACAATTTAAATAAATTTAGTGATGCAAGGAAAATGAGATTCAATATGCAAAAATGATCTTCTGAGTACCCGATGTATGATCACCAAATCTTAATTGAGAAATACTCTTTATACAAAGAGTTACTTGTAGGAGTAAAAAGACTTCAAGCTATATCTTCCAATATTTTAACTTTACAGATGAGAAGCCCAGGGTTCAGCAGGAGTAACAGAGCTCCGGATGTTCACTATATCTGTTAGACACCTGACTTATAGTTTGCACAAACCTTTTTCCTAGGATACCTCCTTCCAAAGGAAACATCTCCAGCAGCTGAGCACAGGGAGGGTATTGGCATCACAGACTCTTATTTCTGGATCTATATGTATTTTAGCACCTTTCAAGCTGTCAACTGCCAATAGGTCTAGAAATGGGACTTTGCATCCACCTCCACTCTCCATGATGAAACTTTGCCTGGCTTGAGCTTGCTCAGGTCGTATACCTGCTGTCATGAGCTGTGAATCCATGTGTTCAACTGCTCTGCTGTGTGAGGGTTGTCAGATGGAGTAATCTAGGAGCATAATCCTAAATCATTGAGAACTGATTTAGTAGAAGTCCATGTAGATGAGTAAGAGTGGTAGGTTCTCCTACAGGGCCTATAACCTGCTTAGCCACAAGCTCTTGGCTCCAAATGGCTGCAGGTATGAGTTTCAAGTTGGAGAGTGGGGTCTTCAACCTAATCGGAAAACGATTGGTAGCTCCCATGATATTCATGTCACTGCTGCACCAGTGGGAAAGTTTGTTTGTTTGTTTGTTTGTTTGTTTGTTTGTTTTGCCAGGATGGTCACAGTTGAAACTTACTAGGTCTACAGCTGGGTAAGACTAGTGATTCCTTTTAGCCTCTGCTAGTGTGCATAGCAACTTACAGCATCACAAAGTCTAGCCATAGGGATGAAGCTTCCTGCTGGATTTCTCTGTTTCGTGACTCAAGTGTGGTGTCTTCAGCAACAGGGTTTTACCATAAAGTTCTGGGAGGTTAACCCAGATTAATGGCAATAGTCTGTAATGTTTGGGGGTCTGTAGATCTTACTGAGCAATTATATTTTAATTTTAGAAAAACAACACATAATTTTTCAGTCTCATGAAACATTTAGAACATACTTACAACAGCAGATTTTCTGTGAACCCTAGCCATAAAATGTAGACTTCTCACCTATGACCATCAACTGCCAGCAAGTAATCAATGAGCAAATTAGTCACCACTGCCAAAAATCAACATTAACTTCTTGGCCATTTGTCCACTAACACCACTGTTCCTCACCTGAGTAACTGTCATTAATGGCCTCTTACTAACATGATGTCAATAAACATGATAATGATCAGAAGACATTTGATCACATTCTAAAGAGCTGTAGAAAAAACCCTGATCATTTCCTAGAATGTAGTTAGATTATTACTACATTCATTTACTACATTTTCGTCATTGTCCATAATGTGGGCAGTGAGAAATGAAATGAAGCCTTTTCCAAGATCCGGATTTGTGGAATATGAGAAATGGACAAGTACCAGAAGGGACCAGATCAAAATTCTGGCTCAAGCACAAACCCTTACTGAAAGAATCAGCCCTTCTACGTCTATACAATAGACAAAACAGCAAGCAGATGCTCAGAATTAAACAAGTCCACCATGATGCCTGTTTGGAAGAACTACTCCACATATGTCATTGTTCCGTTTTTCTTTGTAACTTCCCCAGGTCCTTGGAGTGTTCTCTTTCTCACACCTATCAGAAAAGTTGTGAGTCAGTATTCAGGAGACTGTCCAAAATAAAAGACCAGTTGTTCAGAAGAACGCTATTTAGAAAATATGGTTTTCTTTGCTTTTAACCTAAATACCTTGGACGGTTGATGCTTGTGACTCAGTCCTTCCTCTGCCTTGCACTTCACAGTGCAGGCTGCCAGGGTCACCGGTCCCCAGCTCACACCTTTGGAACTTGCAGATGTGTGTTATCTGCTCCTGCTGTTTGGTGAACCTCAGTGAACTTCTAATCTTTTTATAACCAGTTGTGCCTGTTATCTGGGTTCCTTGTAGTCCTTGTCAATTGTGCAGGCCGCACATTTTCCATCTTCTTCCCTGGTGATTAGAAGGGCAATATAATTATTCAGCAGTGGCCTAGACCCTCCTGCCAGAGAAGCTTCTTAATTGGAAGCTTAAATGTGAAGCTCCTTTTCACATTTTGCAGTGTGTGTGTGTATGTGCGAGTGCGTGTGTGTGTGTGTGTGTGTGCAGGTCAAAGAACAACTTAGAAGAACTGGTTTTCTCCCTTTATCACATGGGTCATGTTCCTAGGCTTGGAAACAAGCTCCTTAGCCCCTGAACCATCTTGCCATCCCTCAAGCTTTTTCTTAAAGCCAATTTTTTTTTTCAGTACTGGAAATTGAACATATAACTGTATGCATGCTGGTCAAGTGCTCGAACACTCCACTATATCCCTAGCCTTTCCTCTTCTTCTTCTCTTCCTCCTCTTCTTCCTCTCCCTCCTCCTTCTTTGTGTTTTTGAAACAGGGTTTCTCTGTGTAACAGAGCCCTGGCTGTCCTGGACTTGCTTTGTAGACCAGGCTGGTCTAGAACTGACAGAGATCCACTTGTCTCCACCTCCTCCCTAGTGCTGGGGTTAAAGGTGTGTGCCACCAAGCCCAGCTCTCTAGCCTCTCTGTTGTTTATTTTTAGGTAGGATCCTGCAAGTTTCCCAGGCTGGCCTTGAATTTGCAACCCTTCTGCCTTAGTCTCCCGAGTAACTGGGGTTACAGGTTGTGACACCAGACCCGAAATAATGCTGAACTCTTATCCCAGGGCCTGAACTGAACAGCAATAAGGGTCCATACTACCCTTCTGCCATCAGCACTGTGCCTGAGAGAATGATACTACTGCTCTCAGAACTTTTTTTTTAATTGCCCATTTTAGTATTCGTGAGTTTTTTAAATCCATTTTCTCTGATAATTTTACCACCCTCGAAACTCTGGCTCTGCTCCGTAGCCCTAGAGTACCTGAAGTCACCAAGCCCATTTTTAATCCCAGGAGACCATGGAGAACTAGACAAAAGCTAAGTGCTGGGCTTGGAGTTCAGTGACGTGAGTGTATATCCAGTATTTGCTATTAACTGCCTGGGTGACCTTAGCAAGTCACCTAAGTGCTCCAGACTCCAGCATCCTCTGAGAGATATCTAGAAAATGCATGCTTCTCCTTGACTTTATCACAGCACACCTCCACTTCAATAACTCCCTCATCATACCTGAGGCCTCCTGGAAGGTCCTGCCCATCTACGGAGAACAGCTTTCACCTTGTTTCAGTGTGTTTTTTACTTTTTTGACAAACAGCTATTCAAATACTTTCTTGCTGGTTCCATGTAACTTACCTTAAATCCAGCAGAAAGAATTTCTGTCATCTCTGAATTGTAGTTACAGAGTCACTAACCTAACTATAATTAGAACTATTTTCAATGTATTTAAAATATTACATATGTACATTTTCCCAGGTGATACAAATATAACATACTATATAAAAGTTAAATTGCACAGGTTTAAAAACCTTATGAAATTATCTAGTGGGGCCAGGCATAGCAACATATGACTTTAATCCCAGCACACAGGAGGGCAGAAGAAGGAGGCTTTCTGTGAGCTTGAGGCCATTCTAATCTCCATGAGAGTTCCAGGACAGCCAGAATTACACAGAAAGACCCTATCTCAATAAAAATTAATAATAATAATAATAATAGTTATTATTATTAATCTAACATGGTTTTATTTTCTTACAAAACAAAGGCAGAGGATAACAAGGAGTAGTAACTGTAAACCATTTTGCTCCTCATTCTCTTCAGAGCAACCTCTGATTTTCTATCTACGTATGCGTTTGCATATGTGTACATATAAACACAATATGCACGCCATATACCATATATACATACACTATACACTGTATATCAACAATCTGCTGTATTGTGCTCATGGAAAAGCAAAAGTAATTTCCATGTGAGACTTTGAAGGACCTCTCAGTCGCCCCTAAGTCTGTAAGGCTCCTTTCTCCACCTGAGTTTCTTCCTTGTTGCAGTTTGGAGCAGAGCTGACTCCCTATAGCCACAGAACTCAGGGTTTCCAGGAAACTCCCTGAGGGTCCAAGCAGGAGCTGTAAGATAGCACTTACCTATGACTTGGGTCTAAATCCTTTCATTATCAGATACCTACAGCCAGGGTGAGAACCAGCTAACCACCATGACAAGCAGAAAGTGGCCATAATTGTTAATGACCACAAGCCACGCCCACCTGTGGACCAATAGCCAGCCTCTTCCTTCAGCCCCACCACCACACCAGTGAGTGCAGAAGGGAGGAGGCCGCCCTTGAAGATGAAGTAGCTTCACCTAGACCAACCTTCCTAATGCTGCGACTCTTTCATACTGTTCCTCGTGTTGTGGTGACCCCAGCCAAAAAAATTATTTCATTGCTACTTCATAACTGCAATTCTGCTACAGTTATGAATCATAATGTAAATATCTGATATGCAGGATGTCTGATATGCAACCCCCAGAAACCTTTGTTCTGGGAAGATGCTGTCCATGGCTTTGCTACTGCTCTCCCTCTGATGTGGATACGCCACAGACTGAACCTTGGATGACGCTTGTGCTTGTTTTCTCCAGCTGCACATCCTGAACTGTGTCCCAGGCCTGTGTCACACTGGACCACTCTGCAGCACAGGCGCAGTCATCCCATGCCCAGCAGCGTCCTGCTGAGGTCACTCTCCCTCACGGGGTGAAACCGCTCTTTACAGAGTTCACTACCCACTCGTGATCACCCTCAGGAAACAGTCAAGGTCTTCAGCATTATCTACCCAATAGTCTCCATATTCGTGACCTCCTCCACTCTCGTTTCCTCTCTTGTGTTAGCAACTCCACCAGCACGTAGCTTTTCACATTTATCTGCACAGAAAGTGCAGCTATAAGCGCTGGCACTCACCTACTTGTTCACTTGGTTAATTCACATTCAACCAATTTAGTAGATGGATAAAACTTTACAAAAACCTTCAAAATACCATTTATAGAATGTTAATAGAGAAAATAGTGTTTGTTCATTTGCAACATTTTTACTACTAATAATATCTGACTTTTTAATAATTTAATCCTTAACTTTTATTTTTTTATTTGTATAGAGTTTTTGAAATAATGCACTTTTTATAAATTTTTTATTTCATATGCATTGTTGTTTTGACTATATGCATGTCTGTATGAAGATGTCAGATCCCATGAGACTGGAATTACAGTTTTGAGCTAACATGTGGGTACTGGGAATTGAACCAGATCCTCAGGAAGAGCAGACAGTGCTCTTAACTGCTAAGCTATCTCTCCAGCCCCAAAATAATGCACATTTGATTTAGAAGGATGCTTTATTTGTCACATATGGGATAACACTTTTCTTCCCATTGCATTGCCTCCCTTCTTGTTTCTTTGGTGTTTGTTTATTTTGAGACAGAATCTCTCAGCATAGACCACTGGCCTTGAACTCACAGAGATCCTTGCCTCTGCCTCCTGAGTGCTGGGGTTAAGGACATGTGCCACCATGCTCAGCTTCTTAAGACAAATACTGCAGGCTCTCTTGATCGATAGAGGGAAAGAAAGCATTTCAAAGTAGAAGCTACAATAATCATAGCTAGGGGCTATGAAGGGAAGAGAGAAGAGATATAGAGGGAGGCAGATACAAGGTACCAGACACAGCTGGCTAGAAGGAGAGTTGCAAAGCTCTGCTGAGAAGGCCCCCAACAACCCGTTATATATTTATGAAGAGCCAGATGGGAGTAATTTAAAGGCTACAAACATAGAAACAAGGAGATCCCCCACCTTGATTTTACTACACTGCACCTGTATATACAAGAAGGAAAACATTAGATTATGCCACATACTTGTTTACAATTATTAAACAGAAAACTTAAGTTAAAAAGCAGTTTAATGACTTTAAACAAAATCATTTGCTATTTCTAATACATAGATATATAGTGGTTACAAGAACACAACTCCAGTCTATTAGCCATAAGGTCCCTTTCAACCAAGAGTAGGATGGTATACAGAAGGTCAGATTCAAGCGATGACATCACAAATTGACTTCTTGTGAGCTCCGTCTTCCTTCTACATGTGTTGGTTTCAAAAGCATCAAATGAAATGGAAGAAGAGGACCCTCCCCAGTATTCATTTAATCTCTCTCTCTCTCTGAAAATTCCTATTGTATACTAAAGTGGCCTGTACTGGAAAGTAAATTCTATGGTTGCCTATTTGTTTGCAGCCTATACTTGGGTCAGAACTCCTAAAGGCATCATCTAAGAACACTTATGCTCTTCAGCACTGCTTGGTTAACCTAACAGAATATTTAGGGACATTTCTACCCCAAAGGTTATCAAGTCATAACTGGCATCCAGATCAGAATAAGAAGGGAGTAAGTGACCGGCCACTGGCTTCAGGTTCCTGATATACAATCCATTACACGTTTTACCCAATTGAAGTATATAGTCCAATAGGTTTCAGTATGTTCACAGATAGAAGCAACTATACAGAACAGCCACATGAAAATCAGTGTGAAGACTTCTCCAAAAGCTAAAGATAGATCTAGCATATGACCCAGCTGTACCACTCCTTAGCATATGCCCAAAGGACTCAACATCCTACTCCACGGACATTTGCTCAGCCCAGCCCTGATTATTGCCACTCTATTCACAATAGCGTAGAAATGGGAATGACCAACATGTCTTTCAATAGGTGACTAGATGATTAAAGCATGGTATATATACACTATGGATTCTATTCAACTATAAAGAAAAATAAAATCACAAAATTTTCAGGTAAACAATGGAACTGGAAAATATTTTTCTAAGTGAGGTAACCAAGATTCAGATAAATGCCACATCTCTTTTGTTTATGAATCTGGATTCAATAGTAACCACATAAACCGAAAAAAGCAACCAGGGATTATAGGATGAAAGAGGGGAAGGGGACAGTAGGACTCAGGAGCTAATGTGGGAACATGGAAAAATGAGGGGTTCATTTAACTGGGAAGAGAGAAGGAAGGTCAGAATAAAGGAAGAGGGTGCAATATAAAGTAAGAGGGATAGATAACACTGTAAGTGTTTGAAAGGTCTTAGGGAAACATACTACTCTATATCTACTTAAATGCAACAGCACATACACATCTGATATGGCACTTACTTCTTACCTGTCCTGTGTCCAAAGTGTGTGGTCTCTTCAAGATATCCCCAGGGGTAAAACAGTGACACTAAAATCTTGGTGTTAGCTAACAGCTCCCCAATTAGACATAAGGCACACTTAATAAAGGGGAATTCATGCCAGCTGTGTTGGCTAATTTTTTTGTCTACTTGACACAAACAAGGGTCATCTAGAAAGAAACAACTTCAACTGAAAAAAAATGCCTTCATAAGACTGACCCAATGAAAATACAATGGAGCATTTTATTGGTCAGTGTTTGATATGGGAAGACCTACATACAGCAGTGTCACTCCTGGGCAAGTATTCCTAGGTTGTATAAGAAAGCAATGGAGAGCAAGTCATTAAGCAGCATCCTTCCATGGTCTCTCCTTCAGGTCCTGCTTTGAATTCCTGCCCCAACTTCCCTTCATAATGGTTTGTGGTTGTGATTGAGGTGTGTAAGCCAAATAAGCCCTTCCATCCTCAAGCTGCTTTTGGTCATGTCGCTTATTGCATTAATAAAAATCAGTTAGTGCACCAGCCAGACATCCACTGTAGCTGGTGAGTCCATGGGCCCTAGAGCAGAACCTACTACCACTTCTCTAAACTAGTAAGTCTCGCTACATCCTAATTCTCATACCCACAAATAAGTATAGCTCCCACTCTTCATCAAAGAAGCCAATCTCTTTCAACAAATAGATAATATTTTGACGAGATCCACAACTGGTCAAAATGAAAATGACAAGCAACAGTGGGGTATCTAACCCCAACAGATATATCTACAATATAATCCCAACACCTAAGACTCAGGGAACATTATCTACCAGGAGACAGAAAGACTTTAAGAGCCAGGGGGCTGAGACATCTAGTATGAGTCAACGTCTTCTATGTATGACAAGGAAGCTGTACCCAAGAAATACCAAAATTATGATTGCCTAAACAGGACCTGAACAATGACAACACAAGTTGACATTACAACATGGATGAGGGAATCTCACAAAGCCCTATCCCCAGATGATGAGCTATAGACTTGTAATTACTACGAAAAGAGAAAAAGAGGGAGAGGGTAAGGGAGGGAGACAGTCTTCTCCAGGAAAGAAATCCCAGGTAAATTACCCAATCTCAAGCAGTCAGCTCTAAACACATACATACATACATATATATATATACATATATATATATATATACATATATATATATAAGCAAGACCAAATGGACCCCGCAAGCTGTATTTATATAATGTGTGTGTGCCTGTGTGTATGCGTGTAACAATAATTTGAAAAGAGGTCATGAATTTGAGATGGAACTGGGATACACAGGTGGAGTTGTGGGGGAGAGGGATGAGGGAAATGATGAAACTACAGTACTAACATGAAATTCTCAAAAAATAATTAAAATAAAATAAACATTGTGTGCCCATGTAATGGGCTGGGAGGTGTCCTTGGAGGAAGGAGAGGAATTCACCAAGAAAGTCAGAAGAATCACACATTCCAAGCCAGGTATATGGGACGATAGGCTTAGTGCTTTGGTTCATCTTTTAGAAGTAACCATAGAGGGAAAAATCCTGATGGAGAGTTGAAAGACATGGAGGGGGTCAGAAGCAGAAGGAAGCAGGGTGACTAAGCTAGTCACTGATCCCGACACCAGGGCCTGCACTGAGCAGCATGAAAGACAAAGACCCACACAGGCTCATCTCTGCCACACACAAACACACTCACTCATACACACACACTATCGCCTGCATACACACACCCAAGCACACTAACACATATCAATATGCTCTCACTCAAACACTCACACTCCCTGCCACTCAGGTGCCAGCAAGCACTTTCACTCAGACAATCACATTCACATTTCTTTTTCTTTTTCCTTCTTCCTTTTTCTTTTGTTCATTTGTTTTGTTTTGTTTTTCGAGAGACAGTGTTTCTTTGTGTAACCCTGGCTGTCCTGGACTCACTTTGTAGACCAGGCTGGTCTCAAACTCACAGTGATCCTCCTGCCTCTGCCTTCCTGACTGCTGGGATTACACGCATGCACCATGATGCCAGGCGCCCACTCATATTTCAACATTTTTACATTCATACATACTAACATACACACTAACATTAACACACTCACTTCCAACAGTCACACTCATACACTCCAACCTCTCTCTCACACTCAGATGTACTCATGAACTCAGAACACTCACAAAACACCTGCAAGCACACTCACAAACACATTTACACAGGCACACACATACACCCTCACCCATACACATTTTCATAAGCATGTATATACGTCCACATACTCACACAAACTTACATAGGACACACGTGTGTACTATGGTATTCCCAGTCTACGTTCCTATTGCCAAGCTGGCCTTTTGCTGTCATTTACAAGCCACCAAAACTATGGCCTTGGCACACTTTCACTTGTTTCACCCGCTGGGACCCCTTTTCTCCCACCTGTCCTGTCTGTGGTGCTCTGTCTCTGTGTCTCTCTGTCTCTCTCCCTCTCCCTTCTTAGCCCTTCCTGTATTTCCAAAGCTCTTACCTGACACTATCATTTAGTCTTGATCATCTAGGTAAACAGTCATGCTTTTCTTGTTCCTGCTTTTGTGGTTTCAGTATTTTCTTCACTGCTGTGTCTCTAGAGTTAGAACAGTGGCTGCACTCTTGCCTGCAATGAATGAAAAATTGATTGACTGTGTGAGCAGGTGAATGAATGAGCAGGTGACTAATCTTCATGCCTCTTTCTTGGCAGCTATGTAAGCTTCCATGGAAATCAATCATTCCCTTCCGGAGAAAGTAAAGAAGAGAACATTGAAGGTAATGGAGAACACAGCGTCTGTATCTTTACTCTTGACTTAGAACCAGTGTGTACCAGTTGACAAATAGGAGCCTGGAGAAATTAAGTTTAAACACAAAAAGAAAATTTTAGATGTGCCTAATATATACCTAAGTGTGGAGCATGAAAGATCTGCCCACGACTGATCCTTTAAAAATTTAATATTTCTACTCTATTGTACTTTCATAATTTCTTAATTTTCATACAGTATAATTTGATCATATTTTCCTTCGTAAGTTTTATATATATGTATATACATTCAAGCAACTCTTTTTGTCAAACAGTGTAGCTTTGCATATCTCTAGGCCAATATGTACAGATTAACCACCTGTATGCAGTGGATATATAGCATTTTGTTTGATGAATCAAAACCCAAATTAACTTTAGGTTACTTATGTTTGTTTTTAACTATGTCCAAAAACATCTCTGTAAACTGTTCTTTGTTTGATTGTTTGTTTTTCAAGTCAGGGTTTCTCTGTGTATCCTTGGCTGTCCTGGATTCACTTTGTAGACCAGGCTGGCCTGGAACTCACAGAGATCCATTTGCCTTTGCCTCCCTAAGTGCTGGGATTACAGGTGTGCAGCCCTGTGTCCGGCTGTAAACATCTTGACTCACACAAAAACAGAATGGCTCACCCAGTGAGGAATGTGTGTGTATTAAACAGTTTTCCTCATCATGTAGCTCTGGCTGGCTGGGAAGCTGCTATGAGGGGCAGTCTGGCCTCTAACTCCTGCATGCTGGGCTCACAAACATGTGCCATCACACCTGACAAAAAGAGGTTTGTTTAAGGTAAGATGAGAGTATGTCATCACACTCAGGAATTGGAGGCAACCAAGGTAAAGAAGCTGAGGCAGCAGAGGAGGAAGGCATCAGGTGTGAGGCCAGCATAGCTCCTTAGTGAGATGTTGGAAAGGACATTAGGGTCTGAAGGAGAAAAGAGAAGGAGAAAAAAAAAAGAACAAGTGGGTCTGGAGAGAAAGATACATACTTCAGTGGGTACAAGTGATTACTTTGAAAGCATGAAGACATGGGTTCAAATACCCAGAAACCATGAACCCCTGCACAGATGTAGCCCATGGCAACTTAGTCTCCAAGTGGGTTCCCTAGTAAGGGGAACAGGGACTGTTTCTGACATGAACTCAGTGGCTGGCTCTTTGATCACCTACCCCTGATGGGGGAGCAGCCTTGCCAGGCCACAGAGGAAGACAATGTAGCCACTCCAGATGAGACCTGATAGGCTAGAGTCCGATGGAAGGGGAGGAGGACCTCCCCTATCAGCAGACTTGGGGAGGAACATGGAAGGAGATAAGGGAGGAAGGGTGGGATTGGGAGGGAATGTGGGAGGGGGCTACAGTTGGGATTCAAAGTGAATAAATTGTAATTAATATAAACAATAAAAATAAAACAGCAAAAAATAATATAAAATAGTTCTATTAAAAAAAAGACATGAGTAAAATATGGCATTTCTGCACATCAGAGAAAAGAAAAAAGAAATCTGGGACTGTCTCTGACATGGACTCTGTTGCCTGTTCTTTGATCACTTCCCCTTAGAGGAGTGGCCTTGCCAGGCCACAGAAGAAGAGGATGCAGGCAGTCCTGATGAGATTTGATAGGCTAGGGAAAGATGGTAGGAGAGGAGAGCTCCCCTTTATGTGGACTAGGGGAAGGGAATAGGGGGAGAAGAGGGAGGGAAGGTGGGACTGAGAGGAGACAAGGAAAGGGCTACAAATCTGGATATAAAATGAATAAATTACAAAAATACTTTAAAAAGAAAAATATTCTAAGCATGGTTCTCTCTCTTTTTCTCTCTCTCCCTCTTTCCCTCCCTCCCTTTCTTCCTTCCAAAGGAAAAAATATTGGAGAAAGTATGGGAGCTGGGCAAAGGGAATAAGGAAGATCCTGGTATTGCAGCTTCTGGATGAACAATGGCCTCAAGGAAAGTTCTTTCCAGGGTGGATACTGATGTGCTCAGCATACCGTCTAATCTTACCACAAGAAACTTCTAAGTCTTCTCTAGGACTCTAGTTGAAGTTTTTTGATAATGTAGAGCAAGAAGATCCCTCCCTCCCAGTAGACGCTTTGTGCATACAGCAGGAGATATAGGCAAGGTGGGCCTATGCCTCTAAAACAAAGCCAGAAAATGTCTTCCTTCACCTCAGTGTTCCTCATGTTCTGCACTGGTAGAATGGAAATGCACCCTGCTCCTATAGCTTTATGGAACTGTGAAGTTCCAGTACACCTCCTCTATCCAGATGGACTGTTTAAGACCTTTTGCCATCATGACCTCAATAGCAAAACTTCTATTTTAACTTGCTGTTTCTGCATTTTCATTCCCTGTCTTCAATAAGCAAATGGTTTGGCAGCTGGCTCCCACAAGCACACATAAGTACACAAACACACACACACGCACACACACACACAGAGAGAGAGAGAGAGAGAGAGAGAGAGAGAGAGAGAGAGAGAGAGAGAGAGAGAGAGAGAGAGAGAGAGAGAGCAAGCACTCCTCATGAACAAAATGTAGTTTTCAAACAGTGTGGCCAGCAACTTCTCTGTAAAGGGCAGAGCCTAAGCACTCCTGCTCTGTGAACTACATAATGTCCCCTAAGAAAGGACACTTCTCTGCTGTTAGAGTGCAAAAGCCACCTTAGGCAATGTGCAAACGAATGGGCAGGACTGGATCCCACTGAAATTTTAACTGGGGACACTAAATTGGAATTTCATGTAGTTTTCACTGTCATGAAGTAACCTCCTTTTGATTTTTTTAACCCATTAAAAGTGTAAAAAGCTTGCTTAGCTTACAGGTTGTGCCCAGACAGGTATTAGACCAAATGATGTCACCCGCCCTGTTTCCATCCTCTGGTTTAAATTTACACCTAGAAAACAAAAACATTTCATCCCAAGGAAAGGTTTTCTGTAGAGACAAAGCTCTTCCCACCATAGAGAAAAGTTTCGTAAGGGGTTCATTCCAATTCCCTGAGCCAAACTGTGTTAAACTCTGTCTTTAAAGATGGCCTTTGTTCTGGTGAGGTGTGGTTCTTCCAGAATAAAGTGGCTCCATGCTTAAAAGATAAACTCAGGCTTAGGATGCCTCTTAAGACAGGAACACTGTAATTTATATAATGGGCACACACACCCCCATCTCTTCTCACAAGGATTTAAAAACTATTGCATCTGGTCTTAGTCAAGGCCGTTAAACTTGGCATTATGGGAGCATCAGAGGCACGACTGGCCTTTTGAGAAATCTAGGCTTAATTCTGTGCCCATTCTGGGAGAGCTGCTGGAAGCCAGGCTCTAAGGCTCTCATGCTGTCTATGGCGGCAACATTGTAGTACACAGGCCTCTACATCTTTTAAAACCCAGTGAGTTTACACAGTCCATGCCGCTGACTTCCTTTATTAATGACACATTAGTTCTATGGAATAATTGAGTCTTTACAATCAAAGAGAACTCATGGATTGTCTTGTCCTATGGACATGCATCAATGTTCTGGTGTAATATAAAACTCTGGGCCCAATCCAAAACTCATCGTAGACTAGGCAACTTAGAAAGAACATCTAATTACAGGCAGAGTCTGTGTCTGGCTAGAGCCTGTTTTCTCATACACATCCTTACTATGCCCTGCAGTGGTAGAGGGGAAGATCAGGGCTCTTGGATCTATCTGATAAGGGGCTAATTCCATCCATGAGGGCCCCACCCCCATGACCTACTCACCTACCGAAGCCTCCACTTCCTCATCATCACCTTGGAGATTAGGATTTCAGCATACACATTTGAAGGTGGGGACAAATGTTCAGATCACAGTGGCCTTAACATCCAGACAGAAAACTGGAAACAGCACTTCATCAGAGAAAACGTAAACACTGGGAATTGGTAACATGAGTATTGGAGTACTGGAAGAGGAGGGGAACATGAGGGAACCTAGAGATAAAGCTTGCAAGGAGCAGCGATAAGCAAAGGGGAAAGGCCGGGAGAGCAGGACCTGATAGCTCAGAGAAGAGAGAGAGAGAGAGAGAGAGAGCACGAGCGAGCTGCTGCATAGGAGCTGCAGAGAAGGTGCAACGGGGCTTGTTCTAGAGTGCCTGTGAGCAGCAGAGACTAAAGTCAGTATTTCTGCTGGGGTGACACCATCAGGGAGAGTCAGTAACAGGAAGGCTGCTTCTGTGGCAGAATCTAACATGAAGCTGCATAATGAAGAAATCTGAGAAAACCCTGTATAGGACAGGTCTGAGGCCAAGGGGTGACAGGGAAACAGCCCGAACTTCAGGACTGTCAGTCAGCTGGGGTTTCTGCTTTGACGGTTTTCAGCTTGTCCCGATCCCAGAATACAAATTCTAGGCAGCCAGGTACAGGGGCACATGCTTATAATCCCAACACTGGGAAGCTCCCTGGGGATTGCATGCCAGACAGCAATCTAGCAAAATCAGTAAGCCCTGGCAAGTAAGAAACCCTACCGAAAAGAAAATAGGGTGGAGAGAAACTGAGGAAGACGTGGGAAGCTAACCTCTGATGGCCACATATACACACATACATACCCTTACTCATGTATGCTGTCCCATATAAACACACGTGCACACACACGTTTGCATGCCTTAACTTTTGAAGAAATTATCATGGACCGGTGTATCACCCAGATGGAGTAAGGTACAGGTTTCCAGTATCATCTTTTCCCTCGATTTTTATCAGGCAGTACCTAGTACACTTTAATAATAATTGAACTCTTGGTATCACATAAACTATCTCACAAACTAACTAGACTTTTCGAAAAGTGGACAGGAAAATACACACCACACATAAAACATTTAAACTTCATCAAGTATTGCATTATTATTGTTGCTGCTGTTAATTATTTTTGTTTTTTGGAGATGGGATTTCTCTGTGAAACCATGGTTTTCCAGGAACTCACTAAGTCGACCAGGCTGCCCTCAAACTCACAGAGATCTGCCTGCTGGGATTAAAGGCTTGGGCCATCACCATCTGGCTAAGTATTCCATTTTTTTTAAGTCGTTACCTAAAGGTCACTTCTAAACTTAGAGACAACTGTAGGTTACACTTTTCTGTTCTTTATGTTTTGGGGACCTAACTAGGCCCCATTCTGTGATTTCAGGTTTGAGAGTGCTAGGGGGTGCGTCTCTTTGCTTTTCTTTTCATCACCCTTTTCTTGTCCTCTCTTTTCTCCTTCTTATTCACATTTATTTAGGTTGTTCTCTTTATTTTTAATCACAAAGTACATGTTTGTTAAGAAAAAGGAAGTGCTTTTTAAGGGGGGGGGTCTAGTATTTAGTTTATGAAAAAAAGAAAAAGTTGAAGTTTCTCTCTCTTTTAATGAAAGCCAAATATTAGAATTAAAATGTTACAGAGGTCTTTTATGAGAGTGTTTCTCCAACCAAGGACCATGTATGGATATAACCTAGAATCCCTGCTCGGATATAGCCCATGGTAGCTCAGTATCCAACTGGGTACCCTAGTAAGGGGAACAGGGACTATTTCTGACATGAACTCAATGACTGGCTCTTCGACCCTCTCCCTCCCACCCCCAAGGGAGGAGCAGCCTTGCTAGGCCACAGAAGAAGACAATGCAGCCAGCCCTGAAGAGACATGACAAGCTAGGGTCAGATGGAAGGGGAGGAAGTCCTCCCCTATCAGTGGACTTGGAAAGGGGCAGGGAAGAGATGAGGGAGGGAGGGTGGGATTGGGAGGGAATGAGGAAGGGGGCTACGGCTGGGATACAAAGTACATAACCTGTGACTAATATAAAAAATAAAAAACAATTAAAATGTTTACACTGAAAGTGGATTTCTGGATCAGCAGTGTAGACAAGCTCAGCAGGAGCTACACAGGCCAATTTCTTTTTTCTTGGTGGAATGCTACACTGTCCAGAAAGCAAACCCACTTCACATACCACATCTAGTTCAGATCAGACAAGCAAAAACAATGAGCATGCCCAGCACAGCCAAATGTTCACAGCACTATGAGAACACAGCAAATGTCATCAGCAGGAGGACATAAAAGCCATTATTTCTGATATTAATCATTCCGGTCTTTTAAGTGGAGAAGTGTCACTCTGTGTCGTGCAAGTGACCATCATTACACCTTGGTCAATCCTCAGCACCAACCAACGCACTTCAGGAGATTAAAATGGAGGGGAAGACAGGGAGCCTGCGTGGCTCATTTTCTCCCAAGATCCTGGTGTATAGTCTTTGGATCCCTATGAAACATTTGTCACGCTGTCCTCAGTGAATAAGTTTTCTCTCATCAGTAAGGGTATCATTTTAGAAAATTTTTATAGCCTTTGGTGCCACAATTGTCCTGGCAAAATGTCTTTGTAACCCTTGTCCAACCTCCCACATAAGTAGCACAGAGAAACTTTTCTCCTAAGCACAATTCTGGAGCGGCCAGACTCCTGGCTAGTTTTTTTTTTTTAATTACACTTTATTCACTTTGTATCCTCCCATAAACCCCTCCCTCCTCCCCTCCCAATACCACACTCCCTCCCCTTTCTCCATGCATGCCCCTCCCCAAGTCTACTGATAGGGGAGGTCTTCCTCTCCTTCCTTCTGATCCTAGTTTATCAGATCTCATCAGGAGTGGCTGCATTGTCTTCCTCTGTGGCCTGGTAAGGTTGCTCCCCCATCAGGGTGAGGTGATCAAAGAACAGGCCAATCGATTCATGTCAGAGTCCCTCTTCCAATTTTAATGGAACCCACTTGGACACTGAACTGCCATGGGCTATATCCATACAGGGGTTCTAGGTTTTCTCCATGCATGGTACTTGGTTGGAGTATCAGTCTCAGGAAAGACCCCTGTGCTCAGATTTTTTTGGTTCTGTTGCTCTCCTTGTGGAGCTCCTGTCCTCTCCCTATCCTTACTATTTCCCACATCATTCGTGAGATTCCCTGCACTCTGCCCAACAGTTGGCCATAAGTCTCAGCATCTGCTTTGATATTCTGCAGGGCAGAGCCTTTAAGAGGCCCTCTGTGACAGGCTCCTAACTTGTTTCCTGTTTTCTTCTTCTTCTGATGTTC
>CM053763.1:42457637-42482118 GCA_028658305.1 Pachyuromys duprasi
CTTCCCCACTTTTTCTTCTAACCAATTTAATGTGTCTAGTTTTATGTTGAGGTCTTTGATCCACTTGGACTTTAGTTTTGTGCAGGGTGATAAGCATGGATCTATTTGCATTTTTCTACATGTAGACATCCAGTTAGACCAGCACCATTTATTGAAGATGCTGTCTTTTTTCCATTGTATGGTTTTGGCATCTTTGTCAAAAATCAGGTGTCCATATGTGTGTGGGTTTATTTCAGGGTCTTCTATTTGGTTCCATTGATCTATCATTCTGAAAAGCAATCTACAGATTCAATGCAATTCCCATCAAATTACCAACACAATTCTTTACAGACCTTGAAAGAAAAAGTCTCAACTTAATATGGAATAACAAGAAACCCAGAATGGCTAAAACAGTCCTCTACAATAAAAGATCTTCTGGAGCTATCTCCATCCCTGATCTCAAGCTGTACTATAGAGCAACAGTAATAAAAACTGCATGGACTGGCATAGAAACAGAATGGTAGATCCTGGCTAGTTTTTGTCAGCCCAATAAAAGTGCAGGTCATCTGAGAATAGAGAACCTCAATTGAGAAAATGCTCCCAATAGAATTGGTGGATGGTTCAGCCTACTGTGGGCAGAACCATCCTGAGCAGATGGAGCAGGGGTCTATAAGAAAGTTAACTGATCGAACTAGAGGGAGCACACTACCTCACTTCAGTTCCTCCCCCCTGGTTTATGCCCTGCTTTCCTCACTGGGTGATTACTTGGTAGGAATAGTTAAGATGAAATAATCTATCCTTCCCCAAGTTGATTTTGGCCGTGGTGTTTTATCTTAGCAATAGAAACCAAAATAGAGCACCTCTGAGCACACCTTCCCACGGCCCCTATCCTTACGTGAGACCCCTGGTCAAAAAGTAAATAATTCCACATCTCCTCAGAGTATACAATGTACTCGGATATTATGGACATCAGAACACATAATGGGAACTTTAAGTACCAAGATGCCTCCAGTTATCACTAGAGTCTGGGTACTGTGTCTGCTAAGTGAATTTACTTACATTCCCTTCAGGTAATTCTCATGGATAGCCAAGCTAAGAGCCATGGCCCTTTGGGGATGCCTGGATTTCAGAGCCTTTGTTGTCACCATTAGATTTCATTTGTTGTGTCCTCTCTAACTTAAGCAAAGAAATTTTTGCTCTGTATGAAAGGGTCAGTCACCTTGGACTGTTCTTTTTAAGTTATCTTTAGGTCTACAAGTCACTGCTCACCCTATACACCATTCTGAGTTCACTGATGGTAATCAGTCTCTTCAAAATAAATAAATAAAAATGTTTAGGTCTGGGACATAGCTTGGTGACAGAATGTTTGCTCAGCATACACAAAGTACTGCATGCACTCAATATCTAGAATCAAAAGAAAGAAGAAAGACGGAGGGAGGGGAGGACAGGGAAGACAAAAGGAAGGGCGGATAAGGGAGGAACTTGACTGTTTTGGAAAGCATTCAGGAGGTCCAGTAACTAAGAGATAGTTCTCAGAATCACTGTAAGTACCTTAAAAATCTATTATTAGTTGTATGGGGGGAAAATATGAAACACAGTCAAAGCTCATTTCCAAATAGTAAAGGATTAAGGGATATTTTTCTCTTGAAAAAAATTTAAAATAGTTCAGATTTTGGAATAGTTAAAGAGTGTGTGTGTATTCTTTTAGAATAAAATTACTGTAATATCTATACTCCCATAAACATGAATAAAAATAGTCTTATGAAGATAATGTACATAAAAATTATTTTAGTTTAATTTATTTAACTCAACTTATGGTTTCTATAATTACATTAATTCAAATAAATATTATTTATTTAACTCAAATTATTGGAGTTAATGCTTCTACTGGATTCATGGCAGATTACTTTAAAATAAACTATCTGATGGTGTGTTCGTGCCTAAAAAATCCAGGAAACAATCCCTCCACCCACACCAGTCTTTTCCAACCTCACTTGAAAGTTTTAACACAGAAAGTTGGTAGGAAATTAAATCTCAGGGGCTGGCCTTTTCGCGTAAGACTTCTTCAGAACAGACGTAGTTAAGCTCTTCCTTTTCGACAACTTTGTACGTGTAGTCAGTGTTCTGTGATCTGTTCACCCCACCACCCTTTCCTGTCTCCCTCTCAGTCCTGAGGACCCATTCTTCCCAGCTAGCCCCTTCTATGATGGTCAGTGTTGACTGTCAATTTATCAGGGTCTGAAGCCACCTAGGAGACATGTCTCTCTGGGCACACTGTGAGGAATTATTTTAGTTAGGTTGTCACTGAGCCTGGTTTTGAGGAATTGTCATGTTTAGGTTAAATGGATTAAGAAGACCCACCTTGCAGGATGGTGGCAGCATTCCCCAGGCTTGGGTACAGGGCCAAGGAGGAAACCTGATAGCACAAACATTACCACTCTCTGCTTCCTGGCAGCAGATGTGATGTGACCATCTGCCTCAAGCTCCTGCCGCTGGGAGCTCCTGCCACCTTGCAGAGTGAGACTGTACTTTTGAACTCTGAGCCTTCTTCCTTATGGTACTTTTGTCATGATAGTTTATCAAATCAAAGCAACAGGAAAATTAACTAAAGTTAGCTTTAATGGTGAAGTAGCAATGAAATAAGAAACTATATTAAAGGGTCTCAGCATTAGGAAGATTGAGAACGTTTAATTTTTAATGTTTTAAATGCTTAATATTCTAAAGCTTTAAGTTTTAATGTTCAAATATGTTTCCATCTGTTTGCCAAAGTAGCTACACTTCATGCATGACAAGGACAGCTAATCCAAAACAATGAATGTTATAACTCACACTGAAAGGATATACAGTAAGAAATTCTGAAGACCACATGAGCTTTGGTGAAATTGAATTTGTCTAGCATGACTCAAAATCCAGTCAATGGAAGCAACTCCTCCATCTTCCCCTTTCTTTCCTTGGTCATGCCTCCAGAGTTTCTGCATCTGAGGACTTCTCAATCTGTGACTCCAGGCCTTTAACGTCCCGCACAGTGGCTGATCTGTTGTCTTACCATGGAGCACAAGGGAGCTCCTTGGCTGGCAGGGTCTGGTGCCCGTGCTGAGAACTACCAGTCAATTAGCAACCGCAAACGATGATATCATCTGCAAGCATCCTATCATCTTACTTTCATTGGCTAAAACTCTTTTCAAAGTAATATTTCTTCTGTCTACATTAGATCGCCTAACGGCACAGTGCACCCAGTGGTTGCAAACAAACAGAATGCTAATAGCTCAAGTCCTCAAGTCCTCCAGGCATGACAGGGAAAGAGGTCTCTCTCTTAGTGCAAATTGATGGATTTGAGCAAATATTTGATGATTCTGGCTGCCATTAAAATCAGATTCCTCTCAGTGTTTGGCTCTGAGTCTCAGCATCTGTTTCAATCAGCTGCTGGGTGGAGCCTCTCAGAGGACAGCTATGCTAGGCTCCTGTCTGTAAACATTGCAGAGTATTGTTAATGGCATCAAGGGTTGGCTTTCTCCCCTGGAGTGGTCTCAGGTTGGGCCAGGCATTGGTTACACATTCCTTCAATCTCTGCTCTGGGAGTCTTGTGGAAGAGTCGAGGGTTGGGGGGAAGGCTAGAAGGGCCAGGAGAGGACAGGAGCTCCACAAGAAGACCAACAGAGTCAACTAACCAGGGCCCAGGGGGGTCGAGGAGACTGAAGCACCAACCAAGAACCATGCATGGACTGAACATAGGCCCCCTACACAGATGTAGCTGATGGGCATCTTGGTCTTCATGTGGATCTTCTAGTAAAGGGAGCAGGGGCTCTCTCTGACATGGACTCTGCTGCCTGCCTTTTGATCACTTGCCCCTGCCAGGGCTGACTCACCAGGCCACGGGGGAAGACCATGTGCAGCCGTTCTCATGCGACTTGATGTGTTGGCATGAGTTTGGAGGCGGCTCCCCTTTTCTGAGGAGTAAGGGGGGCAGAGGGAAGAAATTGGAAGGGAGGAGGTGGGCGGGACAGAGAGAAGAGAAGAAGGGGCTATGATCGGGATGTAAAGTGAACAAGTTAATTAATTAAAAATCAGATTCCTCCCATGTGCCTCTATGGTGTTTTTGTGGCAGACCTTTTATTTGCATCTCACATCACTACCTGGTGGTGCTTAGCTTTGCTAACCCTTGCTAACAGAACCTCAACAAAATGTTTTTGAACCTGCCCTTTATTTGTTTTTGTTAAAGAAAACAGTGAGTCTTATAGACACCTGTAAACACTATATCGAAAGCTTTGTCTAAGTTACTCTCAGAAACATCTAAAAAACACCCATGATTTCTTCCCTTACTGAAAGTAAGTAAACAAATCTTAAGGAAAAAACAAATACAAGCCAACCAGCAGAGGGAGTTCAAGTTACCTAACGAAAGCAACCTTCCAAGTCACTGATAATATATGGAGAAGGAAGATACCCAGAACAAGACAGGACAGATTTGTACTACACTGTTGTCTGTTGGATGCAAAGAGCTACCCAATTCTTAAGGAAAATCCCAGCAAGGGTAGAAGTGATAGCCTGTTTTTCACCAGTGCCTCACATCAGCACCAAACACACGACTGTCCACATCCCGGTGGGTTTACTGTCTTGGATGAATGAGAAAGAGGGCAATATAACTGCTCATTTTTTACAAATTAATAAAACAGAGAGATCCAGAGGTAGCAGGACTTTCCTAAAGTCACATGAATTGAGAGGTCGAGGTGGAACTTAACTTTCATCTTCTCATACCACCTTAGTTAATGCCAAACTTGAGTAAAGAGGGAGGGCAAAAAGCAGTCTGTAGTAGTAGTCTGTCACTTCTCAGTGAGATCATGAACACAGAACATCCAGGCACACCCTGAGTGCCTTGCAGGATTTCCCCTGGGCTTGGTGCTTTAATTTCCAATCAGTCTGAGTCAATAACGTATGGTTGTCAGGGCCATTGTTGGCTCTCACAATTTCTTGTCTCAACCCCACAGCTCATGGAGCTTGGGACTCGGGGTCAGTGGCAAGGGTTTCGGTTTGGGGGCTTTCTATGTTTGCACAATGAGGCAAGTCAATATCTCTCCTGTATAGGTGAACTCTGGACCAAACTGATCTATCAAGTATTGTGGACAAGCGAAAACTTTCAAGGCTACAACGAGGGCTCTCTGGAAACCTCTGATCCTTTTCCATCTCATTGCACCCTCATACTTTTCTCTCCCTTGCTCCCCACAGGGATCCAAGCACAGCTTGGAAAGGAAGAAAGAAAAGTTGCACGAGAAAAATGGGATGCTCTTACAATATTTGTAGGCTGCGATGTATACTGAATTCTAGTCACACAGTCCTGCAGGAGGCTTGGCCCACGCCCACTGAGCACACCACAGCCCCTGCTTATTTCAACGGATATGTACATTTCTCAGGGCTGACAACAACTACAGAGAAAGCCAGCTGGGGGGCTCTTTCTTGAGGATCTTTGAGGCAGCCTCTTTCTTTTCCTTTTGTATTTCTTTTAGAAAAAGTAAGATGATGAAGCTGATGGAAAGTTCAAGTTGATCTCTGGCTAATGGACTCGGGCTGTGTATCAAATTTCAAGCAATCTGGAGGAGGACAGGACAACGTCTATCTTGTCCAAAGGCTGATGACAATGGAAGAGAAGTTTGTGAAGATTCCATCATCATTTCTACGGGATTTAAATTAATGTGGAGATGAACCGGTTTTGTTTTAAATGGTAGAAACATTTTCCCAGGAGACATAGGCTAAATAATAAGGACTTCTTGGTGGCACCTGCCAGTGAACAAGCTCTAACCCTGCTTCCACTAAATTTAGCGGGCACAGGTTGCCACTTGCATGTTCTTGGCCTTTAGTCTGTGAGTCTACTGCATCCTACACCAACATAGAGGCCCCGTGATGAATCGTCTTTCCCAGACCAACAGCCTTTAACTCAGAGGCAAAGCTTTCATCATTTCTGAGTGTTTTGAGACAACAAGTCGGCTAGGCTCATTCAGCCCAGTGCAACAGAGTCAAGTGAAGTCAAGGCCATTGACACAGTCTTTATTTAAGCCTGACGCCTCCATCCTACCCTGTGTGTCCACTGAATGCACCCACTGAGCACACACCCCCACTGGCACCGTAAACCCATTAGTCACCAGGACAAAAGGGTAGGTTGGATGTGCATGGAGACAGGCTGGCTGTCCTAAATCCTACCTCTGTCATTCCATAGCTGTGGGAACTTGGGTAGATTACTTAATTTCTTTGGCACTTCCATTTCCTCATCATAAAGCAGGACTTATTATAGCAACTGATTTTGAGTTTTCATAAGATTTAATGAAATTATTCATGTAAAAAGTGTTTCCAATGGTAGCCACATAGAAAAGATGTAATAACTGTTAATTTTACTACAAGTTATTGCTGTAGGTATTGTTGTCTTTATTATTATTGCCAGTAAGTACAATCTGAAGCCACATGATTTCTATAGGGATAATTGGGCATAAGTTGGTGTTTGTTGTACCTTGGGTTCCTTCATAGTTGGTACATGCTGGCTATAAAACTCAGATCTGTAAGAGAATTGGCACGTGTGAAATCAACATATCCTCCCAAAGGCAACCGGAAGACACCAAAGCTTTTGTCTTCCTCAAAGTCACTTCTTATACCACACAGTTGGCAGTAAGCAGGGGACTCATGAGTGTTCCACTGAGCTCTTTATCTCCTGAAGATGTCTAGTTGTAAAGCCAAAACAGATGTTTAATAATAACAGAAGAATGCCATGTAATCCAAGGCATGAAAACAATGGTTGCTTTCTTAACCTGTTTTGAACATTTGTTTGTCTTTTTCTGTCAGAAGGAAAATGGAAGATAGGTTAAAACTGTTTCTGTTTTGTTTTCTTTTTTCTCAAATAAAACACACTTCTGGTTTTATAGTGCAGAAATCAAACAAAAGATTGAATGATCTCTTGGTTAAGAGGGATACCAATGTCTATTTCAGATTGCCTTGGTCTAAATTTCAAGTGCCTATTTATACAGCTAAAATGCAGCCAGCAATTATTTATCTCTATTTAACTTGAGTGTGGAACCTAATTGAGTACTGCTTAACACAGATGGAAAGAGAGAACAGTCCAACTATTTATATTTTAGCAAAAGAAAAACAAAAGAAGTGGGGCAGTCATTAGTGTTTAACTTAAAATACAGTTTTCTGCCCTCCCCGCATCTCCATATCCCAGGCCACAACTCTGTCAGAGGGCCCTGCTCTACCAGAGGACATACCAGTACTCAGAACCCTGGTACCACCCTGCCTACAGATACCCAACGCTTCCTCAGAGCCCAGACAACTTTCCACAATAGCACCCCGCTTTGTCTCTATATTCTGGCCCTCAAATCCAGCAGAAGCCTCCCCCCATCTGACCAGAGGCCTCACTGGTACCAGAACCCCAGGTAAGACCCTGCCCACAGCCCACCAGCTTTCCTCAGAGCTCGCTCAGCTTTCCCCAACATTCTCCCGTCCCCTATCTCCACATCCTAGCCCACAATTCCACTCCAGCAGAGACCCCCTACTCTACCAGAGGCCATACTGATACCTGAAACCCAGAGTCCATGCCTACACCCTGAAACCCAGAAGCCCCATGCTCTATCAGAGGCCACACAGGTACCCAGAACCCAGAGGCCATATCAGTTCCCAGAATCCCAGAGACAACATCTGCCCCCAAGACCCCTCAGGAGGTCACCTTTTCATGGAGACACCCTACTAGACCTGAAGACTTCATTAGACCACAGGTAACTCAGGCCAGCAGACCAGAGAGAAAACAGAAACCAATGGAAAAAACACCCATCCAACAAACCCCACATGCCTTGAGACCATCAATAGAGCACAGTCACCAACAGCCAGGGCAGTATGTCACCTCCAGAGCCTCGCTAACCTAGCAAGCCCTGAATATCCAACACAGCTGAAGCATTAAAAAAAGACTATAAAACCAACTTTATGAAGATAATAAAGATCCTTAAAGAAGAAACTAATAATTTCCTTAAAGAAATACAGGAAAACACACACACACACACACAAACAAAATGGAAGGACATGAGTAAAACCTTTAAGGAAAGCAAAGAAAAAACAACAAACAATTAAAGGACATGAAAAAAAAACTTTTCAAGGCCTGGAAATGGAAATAGAAGTAATAAGGAAAACACAAACTGAAAGAATCCTGGAGATGAAAAATCTAGGTAACTGAACAGGAACTACAGACACTAACACCACCAGCAGAATACAAGAGATGGAAGAGAGAATCTCAGGTGCAGAAGATATGATAGATGAAATTGATATATTAGTAAAAGGAAATGTTAAATCTAAAAAAATTCCTCATGTAAAACATCCACAAACTCTAAGACCAAACCTCATAAAAACAGGAATAGAAAGAGAAGAATGCCAGCTCAAAGATCCAGAAAAAAATTTTTCAAAGACCTTGGTTTTATTTTATTTGTTGTTGTTGTCTGAGACAGGGTTTCTCTGGGTAGCCTTGGCTGGCCTGGACTCACTCTGTAGACCAGGCTCTCCTCGAACTCACAGAGATCCGCCTGTCTCTGCCTCCCAAGTGCTGGGATTACAGGCGTGTGCCACTTCTGCCTGGCCCCAGAAAATATTTTTAATACAAATTTCATTGAAGAAAATTTTCCTAACGTTAAAGACATTCCTATAAAAGTACATAAAGCTTACAGCACACAAAATAGATTAGACTAGAAAAGAAAGTCCCTGCACCACATAATAATCAAAACACTAAACATACAAAACAAAGAAAGAATATCAAAAGCCACAAGGGAAAAAGGCCAAGTAATATATAAAGGCAGACCTATTAGAAATGCATTCAGCTTCTCAACAACGACTCTAAAAGCCAGAAAAGCCTGGACAGATGTCGTGCAGAATCTAAGAGACCAGGGATGCCAGCCCAGGCTACTATACTCAACAAAACTTTCAATCACCATAGATGGACAAAACAACATGATAAGGTCAAATATAAGTAATATCTATCCCCAAATCTATCCCTACAAAATATAGTAGAAGAAAAACTCCAAGGATGTTAACTATATCCATGAAAACCACAAGAAATAAATAAACTCATGCCAGAAAAACCAAAAGAGGGAAAGTGGGCACACAGACACACACAGACACACACACACTACCAACAAGAAGAAGGGGCGGGGAGGAGAAAACAGGAATTAATAATCATTGCTCATTGCTATCTCTCACTATCAATGGATTCAATTCCCCAATAAAAAGATACTGGCTAACTGAATGGATGCAAAAACAGAATCTGTCCTTCTGCTGCGTACAAGAAACACACCTCAACATCTGAGATAAACATTACCTCAAATTAAGAGTTGGAAAAAGATTTTGAAGCAAATGAATGAAGCAATCTGATGTAGCCATTATAATATCTAGCAAAATACACTTCCAACCAAAATTAACCAAAAGAGATGGGGAAGGACATTTCATACTCATCAAATGAAAAAAAAAATCCACAAAGATGACATCTCAATTCTGAACATCCATTCCCTAAGTGCAAGGGTAACCCCATTTGTTAAATAAACATTACTAATAAAGATGAACTCACACACTGGCCCTCACAACTGATAATAAGAGACTTCAATACCTGACTCTCACCAAAAGACAGGTCACACAGTCATGAACTAAACAGAGAAATAACGGAGAACAAATGTTATTAAGCAAATGGACCTAACAGATACTTGCACATTTCACCCAAACACAAAAGAATATACCTTCTTCTCACTACCTCATGGAACTTTCTCCAAAACTGACCACATACTCAGTCACAAAGCATGTCTCCACAGGTATGAGAAACTTGAAATAATGCCCTGTATCCTATCAGATCATCATGGATTAAAGATGGATATCAACAACAGAAGCAACAGAAAGGCTACAAACTCATGGAAAGTGAACAACTCTCTCCTGAACAACTTCAGGGTCAAGGTGGAAATAAAGAAATTAGGACTTCCTAAAATTCAGTGAAAAGTAATGTACAACATACCCAAACATATGGGACACAATGAAAGCAGTACTAAAATCAAAGTTCATAGCCTAAGTGCCCTCATAAAGAAATTGTAGAGACCTCATACTAATAACTAACAGCATACCTAAATGCTCTAGAACAAAAAGAAGCAAGCTCACCCAAGAGGAGTAGACAGCAAGAAATAGTCAAAGTGAGGACTGAAATCAACAGAGTAAAACCAAAGAGAACAATACAAAGAATCAATGAAACAAAAAGTTGGCTCTTTGAGACAAGCAACAAGATAGATAAACATTAATCCAAAGTAACTAAAAGGCAGAGAAAGAATATCCAAATTAACAAAATCAGAAACTGCAGGTATTCAGGAAATCCAAAGAATCATTAGGTCATACTTCAAAAACCTGTATTCCACGAAATTGGAAAATCTAAAAGAAATGGATAATTTTCTTGATAGATGCCATTTATAAAAGTTAACTTAGTACCAAATAAAAAAATTAAATAGACTTATAACCCATAGGAAATAGAAGAAGTCATTATAAGTGTCACAACCAATAAAAAAAAAAAACAGGGCCAGAAGGCTTTACCACAAAATTCTAGCAGGTGTTCAAAGAAGATATAATATCAATACTCCTCAAATTATTCCGCAAAATAGAAACAAAAAGAATATTATCAAATTCATTTTATGGGACCACAATCACCATGATAACACAAGCCACCAAAAGACCCGACAAAGAAAGAGAATTACAGGACAATTTCCTTCATAAGCATTAATGCAAAAATACTCAATAAAATATTCAGAAACTGAATCCAAAATTTTATCAAAATCATCTACCATGGTCAAGCAGGCTTATCCCAGAGATACAGAGAAGGTTCAATATACAAAAATCAGTCAATGTAATCCACCATTAAGCTAACTGAAAGGAAAAAAAACACTCATAATCATCACATTAGATGCTGAAAAACCCTTTCACAAAGTCCAACACACTTTCATGATAAGTCTTGGAGAGATCAGGGATACAAAGGACATAATAAAGGCGATTTACTGCAAGCCTATAGCCAATATCAAATTAAGTAGAGAGGAACTCAAAGTAATTCCATTAAAATCAGGAACAAGATAAGGCTGTCCACTCTACATATCCATTCAATATAGTACTTGAAGTTTTAACTAGTGCAATAAGACAACTAAAGGAAATCAAGGGGATACAAATTGGCAAAGGAGAAATCAAAGTATTGCTATTCACAAATGATATGACAGTATACATAAGTATACAAAAATTCTGCCAGTGAATTCCTTCAGCTTATAAACATCTTCAGTGAAAGTAACTGGATAGGGAGCTGGAGAGGTGGCTCAGAGGTTAAGAGCATTGCTTGCTCTTCCAGAGATCCTGAGTTCAATTCCCAGCAACCACATGGTGGCTCACAACCATCTATAATGAAATCTAGTGCCCTCTTTTGGCATTCAGGTATACATGCAGACAGAACATTATATGTATAATGAAATAAATCTTAAAAAGAAAGTGACTGGATAGAAGTTTAACTAAAAATAAAATCAGTATCTCTCCTATATACAAATGGGCGGAAAAAGAAATCAGAGAAACAGCAACCTTCACAGTAACTAAAATTACATAAAATATCTTAGTGTATCTTTAATAAACAAGTGAAAGACCTGTATGGCAATAACTTCAAGTCTTTGAAGAAAGAAATTGAAAAAGATATCAAAAGATGGAACGATCTCCCGTGCTCATGGATTGGTATGATCAACATAGTAAAAATGGCCAAATTACCAAAATCAATCTACAGGTTCAATGCAATCCTTATCAAAATTCCCACACAAATTTATAAATCATTAAAGGATAATACTCAACTTCATATGGGGGGGGGGAAGGATAGTTAAAACAACCATGAACAATAAAAGAATTTCTGAAGGTATCATCATTTCTTCAGAGCTATGGCATAAAAATAGACAGGTTGATCAATGAACTTGAACCAAAGACTCAGACAAAACTCCACATACCTATGGACACCAGATTTTTCCTAGGAAAGCCAGAATTATACAATGGGGATGGGGAGCATCTTCAACAATGATGCTAATCTAACTGATTGTCTGTATGTAGAAGAATGCAAATAGATCCGTATCTATCAACTTACAAAAAACTCAAGTCCAGTGGATCAAAGGCTTCAACATAATGCTAGATACACTAATCCTGACAGAAGAGAAAGTGGGGAATAACCTTGAACACATTGGCACAGGAGACAACTTCCTGAACAGAGCACAACAGTTTAGGCACTAAGCTCTACAATTCATAAATGCAACCTCATGAAATGGAAAAGCTCTCTGGTGGCAAGGGACAGTGTAGGCATTATTTTTTAAACTCTATTTTATTTGGCCGTTTCTTAAGCTTCTATCTGCCTTCCACCCTTGTCCTTCCTAATACCTTTCAAACCCTCCCAACAGTAGGTAGGCCAGGAAAAAAGTTAGAGAGTACACAGACCTCCTTAGACTTAGTTCCTTGGGGCGATTCCAATCTTTATAATCAGTAAACCTAGCAGTCCAGCTGACCAGCAAACCAGCAAGACTAACAGGCAGCAGCCTTCTTTCTCCCAGTGGAGTCATCTCTCCGAAGCCTCTCTTCTCGGAGCCTCCTTCCTTTTTCTTGGCTCTGGGATTAACACCCTCTCAGAGTCCTGAGAGTTAAACTGTCTCCACTTGGCAAAGACCACACCCCTCTCCAAGCCACAAGAAACTATTATCAGTTGTGGATAAATTATGATCACATCCTCCCAGGGGCCTACCCTGTTATGGGTCTCCAGCTTGTCATGGAGAAGTCCCTGTCCAAGTTTCTCTTCTTTCTGTAAGCCCTCTGTCTTCCCATCCCCACTCTCCCCAGGTCTGATGTTGACCCTCATTTCTCTCCATATTCTTTCCCTTTTACCCTGTTCTCTCTCTTCAACCAGTTCTGCCGTCTATTCTATTTCTACTTCTGAATGAGGATTAAACATCCCCCCTAGAGCCCGCCTTATTACTTAGCTTCTATAGGTCTGTCAACTGCAGTATAGTTATCCTATGCGATTTGGCTAAAATCCTCTTATAAGTGAGAACATACCATGTGTGTTTTTCTGGGTCTGGGTTACCTCACTCAGGATGATCTTTTCTAGTTCTGTCCATTTGCTTGCGAATTTCATGATTTTCTTGTTTTTCATAGCTGAGTAGTATTCCATTGTGTAAATGTACCACAATTTCTTTATCCAATCTTTGGTTGAGGAACCATCTAGGTTGTTTCCAGATTTGGGTTATTACTAATAAAGCTAGTATGAATATAGTTGAGCAAATGTCCTCATTGTATGGTATATTTATGTGGTATATGGTATATACAGTATAATGTAAGGTCTATAGTTATATATATATATATTATAAAATTATATAGTCAACATAATATATTATTTGAATATCATATATATGCAGCGTTCTAGACAACTACCTTAGAGATTTACATTTGATAAGCATGTTACCTGTTTTAAATACTCACCCTGGCAAATCTTGTCATCTGATGCATTATGACACTAATCGCTGAATTAGTTACTTTTCCTGCTGCTGTGACTAAATACACAAAGTGACTTAAGGAAGGAAAAGCCTCTTCCAGCTCAGAGTCCTTCGTGGCGGACAAATGCTGGTGACAGGAGCATGAGGCAGCTGGCGACGTTGCATCTTCAGTGAGGGCGGAGATGGCGATGAAGGCGATGAAGGCGATGAAGGCTCACGCTCAGCTTTCTTTCTCCTCCTTTTTGAGCTAGGCCCCCAGCCCGTGGGATGTTAGCACTCTCATTCTGGGGGACTCTTCTCTGCTGATTTCAACCTTTCTCAAAATGTCCTCATAGACATTCTCAGACGTTTGGTTCCACTGGTAAGTCTCTAATCCCATGAGCTAATGAGGAAGAGTAACCATGGCAGGCATCTTGTTTTCGCTGGCTTATCTCTTCTGGTTTCTGGTAAGATCCCCTTAGAATTCCTTTGAGAAACTGCTCAGCCTTGCCTGTTGATCTCATCACCAGCTTGATGGCATTGCTGCAATATGGATATTTGGGGTTCTACAAATTTGTTTTATGGCACCTAATCTCCAAAGCATTGACAGGTGAGGCATTCCAGAAGAGACTGTGTCAGGACAGCAAAGACCCCATGAAAAAAATCCGTGATTTCCTAGGAGGTCCAAGTGGGATTGTTCACCTCACACTCCAAGCTTGTTCCATGTAAGAACACAGCAAGAAGACAATGTCCTGATCTTCTCAACACCTCAAACTGTGAGCAACAAAGCTAAGTCATTTATAAGCTGCTGATTCTAAGGAATTCTTCTACAGAAACTCAAACAGATAGGCTTTTGCTCTGCTCTGCCCGGTTACCACAGTGAAGCAGTCAAATCTTTGATACCATGGACAGATTAACAGACAGAGGTGAACTCAATTGAGATGTTGCTGGAAACATTGGGAACAGTTTTAGAAAAATGTTTTTACCTGGGGAAGAAGCCAGTGTGGAGACAGAACAAATTAAGAAAAAAAGAGAGAGAGACCAGGAAACGATCCAGATAACCTTATTTCAATTCTTAGGTGTAGGCCTTGTTTTTAAATTCTACATTATTTGAGGTTCCTAGCACCTCTATCTCCTGTCCACCCATCCAACCATGGGTAGGAAAGAAAGGTTAGAAGGGAAAGGGTACATAGACCTCTTTAGTTCTTCCAGCGGGTTAGGGTTACCTGGTTCTTTGGGGATGATACCAATCTCGGTCGTCAGGATATCCAGCAGCACAGGTAACCAGCAAACAAGCAAATGCAGCAAGCAGTCTTCTTTCTTCCAAACGTTCTCTCTGTCTGTATCCTAGCCACCGCCTTCTCTTTTGGGGCTTTTGTACTTATATCCCCTGAGTCCTCAGAGTTAAACTAACTGCAGCTGGCAAAGACCATGTCTCTCCATGCTGCACGAGGCAGTTATCAGCTGTGGACAAACCAAGGCAGTCCCATATCCCTCACTTGGAATTAAAACAAAAACTGCTTACATAACTGACTTTTTAAAGAAACCAAAACTTCCACTACACTCAGGTGTAGATTTTTTCAGGTTTTAGTAGAAGCACAATTCCAAAATGAAAGTAGACAAATAAATTGGAAACATGACTGAATGTTCACAAATTCATATGGAAATAAAGATTTGAAGAAATATAATTCATTAATAAGTTTTTTTTCATTTTATTTTTGTTTTTTAGTTTTCTATGCGAGGCATATGAAATTATGGTGCATGGACATACAGCATAAGAATAAAGCCTATTGTGGTTTTTACAAAGATAAAAATCATTTAAAATAAAATGACTAACTCGGTTCTAAACTACCACACTTCAGGTATAAGTATCTTAGAAGAGTGTAAAACATTTAAAATTTAATAAACTTGAATTTGGGTTTTAGTCTGTCCCACTATATTAATTAGGATCTTCCTATTTCAATTTTTAAAAGAAGAAATTTTCTGTGTGCAATCATTATAGTGGCATACAATGCCAAGCAAAACTAAAAAAGTAGGATTTCCACTTTAAATAATTGAAAGGCACTAGAGAGTCACAAATTTAATAAAAACTCGAAGAAACAAGAATGTGCAAAAAAAAAATCACAAAGAAATGAGGCAACAGTCTAAGTTGTTCTCCCGTTTGGGTTGTTATGATTCATTCACACAGGAAAAAACAAGGCATGTAAGCACAGGACTGATGGACTGAGAGGCCAGTGGAATTCTGGGAAAAATCTCAGAGGCTGGTAAGTATGCACAGAGTTTAAGGCATCTAAGACAATTAAGGATGTAGACATTGAGGCTTTAATGAAAAGGAGAGTTTATTAACTAATGTAAGCAATTCCCTGGCAAGATAGTCCCTGGATTCCAAACTTCCACAGTACAGTTGGGGGAAGGCTCTGGAGAAGTCTGAAGGGAATGCAGTTTGCAGCAGACCCATTGTCTTGAGTGGACGACTGAAGTTTAATGCATGCCAACTTAAAGAAATTTTAGAGCATTCCAAAATTGCAAATGGGACCTGAACAAAGCTACAATTTAGGAATGAAGGTAAAATGGAGAATGATCAAGCAGTATTTTAAAAACTATAAATACTTTTAAGCCATCTTAGTCCCTAAATTAAGGAAATAATCACTGACTTCTCTCTGTAAGCAAGCAACATTGACTAGAGCCTGTACAGTCTTCCATGCATAGTACTCCATTCAATCAATACTAATTAGGCACAAAAAGGTAGATGACTCACATATTAGGGTGCATAGACTTGAATTTTAAAATTACTTTAGTATATATGTTTAGATAAATTAAATGAAGGATCTTACTACTGAGCTAGAAATAGCAAAAATAAGTGTATGGAAAGGATAGAATTTTTAAAAATGTAAAACTTTGGATAAAGAACATAGCAATGAATAAGGTTGATACAGTCCAAGAGAGAAATCATGAACCTGAAAATATGTTAGTAGAAATGTGTGGGCAGAATCACAGAAAGCTAAAATGAGGGAAAATGCAAAAAAAAAGAGTGTGTGACACCAGATAGAATATCTTATGTATATGTTATAGGTCAATTACAAAAGGGAAAGGGGAGTAAAATGGAACATAAGCAATAGTTAAAGAATAGTGGCTGGAATTGCTGGAGGCAGCACTCACGTTTGCCATTGAACAAGGAGAAGTTGAGCTTATGCCTAACGAGAAGCTTCACCTCTCCTGACTAGCATCCATGATGCAGGGAAAAAAAATTCTGCATGCTATTATAAGAGAAAGAAAATCATCAATATTGTCTGTCTACAAACCCTGCCACCTACAGCAGGAAACAAACAAACTGGTACCGTAGTGGCACAAATATTATGGGAGTAGCCAACAACTTTCTGATTCGATTTAAGGCCCACAAGATGAAAACCCAGCCCTGACACTGCTAAAGTGGCCAAGAACCTAAAATTACATAGGTGATGAGCCTAGAGGATGACCTACTGCTTACTATTATTCTGTTAAAAGAACATAGCAACGAATGACTCTTAATTGCTGTACCATTAGGTCAAATCATCACGTAGCCCTCATGAGAGGAGCATCTTCTTACAGTAGATGGGAACTAACACAGAGACCCACAACTGGACAATGTGCAGACAGAGAGAGACTGTGGAGAATTCCTCACGGAATGAGAAGTTTCCATCAATCCACTCCCCTCAAGTTTCAGGGATCCATGTGGAAGAGGAGACAGAAAGACTGTAAGAACCAGAGTGATGGATGACTCCAAGGAAATAGCGTCTTCCAGACGCAACAGGATTGATGCACACATCTGAGCTCACAGAGACTGTGATGGCTCAAGCCAGATGAAGTCTAAACACTAAGGGGGGATAGTGCACATAGGGTTCCATTCCCAACCATGAAACTTAATTGAAATTGCTATTAGCCAACAAAGGGAAAATCAATCACACTCCAGGGGGAAAAGCCATGGCCCAGGAGTAGTTGAAGAGCACAAAGTTAGTGTATGTGTGCATGTGTGTGAGAGAGAGAAGAGTACTTTTTATTTTGTTTTGGCATTTTTTATCATATTGGCTTTTGTGTGTTTTGATTTTCATTTTGTGGGGGTATTTTTGAAAGACAGAGAGATGTAGTTAGATAGAAGTATGTGAGAGAGAGGGACAAAGGGGGAGAGAGAGAGAGAAAATATAAAGTTGAGTGGGTAGATCTGGGAAGGAAGGAATGAGGGGAAAACATGATCAAACTCTAGTGTATGAAAAAATTTAAGTAGTGGCTAAAGACACTCAAAAGACATGCAATGGTTTATTTCTACCGAAGTCATGCTGAGGCTTGGTTCCCTATATAGTGGAGTTGAGAGGTGAGATATAGTGACATATATTTGGATGAAGGGCTAGAGATCTTATAAGTGAAGTCTTGTCTTTTTGTGAAAGGAGGTCACTCAGTCTCCTTTTCTTTTACACACTTCTACTTTCTAGCATGAGCTGAAGCAGCATGACACTCTTGCCCCTTCCTAGAAACTAAGAAGACGCTACACCTGAACTTCTAGCACTCAGACCGTGAGCTAAGTAAAATTATTCTTCAAATAAGTTATGCAGGCTCAGGTATTTTGTTACGCTAACAACAGAAAATGGACTAGGAAGACCTTACTCCACATAGCCAAGAAGGTCTATAAATTCTAAACAGGGTAAGAGCAAAGAAATCACATCAGACACATAGTGGTAAAAGTTATGAAAATCCATGGAAAAGAAGATGGTATCAGAGTTTTGGGGTTTGTTTTGTTTTGTGTAGTATGTGTGTGTTGGAGGCAGGGTTATGGGGGCATGTTTCGTGGTGGTAAAATTCAGGTCATCAGGCTTTCATAGCAAGTGTTTTTACACACTGGCCACCTCACTAGCTTAATTGAAAAGAACAAAACATGAAAGCTACTGGAGGAAAAGAACATACTGCCTTCAGAGGGACATTGCTTTCACTGAATATGATGCAGTAATGCCTATAACACAGCTGCCCACATTTTCACTGCGTACAGTGAAAGCAGCTCCAAAAAGTGAAGACTAAAGTCATCTCAGACAATAAATTAACCTGCTGTCATCAAGAAACACATTAAACGAAAAGGCAGGTAAATATACAAATGCTGAACTTACATTGGATGTGAACAGATAAGATATGTCAGTGGGAGTGGTGATAAGGCCCTGAAGCTGCTTATCCAAAAAGGAAGTTCAAATAAGTAGGCAAAAGGCTTCCAAATCAATGCTTAGGATACTGGCAATTAAGTCTTCCAACAATTGAAGGAGGGTTTAACCAAGAAATATTGTGTAATCTTAGTGAAATCAGCGAGATTTATGTTGATTTGAATTTCCTATCCTCATATCTTCTTCCAAATTCTTCAGTAGTCTTAGAGACCAACAATCTCACAGTCACAGTGAAGGGCAGTATCCCAGCAGCCACGGACAGTACCAGAAGATTCAGAGCTTGCCCAAGCCACCACCAAACTTACTGTCATTATCCATTATCTGACCTGATTTGGCAATTTCCTGTGGACCTCACTGGTTTGATCTGTTTGTCTTTCTTTCACTTATTGTGATCATCTTTCCCACAATAAATCTGTCAAAAGGGTATACAAAATAATTGCTGAGTGGTGCCCACAGTAGCAACAAGAAGCATCAAGCAAAAACTGTTCCCAAAGAACCCTTCATCTTGGGCAGAGATCTTAAATTTAATTTAAAAAAAATGTCCACGGAGTAAATAATCAATACAACCATTATCAATTTGTAAATCAATTTGGAGGAATCTCAAAATGTAATGACAGAGCTAGCCTATGACTCAGCTATTCCACTCCTGATCATATGTCAAGAACATTCCATGCATATTTGTGCATCACATTTATTGCTGCTCTATTTACCATACCAAGGAAAGGGAGCCAATCTAGATGTCTATCAACAGATGAACAGGTAATGAACACATCATGTATATATGAACACTATATATACTATACATAGTATTCATATATATATATAAATATATATGAATACTATTCAACTCTAAAGAAAATTGAAATCACAAAATTGATGAGAAAATATATGGAATTGGCATGTATAACATTAAACTAGTTACTCAAATTCATAAAGAAAAACATGCTTGTTCTATCTCATATATGGATCGTAGCTTATAATAAATACATACATGTATGTAAACAAGGTACTAGTATAACATTTAGAAAGGATATCAAGAAAGGGGAATACTAGGTGATGACAAAGGACAGAAAGCAGGTGAGACATGAAAAAATGATTTGTCTTGTTTCAACTCTGTCAAGGTTTTTTTCCCTTTTGTGGTACATAAAAATTCAGTTGATAGTAAAAGTGTAAAACTCTAGCAAAGCTCCATGGTTTCAGAAAGGCCACTCTAACTAGATGGAAGTTCACTGAAGTGTACAGAATTCGGGACTGGGAAAGTGTTTGTTAGAGTGGCTACTATAATGTCTGTGTGATGTTTTTATTTGTGAATAGATTACAATAAATAATTTTATTCAAAATTGGATGATAAAAACACGCCAAAAATGATACAAAGTCACTCCTGAAGAATCAGAGGAGGGCTAAGCGGTGATAGTGCACATCTTTCATCTCATTGCTTGGGAGGCAGAGGCAGAGGCAGAGGCAGGTCGGTCTCTGAGTTGGACGCAAGGCAAATTTATCTGTTCTGCAGAGTGAGTTCCTGGACAGCCAGGAATACACATAGAAACCCTGTCTCAAAACAAAACAAATAAACAAATAAATGAAAAGAATTAGAGTAGAGGCTGGGACTCATGGGGTAACAGAAAGGGAATATCCATAGACACCATCGTGTGTGCAGTGGGATGTGCAGGAGGAGTGGACAGAAAGAATTCTTGAGGAAGTAATGACAACAGACTTCCCAGAAATCACAAAAGCCACTAATTGAGACATCTAAGAAACACAATGAAGTCCAAGAAAGATAGAGAGAGCTACAGGCAGACACGAAGACTTGGGAAAGCCAGAGGGAAATGATTCACCACACACGAAGAAAGGATCCTCGAAGTTACTTATTGCTAGTTTCTCAATGGAAACTACGAAAGCCAGAATTCATAAGGTGAGAAATCCGAAGCACTAAAAGAATGAACCCAAGCAGAATTCACTGCTAGCAGACCCACTTAAAAAAAATTTTTTTTCAAGAAGTCTTTTAGGCTTCCTGAAGAAAGGACACAAAACAATAACTCAAATCACATGGAGAAATAAACAGCATTGTCAAAAATAACTATCAATACTGCAGTGATGCTGTGCTTCTCTAAAACTCACATATTAGAATCTTCAGTGCACTTCAGAATGTGACTATATTTGGAGAAAAGAATTTTAAGGAGGCTATTTGTCAGAGACAATGGCATACACAACAAATCCCAACATCAGAAAGATATTAAATTTAATGAATTAAACGTTCTCATCAAAAGGCAAACATTTCCAGGCTGCATTTCTTTTTCAAAAGACCATAATCCAACTATATATCTTTACAGCTCTACAAGAGTCATACTCTGGATTTTAAGTCACAAACAAGATGAAAAGAAAAAGGATAGGGAAAGATATAAGCAGTGCAGACAGGGGGAAGGGGAGAGAGAGTTCTAGTTGGCACACGAGAATGGCTATCCTAATATCTGACAAACTAGACTTTTGCTTCTTTCCTTTTGCTGTAATAAAACAGCCTGACAAGCAACTTCAGAGAGAAAGAGTTTATTCGGGTTCTCAGTTTGAAGTTCAGTCCACCATAGAGGGGAAAGTAAGGCAGCAGGAGCTTAAAGCTGGGGTCACACTTCATCCGCACTCAAGACACAGCCATGAAAACTTCTTAGTGGCCAGCTCACTTTCTGTATACAGTCAGGACTGTGTACAACCCAACAGACTTTCCAGACTCTGTCCTCTGCCCAGGGAATATCTCCATCCACAGTCAAGACCAGCCTTCTAGCACTAAGACAGTCCCCTATCAGATATGCCCAGAGGCCCATCTCCCAGGTTATTCTAGAGTCTGTCAGGCTAACAATTAACACCGCTCATTACAGATCTCAAGATAAATTTTATTAAAGAGGAACATATAATGACAAATTGGTGGTTCCATCAAGAGATCATAACAATAATGAGCGCATCTGTATGTTTCTGTCTCTTATAGGAGGACTTCAGAATCAGACAAAACTGAGGGAGGAAAGGTACATAATTCCCCCACCCTACTCGGGGTCTTTAATAGCCGACTTTCATGCACAATAAACAGGATAAATATCAGCTAGAGAAATACAAGACACCATCATGAACTAAGCAGACCTAGCAAACATTTACAGGACTTTCCACAAACAGAATATATACTCTTTTTAAATGTGCAGAACAGCACACTTAATTTTTATGTTAAGCCATAAAATGTCTGACTACAACTAAACAGACTTCAGTGATACAAAATATGTCCTGTAATTACAATGAATTGAAATTAGAGACCAGAGACAAAAAGATATTTGGGACTTTCACAGACAGGTAAAAATTAAACACAATCCCAAATAACTATTGAATCAAAAAAAAAAAGAAACAAGAATAATTGTACAAAACTTTGACATTAATTAAAGCAGAAACAAAGCATATCAAAATTTAATGAAATGAAGGTAAAGCTGTTTATAAGTGAATAAATGTCTGTATTTTAGAAAGAGTAAGAGCCTCAAATCAATAGCTGAACTCTGTGCTTTAAGGAGCTGGGGAAAAAAAAGAGGGATAAAACTAAATACAAAGGAAGCAGAAAGAAGGAGGTAGCCATAATTAAAGATATTTATATAGACATTTATATATGTTAAATCAATAAAGTTAGTTCTTTAACATCACCACTAAAACTGGCAAGCCTTAAGTTAAATAGAATATGGGAAAAGAAAGAAAACTCATATTGCCAAAATAAAGACTGACCTTATTACACTACAGAGCCTTTGCAAACAAAAACAGGGGAATCCTGGGGAGTGGTACATGCAACAAATTAAGTGAGTTGGTTCAGTTCAACAAGTACCTAGACATAGAAAACCTACCAACATTGACTCAAAAAAAAAAGTAAAGCAGCAAATAGACTTACAACAATTAAAGTAGCTTAAATTAGTGGGGGGAAATGTCCCACAAGGAAAAGCCAACAACCAGCTGGCTTCACTGACACTTTCCATCCAAAAGTAAAAAAAAAAATAACAATAACAGCAGGTTTTTAAAATAGATGCTTGGAATTAAATAGACTAGCAATAAGATGGGAAGAGTCCCCATCTTACTGTGTGAGCCCATGTTATGCTTCTACCCAAAACAAAGTAAGGCATAATAAAACAAAACCAAACTTCTCCAGAAAGCACTCACAAACTAAATCTTAAAAGCGTGAGTTAGTGGAATTTACTCAAGAAATGCAGGGCTGTTAGATCAAGCCATGTAATAGGACATACTAAGAGAATAAATGACAAAATCCAGAAGAACATCTCAAGTAGTACAGACACAGTATTTGGCAAAAACTTTGAGTGTTCTTAAAAAAGCACTCAACAAACTCTCTACAGGACAGATCTAACACCAGTGGCTGAAATAAGGCTAAATAGAGACTGGAACTCTTAAAGTCTCATTCTCACACTGAGAAAATTAAAAATTCTGAAGTCGCTCTAATATTTGTTGTGGAATTTACTCTAATCACAGGAGAGGCTGCCAGAGAAAACACTAAAGGAATCAGAGGGCCGTGACTTCATTCTTTTTCGTAAAATGTGTTCCAGGTACTACGAGATATTTCGTTAGAATCCATGCAAACTGAGGCTGAGGAGAGAGGGTTTCTGCTGTAGACGAAAGGTTTGAGGGGTAAAAAGTCAGGAATCCTGGCTAAATCAGCAGTTACGGGAGCTGAAAGATGACATTTCAAACTACTTTAATATGCGAGAACAAAGGTAGAAAGGTCTGATCCTGGCGATCATCAGATTTTAACTGAGGAAAAGCAGCAATAACAGCCATTATGCTTAACAAAACATCTAGGGGGCAATTAAAATTGAGCTTCTTGGCTAGTATTCATGTGTAGCTTTCAAATATAGATTTTAGAGGAAAAATCTGAAGCTCAAAGATGAGATTGAACATAAAGATTTTTTAAAAATTGTCACCATTACAAATAGTATGTAAAAACCATGTGACCAAGGGGACTGACTTGAAAAACCATGTAAATAGAGAAAGGAGTGAACCCTAGAATACTCAAACTTTTAGCCTTTAGGTAGAAGAGGAACCTGCAGCATAGAGAAGGAAGCAGAAGAGAATTTATGGTGATTACTTTTCTTCACTCATCCGTTATTTTTCATTTCTAAAATTATCTTCTCTTTAAGAGTTTAGTGTGTTCGGTATCGGAGTGGTATCAGGATGCATAGGAGGTGAGATTTGACAAATAAAAGTTCATTTTGGAAATTAAACTATATTCAAGCTTCCCTCCTGTCCAAAATTTGAACTAAAATCCTGGAAATAAAAAAACAAAAAAACGTTTCTAGAGTCTCTAACTGCCCTGGTCCTAAATTCTTCCTGAGTTGTGAAGTGGAAAATTAAATGGCTTTCGTCATTGTTGTTATTGTTGGAAACTCCTGCAGGTCAGTGCTCAGACAATATCAGAAATGGTCCATTTTTTCCAGTTATGAAATGAACTATGGGGAGGCAGCTAGCCATGTTCAGTCATTAAATAAAAACTATTTTGACCAGTACATTTTTGCTTTGCCAAAAAACACAGATGTTTTACTTTTAAAGGTTTTGTTTGTTTGTTTGTTTGTTTGAGCAGTTGCTTTAAGAAAAGATTTCATTGACCATGCCTCAGTGTGAGCAATGTTGAAAAGTGAGTGAGAATGTGAGACTCGTGGGGGATGTGTGTGACAGGGCAGAGACTGTGTGTTCACATATTAAGTAAAGAGCTGCTTGACATGCAAAGAGCTGAAACATGAGGTTACTCTGTGTAGACAGTGGCATATCACCGGTTAGTGAAACACT
>CM053763.1:42482218-42492313 GCA_028658305.1 Pachyuromys duprasi
TCCCTTCCATCCAACCCCAGCTTATCCTGTCTCCTCAGGGCTGGCTGCAATGTCCTTCCCTGGGATCTAGCCAGTCTGTCACTCCCTGGCTTGTATGGGGGAGGGTCAAAGAGTCAGCCATCAAGATCATAACTGAAACAGTCCCTGTTTCCCTGAATAGGGTCTTCAGTCCTACACCGAGCTATCATGGGCCCATCTGTGCGGGGGTTCCAGGCCACATCCACACATGGTCCTTGATTGTAGAAACAGTCTCTTACAAGACCCGTGTGCCCTGCTCACACTTTGTAATGGGAAATGTTACTATCAACAAACACAAGTGTCCATGGACTGAGATTTTGCAAAGAATTTGGGGTCACTCTTTTTTTCAATGATTGCCAGGGATGTCAAATGTATGCTCTAAAAATGATTTAAACCTTTCAACAACTGGCAAGCTCTGACAGTTTTCACTTTAAAGTAGTTTCTTGAAAAGCAATGAGAAGAAAACCTCTTCGTTGATACAATTTTTAATCACTTAGTGTTTTCAATAACAACTACATTCATCGTTTTTTCGGTCTACCATTTTCACTCAGATATCTCTAACTGGTTCTGAGGGAAACAGCTGCTTTCAGCTGACTCATCTGAGGAATTTGGTTCTCTCATCCAAACTGTGACATCTCAGATCATGCATTTATGGCGTGCTTATTCAATGAAGCAGTTTTCTGTTTCAAACTGACCTTTTTCCTATGTGTGCAGAAGGGTATAAATCACAAGCGCATATAATCATCAGAACTCAAAATGTAACCCAGTAGTCAATTTCTCTTCCGAGGTATGCTTTGAAAGAACAATAGCCTATTGACCGGGTACCTTCAGAAACTGTTCTTGGAAATTTATATTAGGAAGGCTGGGGACAAAGTTCAGTGACAGAAGGTCACCCTAACATAACCGGGACCCTAAGTGCAACTCCCAGTACTGCAAAAAGAAAAGAAAAAAGAAACGTACATTAGGGTTTCAAGGCTGAAGATACTATTTTAAATAGTCTAAGTTTGATTACTAACACCTGGGTCACACACATTTTACATATGATTTCCTCAAAGCTTTCACAAAAGGCTACACACAGAAGTCTACTTCATTAGAAAGTTCTCCCCTTCCCCCAAATAATTTTGTATAACTCATTTTCTGAATGCCGATGTATAGCAGGATCACTTTTTAGATTCTCCAGAATGCCCAAAAAATACATTCTAATCAATGGCCTGATTATAATTGTAGCCACTATTTGTTCACACATGTGGAATCCACCTGGGTACAAAAACCTCCAGCTCTGCAAGAATTTTATGAAACAACGCTTTCCCTTATATAAAATTAAATACTTCTGTAATAGTCTGGAAGACTGAGCTATGAATTAGTTATAGTCTAACTGCATGTTATAGGCTATTTATATAGAATGAAAGAACTCGGATCAGTGACCAGATGTTGTGCCACACTGCAAGAAAACATAACACAGAATATTTCCAAAGAAAGGGAAATAGAGTTGTGAACACGTGTCATCTTAGTCTTCCACATTTGAATATGGCTACTCCTATCCTCAAATATAATTGAGGAATGTGTTGTTAAAAGTTCACTTAAATAAACCACTAGTTTAATTAAAATTATGTAGTTATATGCATATATACGCATTCTATATAATAGTTTCATTTTGAAATAAGGTCTCATTATATAGGCTTGGGTGGCCTGGAAGTCTCTATATAAATGAGGGTGGGCTGGAATTCAGAGCCACCTACTTCTGACTCCTGAGTGCTAGGACTAAAGGTGTGTGTCAGCATGCCAGACCTAATTATACAATAGACATATAACATGAATATATTGATCACTGTGACACCTTTCAAACATTTTCAAAGCCCATGTGAATTCAGTGAGACTTCTTTAACCTCAAATGCTTTTACAATGATAGCACCCTAGAAATTTGTCTACACATAAAAAAATGTTTATAAAGCAGAAATTTCCTGGAATTCTTACTTGTGGCACATGCAAGTTTGTTTCCAGATAGAGGGATCTTCTACCCCATAGTCTATATACCAGCAATGACAATAATTAAGCAACAAGGATTGGGGTTCCACTTCTTCTGCCCAGTGACAATAGTCTGTATGCCCTGATCTGCTAAGGGGGTAGAGAGAGGCTAAAGGAAAGGTCCAGAAGGCTCAGGAGCTATGATGGGGTGAGCAGATGTCCAAATGCTAGGGAAATCTGAAGGAGAGAAACATGATCTGATTTGCAAGCTGACAAAGCCAAATATAAGAGTCTTGATAGACAGCTCTTTCCAAGCCTCAGTTTCAAGCTTGCGTCACTCACAGGCGTTCAAGATATTAATTTATTAAGCACTATCCTTTGAACTTACAATACCAAAGAAACACATGTTTGTTTAAATGTTTCGTAAACAAAAAGAATAAGCAACAGGCTGAGGTGTAGTTCAGCTGGTAGACTGCACACCCAAGACACATGAAGCCTTGGCTTCTAGAGCAATTGAAAACATACATTTTTAAGGTCTTACTTCTGAGCCATTGAATAATTTTCAGAGGGAATTTGAAAGTGAAAACGTGGGCCTGAAGAGAGAATTAAGTTGGTAAAGAGCCTGGTGAACACGCACGGAGACCTGAGTTCAGCTCTCCAGTACCCAGTGGGCATAAAGCACTATGAGTGCGTGGACCTGTGCTTCCAGCGCTGGAAGGTCCCTGGGGCTCGCTGGCCTGCTAGCGTAGTCCCTTCTTTAAGCTCCAGGTTTAGTGCGAGATCCTGTTTCAAACCTAACGTGAAGACACCCAGGGATAAACACTGGCCTCCACACACGTGTGCATGCACACATGCAGTCATACACACACACAAACACACCAGGTTAAAACATGACAAGCCGCCCAAGGATCTTCAAAAGAAATTTATGGTCTATTTCACTCCGAATGTCTACAGTACTGGAATAGGCTGTAAAATTCAGTCTCAAAACCCTGGCTAAGCAGGATGTTCTTAGCAACGTCTCTCATTACCCACTTTCTTGCCAAGTATACCTCCCTTCAACTGACACCCAGTCATCATCTGTCTTCACACGGGAGTAAAGTCGTAACACAAGACTCAGAGCAAGTGTTTCTCGGCATCTTGAGGATGGTCGTTAAGACACAGCTTCAGGAGTGTACTTGTGTGTGAGCACACTTCTCCCTTGAAATCCCACACTGACAGGTGAAGGAGTTATTTCTCCAACTCCACTGGCCCATATCTAGCTGTTTTTTCTTTTCTCTTTGTTTTTTTTTTTTAATGTACAGGACATTTAATGTTCAGGGGTCTGCATCAGGTCCTCTGTGTATATGTTATAGCTTTCAGTTTAAGAGCTTTCATGGGTCTCCTAAGCATGTGAATGAGTGGGTATCTGATTCTTGTGCCTTCTTCTGGGGTTCTTTTCTTCTGTTGGTTTTGTCTTGTCCAGCTTTGACGTGATGGATTTTGTTTTGTCTTATTATATTTTATTTTGGTACATTTCATTGTTATCTCTTAGAAGCCTCTTCTTTTGTAATGAGAGACAGAAAGGCAGTGGACCCAGATGGGAGAGGAGATGGGAAGAAGCTCACAGGCATAGAGGAAAGATACTTGTAATCAGGATACGTTGCATGAGGAAAGAATCTATTTTCAGGAAATGGGGGCTTTGTGAATTAATAGTAACAATGCAAGAAAAAAGTAGGCTGACTTAATGAGCAGCCCGAATCTGCTCAGCTTGTTACATTTCCTAATGTATCCGTTCCTCCTTCCCCAAGTCTCTTCATTCTTCTATCCGGTCAACCGTCTCTTATTGATCAAGTTATCAAGTGGGTGGTGTTACGAAGTTAAATATTTGAGAAGAGTATATTTATGCCTCTCTGACTGAATTTAGCTTTGTGTTTTTATATGGTACTATGAGACGTGTTTGCACTTGCCTTCAGAAACCTCATGGAATGGCTCATTCAACAGCCTGAGGTCTGTCTGCACCCATATTTTTTGTCAACATTTCTAGCACTTATTTAGCATCCAAGTGTCTCTTTTATCTCTTTGATACTTAAAATATGCTCCATTCAATTGTTCATTGTTATGTTTTGCTAAGACAATGGATTCATCATGATTACTTGCTCTACAATGTCTATCTTTTAGCTCTCTCTTTGTAGGCTTCAAGTACCTTGTGAAAAAGAACTCTCAATAAATACTATTGTATAAACACAAAACATAAATACTATTGCTCCGCACTGATCAGAGAGGAGCCTGGGAATTTATCTACGTTTCACAGGAAATCATTTTGTGATTAGAAAATCTTTGATGAACATCTCCTGACAGGATTTGCTGAGGAGTCCCAGGAATTTACTGTGCTTGCCTTTGGTCTCATTATATCAAGACATTGCCAGAGGGACGTGATAACAGAACCCCAGAGTGGTTATGAGCAGGCATTTCTGGGCTGTGTCACATGGTGCGGGCTACGGTTGGTGGGACAGCCTCCCTCTCCAGCCTCTTCCATCACTCCACACTCAGATCCGTGAAAATCACTGTGGGGCATGTTACCTTGCACAAACCTCAGGAAAAGAGGCTTTGTGCCTTAATTAGACTGATACATTTTCTAATAATATTTTGACCACTGAATTCCCTTGAGTGGGCAAGAATTTATTTTGAAAATTGTTTGTTTTTTGGTGGGGCGTCTGGTTTTGGAAGTAATGGTTGCTTAATTTTAGAAAAGCTCCAAAAGTCTAGGAAAGAAAATGAAAATCATGTGACATTCTGACAAACAGACACTACCAATATTAACATGTTGTATTATTTCCTTTCAACCATGAAACAGAAAAGAGAAAGTTACCACAGTCGAGATTACATTTGTATTATGTATGTATTTTTCTGTTTAACTTGATATCGCTCACGTAGCATTTGTCTTCTTCTTTGTTCTATTGCTATAGCAAAACACCCAAGACCAGGTAACTTGTAAAGAATAGAGGTTCCTTTAGCTCACAGCTCTGGACGTGGGAAGTCTAAGCACACAGAGCCAGCATCTGTTTAGCATCTGGTGAGAGATTTCTTGCTGCATTATAACAGAGAAGAGAATGTCTGTGTTAGTTACTTTTCGTGTTGTAATAACAAATTCCTAACAGAATCAACTTAAGGCTTGTAGTTCAAGGAATAGACGCCATCACACCAAGAAAGGAATGTCGTGGGAGCAGCTCAAAACTATGGTTGCCGGGAGCGGAGCAGAGGGAGCGGTGCGGCCAGGCAGACCTGTGGCGACTCTCTCCGTTTTCCTTTTATTCCGTCTAGGACCTTAGCCCATGGAAGGGTGCCACCCACATTCAGGACAGCAAGGAAAGCCAGACCAGGCAGAGAAACCACCAACATGTCCTGCATCTGGACATGTGGAGATCTCATCTATGCCCCACCTCTCCAGTTCTGTGGCATGCACCGTGTGTAGCCTCTCTCTCTGACCGGCTACACTCTGTGCCTGCAGCTCTTCTTCTTGGACATGCAACAGTCCCGCCATCTCAAACACCCCGAAGTCTCTATGCTTTATTCTCAAGGCTCCATAAGGTGGCCACGCACGGCTTCCTTGCAATGGGTGCAACCCTGACACACATCGTCTGACCTCGGCAGCTTTCTCAAACATTGGTGTAAACCTCTAGGAGTCTCTAGCTTGCATTTTGGTCTCCTGCAAAATGAGCGCTGCATGGATGTTGCTGCTAAGTTCTGTAGCCAACTCAAGATATAGCCTGGCCACTTCTACCACAGCTGTAGTTCAACTCTCCAATGATCTTCCAGACTTTCAGCGCCAAATTGGCATTTCTGAGACATCCAGCACCTTAGACTGAGCAGTTTCCAGATTCTTTCCAACAAGCAAGTGGCCAGTGTTGAATTACTTGACCCCTATTGTGTAAGCCAATCTACATATTATATATATGTATATAATATGAGAATATATATATAATATGAGAATATATATATATATATATATATTCTCTTTTGATTCTGTTTTTCTAGAGAACATTGCCTAACACAAGTATTGCATGTTGAGACAAAACAAGGATGCCAGCTGAAGTCTCTCTTCCTCTACTTGTAAGATTGTTAATGCTGCAATGGTAGTGCTGCCCCCCTGACCTTATATAATCTTAATTACTTCCCAAAGGCCCTGCATCCATATATAATTCACATGCAAATTTAAGCTTTTAACTTTCCAACAGTTGAACTTTTTTCCAAAGGACACATTCAAATTACAGCAATACACACCAGATATTTATTAGTGAACAATTACAAATCAGCAGCATATGACCCTTAAATAGTAAGAGCATTTTCTGATGATACAAAAATTCTTCAAATATTATTTTTAAAGATTTCTCTTTTAGCCTGTGATTGTAGCTATAAAGCCCTCATTACTAATATATGTATCACCTCCAAGAGGTCTGTTTGATAAGAAATTATTTAAGGAAGGGTTTGTTTGTGACCACTGCTAAAAGAAATACAATACATCCTGGTGGACAAAGACTGGCAGCAGAAGCATGAACCCAGAGCAACTGGTCACACTGCATCTGCCATCAGGAAGCAGATTGTGAACCGGAAGTGGTGCTCGGCTCTAAAACCTGAAACCACAACCCCAATGATTCACTTCATTTGATGAGGCTCCAACCCCTAAAATCTCTTTGGCTTTCCCGAACAACTACTCAAACACCTGAGCCCATACATTTCTATTTTCTAGATTATTTTACAGATGGAATAATACACTGGAAACACAATTTGTCTGGACCTATTTATACATTGTATTTCAAGATTCATTCATATTGCTATTCAACCAACAGTTTGTTATTTTTGCTCCTGAGTATTATACAAATATATTCATTTGTTTACCCATTCATTTGCTGGTGAATAGTTTGTTGTTTCTATGCTTTTGGTATTAAAAACAAAATTGCCATGAATATTATACGCATCTTTGAGTACCATATGCATATATGTACATATACATATATACATGTGATACATATATACATGTGGAACATATGTATATGACATAATATATACATATATTATCTATGGCATACACACATTTACATGAAAGCATATATGCACGTCTAATCTGCTAAACTGTTTAAAAGTAGTTAAACCATTTTCATTCCCACATGCTTCATCAGAGAGTTTTATTTCCCTTTCAATCATTGTCAATACCTTAAGATATGTTTCAGACCTTTTCATCTTAGACTTCTCAATCTTCATTAATGCTCAAGGCATTCTCTGAAACTTCCTGTGAGCTTTTATTGGATCTGTCTACCTATGCGCACCACAGCAAGTCTATCAATGCTTTCCATTTTCAATTGTCCATTCTTGTGTCATTCCTACTCCCAACTCTCTCACTTCCAACCCCTGAAAACTTGCTTTTCCTCTCACATAACTTAAGTGAAAACTGAACTGCCACACTGGGAATCTGTTTCCTTTTCTCCAACATTAAAATGGTGCTGAGGTTTAACTTAAGAATTCTGGGCAGGGATTAGAACAAGATGGCGACGAGCGCACACAGTCTCTGAGCTGCAGAGCAGCTGTTGCGCCGGAATTGGTGAGTGGAAGGACAACTGAAGCCAGGGAAATGGCGGTGAGGCTTTCTAAATGAGAGGGATCATCGCACGAGGTGAGAACTTTGGTCTCGGGTCACCCATGGACTTGTTTGGGGAAGGAGAGAAACGATTGTTTGATCTCCCGGCACTTCCCTTTTTCAGGTGTCCCTTCCCTTCGGCACAGCCCCGACTCACCAAGACTCTCAGCTCAGAGCTCTCTGCCTGGCGACTGCAGCAGCCGAGGTGGGGCTCCTGGCCCCTCAGCCAGACCCGCCATCTGTACCTGCCTTGGAGTCCCGGAACCACAGCACCATCCTCCCCGTGTCCCAGGTCTGTTAGCAGCCATACCAACTCTGCAGGGTCTCCCAGCCACTGACTGTACGGCCTGCCCAAACCCTCGGTGACAGATAATAGCCACCAGAGTCCAGCAGGCCCACCAAACAAGCTAGGCACACCAGGCGCCAGGCATCCCAGGTCTGGAGAGCACAGTGGAGGGCCCCCAGGACTTCCCAGAAAGCATCTGGACAGGCATCCCAGTCTCCAGCTGCAGCTGGACTTCCTAACCTGGCAGCTGCAGCAGCACTAAGCTAGCAGAGCACATCAGTCCTCCTGCATATGACTAAACAGGGCCAAACCAGAGAATAGAGAGCCCAGATACCCCAATCCTTGCCCATGTGAACTGCGTGAGAGTGAGTGCACCCTTGAGTGTCTGCAGAGCCCCAGATCCAGGGTCCTTCTAAACTAGCAGCCAGGCATTGGACCCCTTCCACCCACACACCTACTGTGGGAAACAGAGGGACTCTTGGGACATTGAAGCCCCTACTCTGCAGGTCGAACAGTGGAGTTAAGGCAGATAACGCCGGAAATTGTGCCGCAACTATCACCAGCACCTACTTCATCTACACCGCATGCACAAGTAACCACCTAGACACCTGTAAGACAGAGACCCTCCCACACACTCAAGAGTTCAGCATTCTCTATCACTTTGTCCCTCAAGGCACACTTCCATACACATTTCCACACACACATGTGCCGGCATCTGCCCTTCTGCACCCCCATCAGCCCTTCCGCACCCTCAGACTTTCCTCCCACAGGTACAGCTGAAGCACCAATGCACACGCTGAGTTACAGGACCTCTCTCAGCTTCCTGAAGACCTCTCCAGATGCCAGAGAAAGACAGTACCAGTCTGAACTGCAGAATACAGGAACAAACAGGGAAGGTTACAGATAAGCCAATGGCCAGGGGTCAGCAAAACAACACATCCAACTTATATCAGGACATCATGGCTTTACCAGCAACCCCCAAAATTGATGAATCCTCCAATGCATCAGAAGCACAAGAAAATGGCTTTAAAGTTATGCTTACTGAATTACTTGAGGCACATAAAGAGGAAACATCCAATTCTCTCAGAGCAATAGCCATACAAATACAGACAGTTAAAGGGAAATGAACAAATCTATCAAAGACTTGGCCAATCAAGTGGACTCAAAGAAAGAGGAAATGAACAAAATTCTCAAAGAAACACAGGCAAATATAGCCAAACAAATAGAGACACAGCAAATGAACACAGAAAACAAACTGGGGTAGCACTCCTAGTATCTAATAAAATAGACAAGTAGAGATACAATTAGTGGCATATAGAGAGGAAATGAAAAAAATATAGAGACCATCATAGACAGACAGGAATCCACATTCAGACAAATGAAGGAAATAGTGCAAGGCATGAAAACAGAATTAGAATCAGTAAAGATAACACAAAAAGAGAAAACCCTGGAGCTGTAGAACTTAGAGAAAAAATCAGGAACCACAAAGATAAGCATCACCAACAGAATACCAGAGATCGAAGAGAGAATCTCAGGTGCTGAAGATACACTCACAGAAATTGATATTTCTCTCAAAGAAAAAGTAAAATCAGAAAAGTCCCAAATACAAAATATCCAAGAAATCAAGGACGCCATGAAAAGACAAAATCTAAGAATGACAGGAATTGATGAAAAAGAAGATTCCAGGGTCCAAGGTCCAAAAAATATTTTCAAGAAAATCATGGAAGAAAAGTTTCCCAACTTAAAAAAAGAGAAGTCCATAAATATACAAGAGGCCTACAGAACACCAAATGGAATAGACCTAAAAAGAAACTACTCATGTCACATAATAATCAAAACACTAAATATACAGAACAAAGAAAAGATATTAAAAGCAGCAAGGAAAAAAGGTCAAGTAACATATAAAGGTAGGCCTATCAGAATCACACCAGACTTCTCATCAGAAACTATGAAAGCCAGAAGGGCCTGGGCAGAAGTCATACAGTCTTTAAGAGAACACAGATGCCAACCCAATCTACTATACCCTGCAAAGCTTTAAATCAACAAAGATGGAGAAAACAAAATATTCCATGACAAAACAAAATTCATGCAATACCTACACAGCTACCCAGCCCTACAGAAGGTACTAGAAGGAAAACTTCACTCCAAAAAAACAACTACACCAAAAAAAATATAGGATACAGATAATTTCCCAATGACAACAACAACAACAAAA
>CM053763.1:42492813-42505329 GCA_028658305.1 Pachyuromys duprasi
AAATCATGAAATTCGCAGGCAAATGGTGGGAACTGGAAACAATCATCCAAGTGAGGTATCCCAAAAGCAGAAAGAAACATATGGTATATACTCACTTATATAGACCTATAGGATAGGAAGGTCATGCTGAAATCTATATACCTAGGGAAGATACACAAGAAGGAGGACCCAGGTTGGTATGATCAATGCTCATTTACATGAACCAATGGGATGGGCATTGAATGGAGGATAAAACAAGCAGCAGGACAGGAGCATACCAAAGAGGGCCTCTAAAAGAATCAATATAGTAATGTATCAAAGCAGATATTAAGACTCACAACCAAGCCTTCGGCAGAGGGCAGGGAATAATAATAAAAATAGGGGAAGTTAATTAGACTTGGGTAGAACAAGAGCTCCACAAAGACCAAACTGAGCAGGGCACAGGGGTCTTTTATGAGACAGTTTCTCCAACCAAGGACCATGTATGGATATGGCCTAGAACCCCAGCTCAGATATGGCCCATGGTAGCTTGGTGTCCAACTGAAGACCCTAGTAAGGGGAACAGGGACTGTTTCTGTCATGAACTTGATGGCTGGCTCTTTGACCCTCCCCCATACATGCCAGGGAGTAACAGCCTGGCTAGATCCCAGGGGAAGACATTGCAGCCAGCCCTGAGGAGACAGGATGAACTGGGGTCTGATGGAAGGGGAAGAGGTCCTCCCCCGTTGGTGGACTCGGAGGGGGCGGGGAGGAGATGAGGGAGGGTTGGGGAGGGTGGAAGGGAATGAGGGAGGGGGCTATGCCTGGGATACAAAGTACTTAACCTGTGATTAATATAAAAATAAATAAGTTACATTAAAAAAAACAAAAAAGAAAAGAGCTTACTGAGAAAAATAAAAGAACTGCTGAGATGAAAAGGGGTCAGTATAAACCTCTTCCTTGCTAGGTGGAATCACATTCTCTAACGCCATGAAAGTGTCATTGCCACTAATCCTTACTGCCCACCCCCAACCTTGGTGAGTGGCCTGCGATGCCTAGTTTTTAATGTTTTAGTTTTGGGAAATGAGAAACGGAGAGTTTAATACTATACAAGGAAGAGTACGGAATCACATAGTCAAAACCTGAAAGCCAGACTAATCTTTTGTATTATCACTATCCCAGGTTGAAGGGAACCAGCCCTAGAGAGTTAATACACATGGGAGTAATTCAGTTCATTATCTCTGCTAAGGATGAAAATACACACGCTGTCTGCTCTCTGTTTTCACACTCTGCTAACCTCACACATACCAAAGTGTAAAATCTATCATTTCTATTTTACATGTTATTTGGGGGCTTTCCACATGAATTTCCAAATATATACTTCTGAACTGAGTTAGCATATCCATTTGTATGTGAAGTTTCCTCTTTTACCGAGTGAAAAAGTAATAGCACTTCTTCCAGACCTGTCCTCCTAACTTTGCAGAGTGTGCGTGCGTTTGTGTGTGCGTGCGGATGTGTTTCCCACTGGCTTCTTCCGGAACCCCCTAACTACCTAACTATAAATACATAACCCATAATCAGTTTATGAGACTCCACAAACAGAAAACTGAGCAAGCGGGAGGGCCCTCAGGGTGGCGCTGTCCTGTGTGGTTTAGCGCAGACTGTGTATCACCAGCTCCTCAAAGAATCACTTCTTCTTGGGAAGGCTGTCAAGGCCATCATCATCAGATTTCAAGTCAAATAGCTGCTTTCACACATCTAACTGCTGTGGTCAGACGGAATGCCCATGGAGACTGAAAATTTGGTTTGCTGCCTAGAGAAGTAGGTATAAAACCAAATCGTTTGGTGTCTATGTGATTTCTATGAACCTGGGAAAAAGGGTTTGGCAAATGATAAAAATATGGATGGCTAAAGCTACCAAATCCTTTGGTTAATTCTTTGTCATATAAAAAATAAAGTCTACATAGGCTGCTTTGAAAATATTCTATCTAAGGAGTGTTGGATTCTAAAGTCGTTTGGCTCCTGGTTAGATTGGAAACCATTCCTGCAACCAATATATGTAATAGATTCCAATAGGCTAAAGATTTTGGATGCATTACATATGGAAAATGTTTCTCATCCACAAATTCAACAGAGTTCCAAGCATGAAAGAAAAAGCTAGTATTTAACAAGGGCAGAGGAAGCTGAAACACCTAGCCATTAATCCTATGGAAATATTTGTCGTGCGTATGTAGTTTAGGGAATTAGATAAAAATAGAACCTCTCTAAGAATATATTCATCTTGGCATGGACCTTTATCTATCTGAACAAGTAAACGTGACGTCACAGTACACAGGGGACTGGTAATGAGTCCCCTGATGAACAGAGGTGAGACGTGAGAGTTTGGCGTATGTTAACATGACATCACAGCATCCGTTGGCCTACCATCAGACTGAAAACTGCTCCTGGCAGCTCTCCCTTCACAATTAATACACGAAATTACCCCAACCGAGGAAGGTGTCACACATGAGTTACAATCAAGAAAGGCTTGGTCTGACTTCAGCTCTTATACATGTAGGATAAATGCTATTTGTTTTAGGATACTTAGGAGAAAAGTCTGTAAAAATTCAACTTCAGACAGGAAAAATTGAAATTGGTTGGTTGTATGCATGAGTCAGAAATGAAAATGCCCACAGAGGCCAAGTAGGTAATGAAAATGAACGTACATATGACCGTGAGTGAAACAAGAAACTAGTGTGGTACTGAACACCACTGAAACTCAGGCCAGGAAAGGGAAAAGCAGAGTGCTGCCTGTAGCTGCAGGGGCATTTTTTCTCTTTTCTTTCTTTCTTTCTTTTTTTTTTTTTTTTTGAAAGCAGTGTTTGCTGCTCCTGTCTACCCATTAGGTGCTGTGTGCTCTAACAGTTCAAAGGGGCTGGAGTTCAGCCTAAATTGTCTACAACTTAGCTCAGCCCCCACACTGATCTATTCAAGGAAAAGAAGAGTAAAATGTGTGCAAACACAATTGGCTATAACAAATACACAAATCATTAAAGTGGCTGAAATTTTGTGTAAAATGCAAATTTATTTAAAACCATGATTTTGTACTGATTTATATGCTGCTAAGTGTATGTATGGGTGTGAGTGCACACCCACACATACACAGCCCAGAGAAAAGGGGAAAAAAAGGATGTGAAAAGTGCATGCATGTGAGTGTGTGAGTGTACATGTATGCACATATAGTCAAGTGGAGACCAGAGGTCCTCTAGCTTGCTTTTTTGAGATGGGGTCTCACACTAGGACCTCAGGCTCACCAATTAGACTGGCTGGCCAGTGAGTCCCACAAGACAGTACTGACATTCCAAGCACATGCTGCCTTACCTGGCATTTCATACAGTTCCAAAGGGACTGAACTCAGGCCTCCTGATTGTGTGGTAAGCTCTTTGCTGACTGGGGTACCATCTAACCAGTTCCTGTTTTGCTTTCTTCTTCATCCTCCTAGAGCACCTCTGTTATGGCTCTTCTTGGTTGTCAACTTCACTACGTCTGGAGTTACTTTGCACAGATGGAGATGAATTTTTCTTGATTGGATCATCTGAGGTGGGAAGAGCCGCACTAAATTCAGATGAGTTAATATGGGAAGACTCACCTTAAGCCTGGACCAGAAGGCCTAGCCTGAGCCTGGGCCACACCTTCTGGTGGTAAGCTCTAGAAAAGAACGTGGGAGAAGAAAGCTCCCACTTTTTGCCTGCTGGCCTTCATGCTCACTGGCAAGTTCATCTATCCAGCTGCTGAGGCTTTCCTTCACTGGTGCTAGAACCTGCTTCTTCGGGATTCCAATGTAGACCAAAGCCCAGGTGAGACATCTAGCCTCATGGATCAAGCAGCTATTGGATTCTTGGACTTCCTGTCATGGTGGGCTAGCCAGACCACAGACTTTCAGCTGCTCTAATAAATCATGTATACATACATGTGGTGTAATACATGTATGTGTGTGTGCGCACATGTGTATACATTCTATCATTTCTGTTCCTCTCAAGAGCCCTGACTAATACACATCATCTGTGTGTTTTAATTTGTTTACCATTTAAGTAATCAAGAGATTGATCTGAAGAATACTTAGGATAATTCTCCCTTGCCTTATGGAAAAATTTTCCTTATAAGTATTTTGACTTAAAGCACATAATTTCCCAACCGCAAATCTTCTCTGTTTTCCTGATACCTATGAAACAAGGTCCAGCAGTAGCAAAGCAGGGTGCGAGGACTTTTCATGTACTTTCTCTCCCTTTTCAACAATGGAATACATAACATCCAATTGGTGCAGCTACCTAATTCCTTAGGATTTTGATTTACTGAGAATGTATCATGCATATAGTGTTACTTTGATATGGGATTGATAGGTCTCACTGTGGGATAAAAAGAGGAGGTGAATCATTTGGGCCTGTTAGAAAAATCAATCAGAAAGTTTATTTTGGATTTTATACATGTCCACTGAATTATTGTTTCAGACAAGAATTGGGAGAAAGAGCGAAGCTAGGCACACAAAGACAAATGAGGTACTATGACTAAGGCAGTAGTACCAACCTGTTAGAGTAACAAGAAATGGAAGCCATGATCCTGTTGCACAGATGACCCACCATGAGGCTGAGAACATGCAGCTATGTGGCTCCTGCTCGGGGGAGGGAGGGTGATGGAAGCTCTGTCTACTAGGCAGTAATCTCACAAACTCATCTTACTTATAAACTGATGTCAAGAGTATCACAAGCTACCTGCGGGCAGAGCTTTGTCCTGGTCACACTGCTTTGACAAATAAAAATCAAAGGATATTTTGCATATTTGTCCAATTTTCACTTAAAAACAAACCAGAAGGGCCAGTTGAAACATTTGTCTGAATTTATTAAGAATTGCAATGGGGAAAATGTAAGTTCCTGGACCATACAAAAAAACACTACAAATACAGGATGGGAGAGAGAGAGAGAAAGAAAGCGAGTGTGTGTGTGTAAAAGAGAGAGGGGGTGTGGTGTGGTGCTTTAAAGAATCAGTCTTGAGTTGGCTTAAGCTGATAGCTATATAAAGAAGAAATATAAAGTGTTAATAAGCAATTTTCCTCATACTAACTGAAGAAATTAAACCCTTGGTTCCCCCATCTTCCAAACTGGTAACATTAGGAGGATGAGTAAGTCCCAGTGCTGGCGAGAGTCTGAAGAAGCATCCGAATAGACTTCGTGTGAGCCTGTGGACTAGAAGTCCTGGAAAAACTGGCAATACGTGCTGATTTCATTTCACTTCTAGGAATTTCTTAGTTTAAGTACGGAAGGACGCGCATAGTTTCTTAGTTAATACACTCACTGTTAGTGTCCACAACACACGCAAAATATTTCCTCCAGGGAAAAGGGTTCTAATGACGGTACAAACTGTGCTTCATACTCTGTATCATCAAGGTGATAAAGACCACCATGATATGTACAAGACCTACAGTCCACTCAAAACTACACTTGTGTCAAATTCCTGATGATGGCCTAACTATGATCATGTCATGTACTGTCATTTTTAAAGAGATAACTGGGGGATACATGGGACTTCTTGTAATATTTTTTTCAAAAATTATAGAAACTTCAAAAAAAAAGAACGAATTTGTTGAAACAGAGAGTTTTACCATCTGAGAAAGCATAACACAATTATTCTAGAATATATACATAAAGTTCATGTTATAATTAGCCCGACGGCAAGTGGTAATGTCTAGCATTCTGGCTTATAAACAGCTTCTCATACAACCAATGAGGTAGATGTTACTGTTTCCATTTTACCAGTGCAGAATGGAATTAAGAAGGTTGTGTGCTTCCATATGCCCCTCCGCACTATCCATCAAATTCATGGCTTCTTTTTTAATAGTTACTGTATTAATATATGTATTGATACATACATATATTCCTAACTATAGCATGTCTATCATATAATGTTACATGCATATACATTTTAAGGGGTGACCATTTGGCACTGGACAAACAACCAACTGGAGTGCTCTACATACACATATACATATTACATGTTGTTACTCACCTAGAAGTTTTATCCCTACTGGCTAGCTTCCATGAGGCTAACGAATAAAAGGAACCAGCCTCACCCAACTCTGAATACTGTGAGTTACAATAGCAACCAGTCTGGCAATCTATGATCAATATATGGCATGAATGTCAGGGCAGTGACCAACCACTTTCCGTTTAAACTTAAAGACTGCTCCACAAGATGGACCCCATCCCTGGCACTATTACTGAGGCCAAAATGCTTGGCTCAGCATGTTATAGGCTCTAGAGGAGAATATACTGTTACCATGCTATGTGTATATCATTGTAAATTTATTCCTCATGACCTATCATTATACCCATAGATTAGCACATCTGTCAATGTCATCATGGAAGCTTCTTTTTGAAGTAGATAGCAACTAAACCTACCACTGGCCAAGATGCACAGAATAAGAGACTCCCAGATGCTTAGCCTTAAATGTCATATCTATATCACATCCTCTTCCACTATAAGGCTCAGGAATAATCATAAAAAGGGGACAGAGAGAATCTAAGAGCCAAAGATGGTGAACAACTACAAGAAAATAATATTTTCCAGACACAACAAAATGGTTGCAAATATAAACTCCAGAGTTTATTACAGCGTGTGAAAAACAGGTACAATGCTAAGCTAGCTGAAATCTCAGGATGGGAGGAGAGGTGGGCACAAAACCTTATCCCCATCTCAGTTACTATTGGTAGTTAATAGCTCCTGAGAGATGGTTTGTTTTATTTAAGGATATGGCACCTTGTAGGTCAATCATTTTCTTAATTTGGGTTTCTATTGTGATAAAACACCATGAGCAAAAGTAAGTTGGGGAAGGAAGGGTTCATTTCAGGATTATTTGTTTCAATCACAGTCCATCATGAAGGAAAGTGAAGACAGGAACTCACAGCAGGAACCTGGAGGCAGAAACTGAGGCACACATTATGAAAGACCATTTGCCTCTTGGCTTTCTCCCCATGAGTCAATCAGCCTGCTTTCTTATATCACTGAGGCTCACCTGCCCAGGTGTGGCAGCTGGCTCCCTTTGGGCTGGCCCTTCCCATGTCCCTCAATAAAATGCACCACAAGCCTTCCTACAAGCTATTAGGGGGCGGTCTCAACTGAGGTTTTATCTTCCCAAATGACTCTACCATGTGTCAAACTGACAGAAAACTAGCTAGGACAACTGCTAGGCCATTCAATGAGGTTGGTAGGGTTTTTTTTCTCCAACAGTTAAGAGTAACCTACATGCTTTTAAAGTAAGTCTTTATAGCTTGCCATTTTTAAGTGCCAGCATTTGCTACTCAGTTAAGACACAAGGGTTGTTGTTCATTTTATCATAAATCAATTTATGTTTCTACTAAAATAAAATGAATGGATGAAAGTAAACCAATTTAAGTTATGAGATAAAAGACTGATAAATTTTGGTGTGGTCACGTTAGCAGAGAAAAAAGTGCAGGTTTCAAATGATGATCTACTCCTCCACTGTCAGCTCAGTTTGGAATGGGAAGTGGAAATGTTATTGTTTGGCAAGAACCAGAACAGCAGCCATATGTTTGAGCAGTGTTTTGTTATTTCTCACAGTTGCAAACTGAGTGTTAATGTTATTCTTTCAGAACCTCCAAATTCCCATGTTTACCATAAAGGCTGATTTATTTGGGTTCCCCCCCCAAATAAATCAGCCTCATTTTTTGATGAGAAGAAAAAAAAATTGTCAAGTGCCTTTAGAGTGGGAAGACACACTCCAAAATCAAACACTAGAGAGGAAAACAAAAGGTCCTTTGGGCTGTGCTGGTGACCCTCCGAGGTGGTGTCTACAGCTGCTTCTTGAGGATCGTCACCTGCCAACCTGAACAGCCGACACCCTCTAGAAGAGCCACAAGCGGCTTTTAAGATGATAAGATAAAGCCTAGCTGCTGTATTTTATGACACAATTTGGCCGGTATCTCTTTGTAGAGTGCCACTGGCTGGCTTAGTTCAACAGTCATAAACATTTGATTATGGAGTCATTTGATGTAATGATTTATTTAGTCTTCAAATCACAAGAGGCTGTTTTCCAAACATTTTGTTACCATGTTAAGCCCCTTTTAAGCTATAGGGTTAATTATTAACAAAGAAGTACAGTTGAGGAAAAGAAAAAAAAACCCAGAAAAACAACAATGAGCTTCTTTCTGAAGGAAAAACCACCTGGATGGAATATCAGATTCATTAGAGGCTTTTAAGTGGCCAATGCGCTAAAATAGCAATTGTTTTGTATCGTAACCTTCCTAAGATGTGTTATATGCCTTCTTGCCATTACTGACCACGCTTTCATGCCTTTTAATGAACTGCAAACACTCTTTATAAGTAAGTACAGCTCTGTGGTATAGCCTAACAGAATACGCAGAGAGAGCCGTTGAGATCTGCTGGATCATTTGCCTTTAGAATGCCATCAGCATTCCATGTGAGTTCCCTCATGGGGTTTGTACAATATTATACTTTTCCTTTTCACTTAACTGTACCTACCACTGTGAAATTTTCCTTCTTTTAACTTGCTGTTAAATCTATTTGTGTGCCAGAAGTCTGGGTCATTAATATTGGGCTGAAGAGAAGGCTCGGCCATTAAAGGCTAGGCTCACAACCAAAAATATAATCTTACTAAAAGTGTATGTGCAAATGAAAGGGGATCTGATCATGCAAAGGGCAGAGACATGGGAGCTTTCAGCCCTAAGCGGGATGCTTCCATCAAATCCCTTCCTCAGAGCTCAGTAAACCCGCTGAAGAGGAACCAGGAAGAGTGTAAGAGTGGACAGAAGACACCAAGAAAACAAGGCCCTCTAAACCAACGTAAACTAAGCTCGTGAACTCACAGAGGCTAGAGCAGCACGCATGGGTCTGCATGGGTCTCCACTAGGTCCCCTTCGTAGGAATTATGGCTTCTGGTTCAGTACTTTTTAATTTATTACAATGTATTCACTTTGTATCCCAGCTGTAGCCCCTCCCCCATCCACTCCCAACCCCATCCTCCCTCTAAGTCCAAGTCCAAGTCGGATAGGGGAGGGCCTCCTCCCCTTCCATCTGTCTAGCAGGTCTCATCAGGACTGGCTGCATTGTCTTCTTCTATGGCCTGGTAAGGCTGCTCCCCAATCAGGGGGAGGTGATCAAAGAGCCAGCCACTGAGTTCATGTCAGAGACAGTCCCTGTTCCCCTTATTAGAGGACCCACTTGGAGACTGAGCTGCCGTGAGCAACATCTGAGCAGGGGTTCTAGGTTATATCCATGCATGGTGCTTACTTGGGGTATCAGTCTCCGAAAAGACCCCTGGGCACAGTTTTTTTGGTTCTGTTGCTCAGGGTTAGCACTTTTATGGGTTGTTTTCCATCTACTTGTCTTGTCCAATTCCTATGTCTTAGCTGTTTTATCTTATTATATTTTATTTTGTCATATTTTATCTTGTTATTATCCCTTCAAATCCTGTTTGTTTTCTAAGGAAAGACAGAAAGGAAGTGGATCTGTATGAGAAGGGAAGTGAGGAGGAACTGGGAGAAGCAGAAGGAGAGAAGATCGTATCAGGATATATTAGATGAGGGAAAAATCTATTCTCGATTATAAAAAAGAAAAAGAAAAAAAAGAAAAGGGAGCCTGTTTCTGCAGATTGTTTATAGGCCCTTAGTATGTCTATGCCCTTACTTCTGAACCTAGATTTGGGGGAAGTGGGGGCAAGGCTGTGTGATATGAATGTAGTAGGAGAAAGAGGACCAATAATAGATAAGGGGAGGTGGTTAGGAGAGCAAGGTACAACAATACCTAAGCATGAAAATGATAGCCAGGCTTGGTGGCCCCCATAGTCCTAGCATGAGGAAGGCTGGGCCGGGTAGGGGTAGTGGGGGAAGAGCAGTTCATAGCCATCCTCTGCTACATACTGATTTGGGGCTAGCCTGGGCGACACGAGACCTTGTAAGAGGGAGGGGTGGTGGGAAAGGACGGAAGATAATGAAACTCATTATTTGGTATGCTAACTGAAAAAAAAAAAAGAACAAAATCCATCAATCTACGTGCTGTCCCACAAGCCAGGTCAGCAGGGATGTGACCTCTGGTTAAGAAAAGCTCGGCTGTAGTGATGTGGTGACAATCTTTAATGCTCATGTTGGTCCCACGCTGGCCTTGTTCAGTCTGTGCATTCAAATTTTAGAGCAGAGCACCAACAGCTCAAATGAGATCTAGGCAACTTTTCCAGGCCTAGGCGCTTCCACATCCTTTATCCCGTAGACCTCGCAAAGGAAACCAGAGTCCGAGAAGACACACACAACTTCAGCTGTGTGTGAACTTTACTGCTCGGCCCTTAGCCCTTTCTAAACAAAATTAAGAGAGACACTAGATTGAACGTTTTCGTTTCCCTAAGAGAGTAAAGCTGAAACAGAAAGAGGATAGAAAACAATAACAACAAAAAACCATATCATTTATGCTTCTGAACATCCTAAGTCTCTGAAATTCTTTTACAGGTGTGCGCACGGATGCTACTTGCTGCGGTGAGGAAAGGCTGCTGGGAGTACAAGCACGCAGTCCAGCATTCTCTTGGGCGTGCCTCAAGCCCCAGCACCATCCTGGTCCATCTTCCATTGTTCTTTTTACACCAAGTCGAATCCTCTCCATGTGCTGACATTTCTTTCACTTACCTGACTTGAGCCTTTCTTAGTTTCAGTTAAGTGTGCCTCGAGGTGAACATTTCATGGTCAAAAATATTTGGCGTGGGACTAGAAGGAGAGGAGGGAGTGGGCTATGTTCAGGATGCAAAGAAATCAAAGTTAATAATAAAAAAATAGAGAAGAGATCATTGGTTATCATATTTAGGTGTGAGGTTACTGAAAGAATGTCCTTCAAGGGACATTGCTACTTTTTCTAAGTTTATAATGTGTTTGCAGTTGTATGAGGCATAGTTAGCTATATCATGTTAGGCATAATTATGACCTGATGCATTTGCACTTATACGTGGGATAGTTTTATCATGAGAAGCGTAATTATGACCTGGTTATTGTTTCCATTTGGAGATTAAACATGATTTAAAGAGATGTGATTGTGTGTCATGTTGACAAGGGGTGGACATGGATAGTTGTTCTTGGTTGTGGGCTTGGCAGTATCTGGAATTAATGAAAATCCATGGGGCTGGGTACATTATCCCTGTGTGAGTGTCAGTATGTTATTTAAACTGCAATAGTGTGTCTTTCCTTGTGTTTGCCGCATAAATGTTAAGAATTGAAATAGCCTCTCTGTGCATTCCTCCTTTGAGCATGTATTGTCCTTCCCTAGCTCATCTGACTTGTTTTGGTTTGAGGTCTATTTTCTCAAATGTTAAAGTGGTTCTACAAGATTGCTTCAAAAAGAAAAAAAAAAAAAGAATTTGGCAAAGTGCTGGATTTGGTGGTTTAAAACATGTTTCCTTCCTTTATGACTTGAATGTTCATTTAAATCTCCAAAAGTGAATACAGACTAGAATTAGGCTAAGTATCTATTCCATTCTTCTGGGGACAGTCTTCGATTTGCACCTGCTGTCATGACGTACAATAGTTGCATCAGCATTTGAAAATGCCTAAAAGCGAAGCACAATGTGCTCTGCATGTGCACAACATCCTATAAATGAAACTGACCACCATTCCTATTTTTCACAGAATGCCTAACTACTGTAAAACACAGTTTGGAAACAAGATGTTCACCCAACGTTACCAGACATCAGTGTCTACCCAGCTCTTAACCCACCTTAAAGTGTCTGCTCTGTGATGAGGGGCTTCATTCTCATTATTGTCATTTCCCCTCTAAAACTGCAAGATCCTTCTTCCACCACTGAAGGTCTCAGTCCCTGCTCCCCAACCTCCCTTTCTGACACAAAACATGCACTGTCGTTAGCAAACAGCCCAAGCCTCAGCTCCTCCATTGAGCCGAAGTGTAAACACCATGGTGCTCTTTTACTTCCCACACAGTGCCAAGCTCAGCAAATAGCTACATGAGTACATGGAATTAAACTGGGGGCTGGCCCCTCTGAGTATACAAAGATCTTCAAAGCAGGTCACAGCGATTCCCATCCCTGCCCTCCCAGGCCTTCTTGGAGGCCTCACTCTGCCGTTTGCCTGCCTCCATCTTACATGTCCTTTCCCTTCATCAACCATGTCCCCTTTCAGTCTCAATTTGGAGTCAACCCATGCCACACTGTGCCCTCATCTCCCCTTTGCTAGCCACTCTGCCCCGATGTGACCGCTGTTCCCACTCCTCCACCCAAATGTTCATGAGGATCGCCGACCCCACCGATAGCCATCGTTTGGGTTTGGAAAGAATTCATACTCTTGAAAAGCATCCAAGCTTTGGAAACTTTATGGATGGTTCAGCGGGTAAAGCGCTCAGATGACAAGGAGTTTAGGTTCCCGGAAGCTGTGTGAATGTCAGGCAGGCAAATCGGTACACTTGCAATCCTCTCACTGCACAGGCAGTGACAGGTGAGCCCTGGGAAGAGTTCTCCACCTCAGCCACCTCCAGCCTTCCCAGCTATGCAGACATCCCTCA
>CM053763.1:42514104-42551406 GCA_028658305.1 Pachyuromys duprasi
GACTCACCAATAAGCAACAAGAGCTCTAGGAACTGGGTTCTGGCCATCCTGTCCAGGGCCATGTACATCACTCCTCTAGACTTTCTTACTGCCCTAAAAGATGCTTATGTGTGGCTTTGGGTTACTGTTGTCAGGATACCATTTTTCTATCTGATGGTAGCTGTGACCTCTGCCCACCTCCTATGTGCATTCTGAACCTACAAGAAAGGCAAGGAAAAAAGGCCTCTGTCCATTCTATCTTCATCTCATCAGAACCATGTACCAGCACCTTTCCTCAAATAGGACAGAGCTTGAATTGCTAAACATAAAAGAAATCCAAATACCCAAATACTGTTGTTGTTGTATAACAGTTTATACTCTAGTTTAGCCCTGCTCGTCTCCTTTCCTATAGTCATCAGAGGATAAATATTTGTGACTGTTGACTAACTGAGCAGTTTGTGTTTTGCGTTTAGCATAAATGGGAATTATAGATGTTTTGATAGGTTTTTCCTGACAAACATAAGTCAGGACAGATAAAAGGGATTAAAATTAGAAGCAGACAGCTGGGTGTCAATGGAGCCCGATACCAGCCATTCCTGTTCCTGAACTTTGTCATCTGGTTTATTCGCATGCAGGAACCTCCTTGCTTCTGTGCGAAACTCCCTTTTCTAGGAGGACAGAGCCTTTTCTTCCTACTTCTGTGTTGAAATAAACTCATGATTCAGTTACCACCTTCCTCAAACCCTGCCGGCTTACATGCTTTGGGTAACTGATTTTTATCTCTGCAAAGAGCTTGAGATTAAATGGGGAGGGATCCCTATCATGTTGTCTTTTAGGGGTTCTCTTTCCCCTACAGAGTACCATAATCTAGAGTACCATAAGTTTAGAAGGAAGGAGTGGAGATGAGGTGGGTGGAAGTGAGTGATAACAACCCACACGAAGGCTACAAAGAGCACAAAGGGCAAACACAGCCCTAAGAAATGTCTTGTATCTGTTTCCTCGGGATAATAGATGCCAGGAGATAGCTTCAGCCAGGCAGAAATTCCCACTCCCCTGTTGCAACATATGTTGTCACCCCCGGGGTGAGCGCCAAGTCGATGGTTGCTTTGGCCATACTCAGTCAAGGGAACATGCCTCCACGGGGCAAGAAGAAAGGTATTCGCATTTAACCCCTAAAACATGGAGTGGTTTTACAAATCTTAATTAAGGCACGCAGGGGAGGATTGGGGTTTTTTTTGCCTTTGAACACTATCATATACCTTCTATATGTCAGCCACTAGGTATTTAACAGATACTGTCTCATTCGTATGTTTATAGAATTTTTTTTACAGATGAGACACCAAAGTTCAGGGAGGCACTATAATTTTTTTCAGGATCATACAGAAAATAAATAAGAGGTCTAGAAAGAAACTTAAAAACTCCCGATTTCAAGATGCCTCCTCTATGTACTAGAGAACAATTTCTCTAAATAAATATGCTGTTATTCATAACACCAAATTTGAAATCAGCCTAGAATCTACCAATGGAAGAACAGACACTGAAATCGAAACGTGCTGTGTATGTACAATGTAATGCTCTCTGACTTTTAAATGGAGGAAATTCTATTAGTTGCAACAACGTAGATGAACCTGGAGGGCAATGCCTAAAGTGAAACACACCAGACACAGAAAGGCAAATGCTCTATATTTTCACTATATGAAATCGTAAGGGACTCGGTTTTCTTTAAGGGGTTGGTCACTGGGAGTTTGACCGTGCAACAGTGAGTATGTGGGCAACACAAATTGGACTTTGTTTTGTTATTATCATCATTATTTCTCCTCTTTCACTTCCTCCTTCTCCTCTTATTCTTACTCTCTTCCTCCCACCCCCTTCTCCTTCTTCTTTTTGGTGGGCCGTCACAAAGAGGGGTGGACCTGGGGGGACTGGGAAGACAGTGTGATGGGGTATATGATGAATCAATAAAAATATTGTGTAAAAAAAGTACAATTCACAGAAGTAGAGAATTGAATGCTGGTTATCAAGGCTGAAGAGAAGAGTACATACAAGGAAAAGCACATGCTGTTCCAGTCAGGAAAAATGTATGTTCAAGACCTACTGTTCCATGAGATGACTCAAGTGAATTATAGTGCAAAACCGTGCTGCATTTCAAACTGCTGAGGTCTTAAGTATTCTCACCACAAAAAAATAATGGGTATGTATGAGTTGATAGGTATGTCAACTAGCTTGATATAATCATTTGATGGAAAACACATATATCAAAACATCATATCGTAGACTATAAATATACAGAATTATTTGCTAATTAAAAACACAAATTTGAGATGGACAGTAGTGGCGCATGCCTGTAATCCCCCCACCCCGGAGGCAGAGCAAGAGGATATCTGTGAGTTCAAGGCCAGCCTGGTCTACGGAGTGAGTTCCAGGACAGCCGGGACTACACAGAGAAACCTTATCTCAAAGGAAAGAAAAAAAATAACAAATTTAAGTGAGCACAAAGCACAGGTGTGTAATCCATCCAGCACTCAGGAGACAGAGGCGGGAGCATCAGGAATTCAAGGTCATCCTCAGATGCATAGAGATTTGATGCCAGCCTGAACTATCTAAGACCCTGCTTCAACAAACAGAGAAACACAAAAACAAGAACTGAAAATTTAAATTAAAAGACCAATAATCTGAGAGGTTACTTGAAGCGTCACTTCTAAAATACAATTGTGCCTCATGGACAGTCTATTAGAACAACGTTTCCTCTGGCGGAGAGGGCTGAAGTACCACTACCAACAAAGCTAAAAAGCACGTTCGTGGTAATACTGTAAACTTTTTATAAGATAAATACAAGCATGTTCTGTCAAGGGTACTAGGAAAGACTGGCTACAGTTCTGGGATAACCAGAACTATTGGTTCTAACCTCCAATTGGCTCTTCGTTCTTTAGCGTTACATTTACCTTGAAAGAAAGCAGTAAAGTGAATGGACTGTGGTAGCAAATCTGACTTTGCATTCATGCTTCTCCACTGATGGCTCTGGCACCTTAGGCAAGTAGCTAATCTTACCTGAAGGAGGGATCCTGCCTTTACTGTTCTTAATCTCTTCTTCCTTTCAAGGGTGTTCTTCTGAGAAAACAGCCTGTTTCCCTCCCCTCCGGCCCCACCAGCTCCTTCCTCCATGCCAGCTCCTTCCCCAGCTAAGATCCCGCTCTGCTCAGTGTGCTAACCTCCACAGGGCTGGAAACTTGTCCTTATACGTATTCGTCGAGTACCAGGTGCATATAGGGCGCGAAAGAAAAAGCAAACACTACATGGTCAGAATGAGCTTGTTCAATAAAATCCCTCAGATATTATCTCTAGGCTGTAATTATTCTAGATCTACAGACAGGAGAAACATAGACAACTGCTTTCAAAATAATCAAATGACATCTTTGGCTTCTCTATTTCGGAAACAGGCCATCAAGGCAGATGAAGAGCAGATATGTTTCCTGTCTTCAGCTTTTGAGAGGTGAGTCCCAGCTCATGCCACTGCTCAGACTGGAAGGACCGGCTCTGTGCTGATGACCAGGGCAGCTTTGCCCTTCCCCAGAAACCTCAACTACAGCCAATCCACTGAAACCTCTCCAGGGAAATTCCTCCAGAGCATACAGATGGTGTGTCACACGTCCTTATCTGTACCATGTTGTTATGTGGGCGTCTGTTTGTGTACACCTCACTAAACTCTAGGCTCCGAGGAGGAAGAGGAGGAGGAAGAAAAATAGGAGGAGCAACAGTATTGTTGGATCCAGTGACTAATAAGAATGAATTAATGATAGACTTGGAAATGTAGAGGAAATGGAATGTTTCCCTCTTTCTAGCTTTTCTGAGACATGATTTACAACTGACCTGTCATATGAATAAGCATATGCGATGCAATGTTTTCATATACATGCATACTGGGTGATGACTGCCACAGTGAAGCTGACAACTTACTCCTTCAGAGTTACATTTGGGAGGGGGGGCAGGTTGAGGGCTAAGAACACTTGAAACCATCTGGCTTGGGAAATTTCAAGTGTTTGATGTTTTATTAATATTTCTTTTTATACGTGTGCATGCTTGCCTCAATGTATGTCTGCACAACATGCATGCAATGCCCTCAGAAGCCAGAAGGGAAAGTTGGATCCATCTGGAACTGGAATCACCAACATTTGTTAACTGACGTGTGGGTACCAGGAATCAAACCTGGATCTTCTGGAAGAGCAGTCAGTGCTCTTAACCTCTGTACTATCTCTCACCCCTCAATGTGTTTTTAGCACTAGTAACCCTTAGATGTCCAGGCGTTAATCATGTTACATTTTAGAACATTCCTCTAATTTGTCCTTCTATGCCTGGATAACTGCCCTACACTGTTCTCTCGCCCCCAATTTTGTTAGATTCCAAATGTAAGATCATGTGGTGTTTTGGTTTTTTCTGTACCTGTTCTAGTTCCACATAGCATAAGGTTTGCAAAGTCCATTCAAACTCTTGTAAGTGTGGTTTTCTCCTTCCTTCTTTCCTTTTTTTTTTCACTTTTTTCTTTATTTGCATATGGGGGGCTGTTGTATTATGTGTTTAATATTTACTATTAATTATCTTTTAGTAAAGCTGCTGTTAATCCTAAACAGCTGTATAACCAAATCACCACACAGAGACTATGATTTATTTAATTAACCTAGAATATAATGCTGGGCAACAGTTATTCCATCCTAATCCTCCAAGCCCTCATAGTTTTCTAACATTCAGAGTTTATTCAGTATACTTTCTTTTAGTGAAATGTTAGGTCCGGTTCATTCTCCATGTCATTCCAAGACCTCTCCTCCAGCCTTGCTCTCCCAGCTCTCTCCTGCCCCTCTCTCCTCCTCTCCTCCCACCTTCCTGTCCTCTGGCTCCTCCCTCTCTTCCTGCTTCCTTTCCATTGCTCAACATTGTGGCTGGTGGCTTTATTTTGGCATGTTTACACAAAGTTGAAACAGATGGTGCTTAGAATAAGTATTACAATGCAATGTCCGGATTGAAACCAGAGAGTGGGGAGAGAAATCAGCATTTGAATGAACAAGGGTAAAGTGTATACATTCCAAAATAACATTATACCAACAGGGGGCAGTGTGCATGAGGATTTGTTTGTGTGCATATATGTAGAAGCTATGTATCAATGTAAGATGTCTGATTTTCTAGCTTATTGTTTGAGCCAGGGTCTCTTACTGGGCCTGAAGCTCAACAATTCAGTGTCACTGGTTGGCCCACAAGGAAACAGGAGGCTGTTTCCACCTCCCCTGTGTTGGGATTATAGGCCTACACAGTTGTTCTTGGCTTTTCATATGGGTGCTAGGACACTCGGATCTTCATGTTTGTTCAGTGGGCATTTTCCTGACTGAGCCATCTCCCTAACCTCAAACTTCTTCCTTTCTTAAGGCTGAACAGTATTCTACTGTGTAAGTCTATAGACACCACATTTTTTTCTATCCACTGTTAGTCAGCAGACAGTTCGTTTCTACTTCTGTATTACTTTTCTATTGCTATGATAAGACATCATGATCAAGGCAATTTATAGGGTTTATTTAGAGCTTGTGCAGCCAGAGGCAGGCACAGCGCCAGAGCAGCCACTGGGCGTTCACATACTTATCTACAAACAGAAAGAGGAGTTAACTTGAAACAAAGCAAGTCTTCTGAAGCCTCAAGGCGGCCCCAATGACATTCTTCCTACAGCAAGGCTACACCTCCTAACCCTCCTTAAACAGCTAACAACTGGTTATCAAGTATTCAAGTGCCCAAGACTCTTTGAAACCACCTGGCAGTGAACACTGTGCAGCTGCCTATTCAATACACAGATTTAATTTCTTTCAGGTGTATAGACATAGTCTTATTTACTTTGAATATAGGTCCTATATCCATATATTAGTAATTCTGGATAATATGGTAGCTTCATTTTTTTGTTTGGTTGGTTGTTTCCGTAGAATTCTCTACACTGTTTTCCCATATGGATGGACCAATTTGCATTCCCACCCACAGTATATAAAAATTCCTTTATTTTATATCCTGTTAACCATCCTAAGAGATAGTTAATATATTGAGAGGTAATTAATATATTGTCATAGTTTTAATTTACATATCTATGAACATTAGTAATATTGCGACTCTTTTCAAACACCTGTTGAACATTGACTGTTTTCTTTGGGAGACTTTTTCTGCTGACATTTTTTAATTGATTCTCTTTGAGACTGAGTTGCATGAACTTGGGGTGTGTTTTGCATGTTTGCTCCCCAGAGGAATAGCCTGTAAATACTGCCCCCTGCCCTAGACATCATCTCCTTGCCCTCGAGATTGCTTTCTGTGCTGTGCACAGCTGTTTTAGTTTGCGCTCCTCACACCTCTTCTTTTTTTTTTTTAATTTTGCTCTCTGTGTTTTGATATTGTACCCAAAAACTTATTGTCAAGATCCATGTCCAAGAGCTTCTCTCAGGTTTTCTTTAGAGTTCTATGCTTTAAGTCCTAATAATTATCCTTTACGTATTTTGTTATTGTGTAGATATGAATTCAATTGTAGTGCCTCTTCCCGCCTCACATACTCTCAACACCACAAATTGAATGTGTCCTTTCCCAGCAGCTCATCACTGTATTCTTTCTTTGTGTTGGTATCAAGGAATTTTCTTGCATATACGAGTAAGTTTGTCCCGTGGGTGGCCATCATATTCTGCAGGCCTAACCACCTGTATCAAAGTAATACAAGTTTTGTATTACTTTAACTGCTATGGTTTGGCGATGTAGGTTGTGATCAGAAAGTAGGACACCACCAGCTTTTATGTTTTGCTCAGTTGTTTTCATTATTCAGGGTCTCTTTGTAATTCTGTACAATTATTAGGATTTTTCTATTTCTGTTTTTTTAATGTACATTGCAACAAATCCATGGAGTATCAGTTTAACAATAACATTTATCTGAATCTATGAACACGGCATATTTTTCCATTAGTGTTTGTTAGGTTTTCAGTCTTTTCACGAGTATCTAATCTTTTCCAGTTTAAAGATCTTTAACATGCTTTGTTAAACTTATTTTGAAGCACTTTCTTCTTTTTGATATTATTATAAAATGTACTATTCTATTGTATGTGGGGAGGGGGGTATATACACACAAACCAAGACTCATGTGTGGAGCTGAGAGAGAACTTTTGGAAGTCTTCTTCCACGCTGTTGATCAGCAGCTCTCCAGTTGTTTCTGTGGCTCTGAGTAAGCTAGGATGGCTGACCCATGGCCTCTGGGCAATTCTGTTTTTACATGGGTTCCAGGGACTGGAGTCAGATCATTGCAGCAAGTGCTTTTACTCAGTGAGCCACCTCCCTAAATGTCTTCTTTGAAAAGCTCAAGTCAGTATATAAAAATTCTTTTTGTATTCTGATTTTTTTCTCTGTGTGTGTGTGTGTTAGCTTTCCATTACTGTGATAAAATGCTTGGGGGGAAAAAACAACTTAAAGAAATAAAGATTTACTATGGCACCAATTTTCAGAGCAGTCAGTGGCCTAGAAAATGACAAAGGAAAGCTACTCTGCTCATGGTATTCAGAAGGCAGAAAGGAAGTAAGCGCAGAATGATCTGGGGAAGAGCTATAGAGCCCAGGGACATATTTCTTGGGGGAATCTGTTCTTACTCCCTGCAGCCAGGGTCCTCCTCGGAAGCTCTTATCAGCTCCCAATGGACTACCAAGTTACACTCATAAGGTCAGAGTCTTCATATTGCAATCCTTTCCAGCCCTGCATCTGAGCACTGCTTCATAGGAGGATCAACCCTGCAGTACACGAGCCTTTAGAGACACTCCAGATCCAAACCATAGGAATATTACTGTCATCTGGAAGCAAAATACTGTATTTAGTTATGTGCCTATGTGAGTGTGCACCATGGGCGTGGATGAAGAGGTCTGAGCTGGCATTAGAGCATTTATGAGCTCCCTGACGTGGGTTAGCGTTAAATGAGATGCAAACCCAGGTCCTCTGAAAGAGCAGTGTGGCACTCTTAACTACTGAACCATCCTCCAGCTCCCCGGAAACAGAATGTTTGTTTCTTCTTTTCTGACTTACATACCTTTTATTTCATTTTCTTATGTAGTTGCTTTGGCTAGAGAACTCACAGCCAACCTCATACTAAATCTTAACAATAAACAAACAAACAAACAAATCAACCTCAAAGCATCATTTTGCCGCTATAAAACTATCAAAAATTCTTGTGAGTGGGAAAACAAAACTGTTTTGACATCCAAGCCAGCAGGGGCTCTGGAGAGCTACAGAAGACAAGGAAGCACAAGGCGAGGGAATGTTGTCAGCAGACAGATGCCCAGGACGGGATGGGGTAGGGCATAACAGCCAGCACAGACTTCCTCCAGGGAGGCCAACCCCTCAGAAGGAGCTTTGTCGGGTTGTATAAGGACAAAATCTGTTCTTTTCCAAAAGTGACTTGGTAGAAGGGAAAGGAGCAATGTGTGGTGCTTTGTACTGAGGAAGAGATAAGGAGAGGCAGGTTCAGAAAAAGAGATCAGCATTTTTCTAGCCCCACAAAACATCACTGATACAGGGAAACACCAGACCCTCTGTACTCTCTGCATCTCTATGATCCGTTTCTTCCTGTCATTTTCGGCATCCATTTCCCCCCACCCCCCCCACACCCATTCCTGACACCAATAGTGGCTTAATGGGGTGTGAGGTCTGGGAAGACTGTTACCCTTATTTAATGAATGTGAGAACTAGGGCTCTTAAAGACGCCCTAGCCTGCTCAAGACTGCACATCTTGAAAATGGTACAAAAAAAGGCTGGGGTCCAGGTTTTCTCCTTTCAGATCCAGAGCTCTTTGCATTAAAAAAACAACAACAACAACAACAACCTGAATAAGGTGCCTCTTTTTTTTTTTTTTTTTTTTTTTTTTTTTGCCAGGATTCAATTACTGTTTGACTTTTTGGACTTCTCATTAGTTGAGCACTCCCTCATTCATATTCTCTCCCCTCCTCTTCCCTCTATATTGTAGACAGGCTACCGCTTCTCCACCGACAGAACATCATACATAATCTGTAGGATGGCTCATTTCCGCCCCACCTCTGTGCCTTTGTTCTTGCCGTTTTCCTCCCAGAGAGAACTTCTCTTTTCTCCTTCTCGGTGTACAGTCTGTGAGTGCTTTGATGTCATCTCTGAACTGATATACCGACTGTCTCATTATGAAATAGTAGTCTATTATGATTTTCTTGAACGACCCTCAGATCATTAACCTACACACCAAAATACAACGTGAACCTCTGCAGACACATGTTTGTGTTTTCTTGCCAGCTACTTGATATATAGAGAATTCCCTGTTACCCGTGGGCTAACATTAAGCATACATCAGACCCTCCATGGAACCCGGATTACTGACAAAATACCAAAGCACGAGAACATAAAATACAAAATATGAAGATCTGGAAGTTAAGATAAAATCAGTAGTCAAAATAAACGTCTATCCAATGTGACAGAAATTTAAACAACAAAGCAGCCAGGCAAATTGGATTAAAAAGAGAGAGACAGAGCAGGAGCAGAGCAGACCCACGGTCCCTTCCCGAAGCTCAATGCAGAGTAGAAAATGGACGTCTACGCAGGTTCCTGAAGAAATGCGTGGTACTGTCTGCAGTAGCAAAGTGCTTGGTTGGCGCTTTGTGGAAGGATGTGAAGCGTTCTGCTCATATTCAGTTTCCTACACTAGATGAGCATCTCATCGAACAGAATCGTGTAGTGATTGAGGCTAGAAGGAAACAGGAGGCCGTGATCTCTGCTCTTGGAGAGTTACCGTGCGTGCGGTTGGGGGGAGTGGGGGGGGGGAGTTAAATTGGATCGTTCCCAGAGCGAAAGGCAAATACAGCAAGTCCAAAAACTATGCACCCATGAAGATGTGAATTCAGAGAATAAAAGGAGCCAGGTAAAGCTTTTCTGAACAAAGTCAGTGAAAGAGCAGAACTTAATTCCTTGGGGAGAAAGGCGCAAGCGTTCCAGGGTGTGCAAGATGGAGGAAACAAAAGAAACTGCCTATCCGGAAACGCTAATAAGGCCGTATCGTTAGGGTGAGCGGCGGGAATATTCCTAGGCAGATGACTGGACATAGAAAGGCATTACTACTCCAAGCCAAATAATGAGTTATTGTTAAAAAAAAAAAAAGATAACATTTTGTTACTCCATGAGACAACAAAGCAGTATATTTTTCAGTGAACCCAGTTGTTCTTGAACAACACTTAGTAGAAATAAAAAAAAAATACTCATCTTTTCACAAATACTATCAAAAACACCCTTAGGAGCCTTCTTAGTTCCCTCATGAAGAACATCAAAGAGTATTCACTTTTCAACAAGAAGGAAGAAAAGTCCTTAAGTATTTCCTGAGGGAAAACTACAGGCTTCCAGCCTGCATGATGGGTTTATATTACTACCTGAATTCTGAGATGGGGGGGTGGGGTGTATTGCCTGCATCCTACATTTTCGGGTACATAGACCTTGCCATTATGTATGGTCTACTTAAGATCCTAACATTTCTCATAGGTGAGCCCTGGGTCTAATCATATATACCCATTGTGTATGTATGTGTATTTATAATACCTACAAATACATGAATTACACCTTATCCGGTAGCTAAACTGACAGAACATGGGTCCACTCACCACCAATTATTTATTCCTATAACCTCCATCTATTGAGATAAGCAGGATTTACACAAGACAAAAAAATAAAATTCCTGGAATCATCAGAATACTTGTTTCAAAAATCTACAGAACCATAGAATGAAAATACCCACAACAGAGGACTAAGTGGTTTCTAACAGTATTCAGTTTTCCTCAGACTGCTGCTAGGAGCCTAACACACTGCTCTATAGCACAGGCCTTTGTCAAGGCGTATATTTCCCACCTGTATTTCTCCTTTTTTCTAGCCACAGTCGGCCTCTGTGCCAACTCCTAAGTAACCATAAATTTTGTTCTTATAAACCTTAATGAATGCTTGGCCAAGATGCTATAACTATTGGCTTCTACATGGGAGCATAAATGGAAAGAGGAGAGGGGGAAGAAAAAAAGTTCACACTGTGAAAAACTGGATAAAATGGAAAAAAAAGATCACAGCAAATCCAAAGTCGCAATTTGCCTTTAATGTGAAGGAGGCCTTGTTTTCACGGTGTGGCAGCTTTCAGGGGTTTTAATCTCAAAGTGGCTGATCAATTTAAGGTAAGTGGCAGGCGTTTGGCCTGGTTCCCAGGCTTGGCTTTGCTGTGCTTAAAAAAAGAAAGGATTCCGTGAGACACACAGACAACAGACATCACCAGCAGCTCCCACATTCCAAGCATTTTAACACAGATTAGGTTGGCATGATTCTACTGTTTGCTGAAATCTCCTAGGTATTGCATTTTCCTCTTCCTTACCGTGGTTACCCAAGATGGTTTCCTCAGGTCAAGACCTTGCTATGCCAAACAGCTTTCAGGCCTGAGAGGGGAAGAGAAGAGCAAGGGTCAGAAGAAAATGCGAGACTCCAGTCAGCAGGTAATTGAAGAGTGAACTTCCCGCCTAAGGCACACGTCCGCCCAGACAGGAACTGTTTTACATGCATGCCTGAGGGAGGGGAGGAGATAATTTCTTTAGCAAGGACAAACTTAATTCAGCTAGGAATGCTGAAAGGATTCACGGAATGGTTTGTAGTTACTTCACTTGTAGGTTTTATGAGCAAGAGCCTCACATATGTTAATTTGTTTTATCCAGTGAGATCCTTTCATGAACACTTTCACATAGTAGCCGAAAATAGCTGATATTAAATCTATTAGGACAGACTCCTTACTAGTGTCTGGCGTTCTTTGGAAAGTGAATTTTCTTAACCTACATAAAACATAACCTAAGATAAATAAATAAGTGTATTTGTTCTATTAATACACACACACATACACGTCTGCACATTTGGGCTGCATCTTACCTTTATGGGGAGTTGTGTTTTATTGTACAATTTCACAAGCTTTTCAGGTGCTTTGTTTTTGATATGTTCAAGAATGTCTTTCTTTTGGTTATGAACACAGAATTTTTTTTCTCTAAAAAAATAGCCATCAAAATAAAAAAAATAGTATACATTTTTAGTAACTTTTTTACCTATTAAACTTTCAAAAGCAATTTATAAACCACTAGGTACATACAGAAAGGCCATTTTTAACATTCTGTAGACTGCACTGACACATTTCATTCAAGACTAACGCAGTGTTAAAATTGAGTAATTTATATTAACAATATGTATTTTTGTTAATCAGGATTGCCTTAGACACTGAGGCAATTGTATACGTTTATTGTTATACAAGCTCATACTCAAGTGTGGCCTTTAAAAAATAATGTCACTGCTCATTGGCTAAAAAGATAAATACATAATACGGAGGTAGAAGCAACCAGCCTTCTGCTGCTGCTGCTGCTGCTGCTGCTGCTGCTGCTGCCTCATCAAGATGTGCTATCTGGCGGGAGGGGGCTTCAGAGGCTCCTTTCACAACCCACCCGATAAGATGACTTTTAAAAACCAAATGCATATGGGTGAGCCTGTCTGACTCTGTAAGCATCACACCTATGTATGCAAGGGACCACGGGGCATCAGATCCCCTGGAAACTCACCTAGCCTAAGTTCGCCTCAAACTTGAGCTCATCCTGTAGAGAGGGTGATGTTGAACCCCTCATCCTCTGGGACTACAGGTGTACACCTCCTCACCCAGATATCTAACATGCGTTCAATTTATAAACATATGTCTGTATATGCATGTGTCTGCAAAAACAGTAAATGAGCAATCTCTCTCCTCTTAAACAGTCTTTTTAAAATTTTTTTATTTATTACAATTTATTTACTTTGTATCCGGTTGTGGCCCCCTCCCTCATCTCCTTCCAGTCCTGCCCTCCTTCCCTTGTTCCTCCCATACCTTTTCCCCAGTCCTAGAATAAGGGAGGTCCTTTCCTCTGACCCTAGCCTATCAGGTCTCATCAGGACTGACTGCTATGTCTTCCTCTTATGGCCTGGTGTAAGGCTGCTCCCCCATCAGGGGGAAGTGATCAAAGAGCCAGCCACTGAGTTAATGTCAGAGACAGTCCCTGTTCCCCTTACTAGGGAACACACTTGGGGACTGAGCTGCCATGGACTAATCTGTGCATAGATTCTAGGTTATCTCCGTTCATGGTCCTTGGTTAAAGTATCAGTCTCAGAAAAGATCTCTGTGCCCAGATTTCTTGATTCTGTTGCTCTCCTTGTAGAGCTTCAGTCCCCTCCAGGTCTTTCTATCCTCCCCTTCTTTTAAAGATTCCCTGCACTCTGCCCAAAGTTTGGCTCTGAATCAGCATCTGCTTTAAGATCCTGCTTGGGTAGAGTCTACCCCATTTGCCTTTCTGAATGAGGATCAAGCATCTTACCCAGGGTCCTCCTTCTTGCTTAGCTTCTTTAGGTGTATAGATTATGGCATGTTTATCCTATATTAAACATCTAATACCCACTTATAAGTGAGTATATACCATGTATGTCTTTCTGCTTCTGGGTTACTTCACTCAGGATGACCTTTTCTAGTTTCCACCATTTGCCTGCAAGTTTCATGATTTCCTTGTTTTTAATTGCTGAGTAGTATTCCATTGTGTAAATGTACCACAATTTCATTCCTCCACTGAGGGACATCTGGGTTGTTTCCAGATTCTGGCTGTTAAGAATAGAGCTTCTACAAACATGGTTGAACAAATGTCCTTGTGTACTTTAGCATCTTTTGGATACATGCCTAGGAGTGGATAGCTGGATCTTGAGGTAGCACTATTTGTAGTAGTCTGAGAAAGCGCCAAACTGATTTCCAAAATGGTTGTACAAGTTTACATTCCCACCAGCAATGGAAGAGGGTTCCCCTTTTTCTACATCCTCTACAGCATGTGTTGTCACTTGAGTTGTGATCTTAGCCATTCTGATGGATATAAGGTAAAATCTCAGGGTCATTTTGATTTGCATTTCCCTGATGACTAAGGAAATTGAACATTCCTTTAAGTGTTCCTCTGCCATTCGGTATTCCTCTATTGAGAATTCTCTGTTTAGCTATGTAACCCATTTTTTAATTGGATTACTTGATTTGTTGCTGTTTAACTTCTTGAGTTCTTTATATACTCTAGATATTAGCCCTCTGTCAGGTTGGTGAATTCTTTCTCAGTCTGTAGCCTGTCATTTTGTTCTGATGACATTGTCCTTTGCTTTACAGAAGCTTTTCAGTTTTATGAGGTCCCATTTTTTGATTGTTGATCTTAGAGCCTGTGCTGTTGGTGTTCTGTTCAGGAAGTAGTCTCCTGTGCCAATGAGTTCAAGGCTCTTCCCCACTTTTTCTTCTAACATGTTTAGTGTGTCTGGTTTTATGTTGAGGTCTTTGATACACATAGACTTTAGTTTTGTTCAGGATGATAAATATGGATCTATTTGCATTTTTCTACATGTAGTCATCCAGTTAGACCAGCACCATTTGTTAAAGATGCTGTCTTTTTTCCATTGTACGGTTTTGGCTTCTTTGTCAAAAAATCAAGTATCCATAGGTGTGTGGATTTATTTATGGATCTTCTGTTCAATTCCATTGACCAACCATTCTGTTTCTATGCTAGTACCATGCAGTTTTTATTACTATAACTCTGTAGTACAGCTTGAGATCAGGGATGGAGATACCTCCAGATGATCTATTGTTGTACAGGACTATTTTAGTCATTATGGGGGTTTTTTCTTTTGTTTTTCCATGTAAAATTGAGAATTGTTTTTTCAATTTCTGTAAAGAATTGTATTGGTATTTTGATGGGAATTGCATTGAATCTGCAGATTGTTTTAGGCAGGATTAGCCATTTTCACTATGTTAATTCTAATGATCCATGAGCATGGGAGATCTTTCCATCTTCTGATATCTTCTATTTCTTTCTTCAGAGACTTGAAGTTTTTTTTTCAAATAGGTCTTTCACTTGCTTGATGCATCACACCAAGGTACTTTATGTTATTTGTGGCTATTATGAAGGGTGTTGCTTCCCTAATTTCTTTCTTGGCCCTTTTGTCTTGATGACTTTTTTTTTAGTTAATTTTGTATCCAGCCACTTTGCTGAAGGTGTTTATCAGCTGAAGGAGTTCTCTGATTGAATTTTTGGGGTCACTCATGTATACTAACATATCATCTGCAAATAGTGATACTTTGGCTTCTTTCTTTCCCATTTGTATACCCTTGATTACCTTTTTTATCGTATTTTCTAGCTAGGGCTTAAGTACTATTTTGAAGAGATATGGAGAGAGTGGGCAGCCTTGCCTTGTCCCTGATTTCAGTGGGATTGATTTAATTTTCTCTCTGTTCAGTTTGATGATGGCTATAGGCTTGCTGTATATTGCCTTTACTATGTTTAGGTATGTGCCTTGTATCCCTGATCTCTCCAAGACTTTAAACATGAATGGGTGTTGGATTTTGTCAGATGCTTTTTCAGCACCTAAGGAGATGATCATGTGGGTTTTCTCCTTCAGTTTGTTTATATGGTGAATTGCATTGATGGATTTCCATATATTGAACCATACCTGCATGCCTGGGATGAAGCCTACTTGGTCATGGTGGATGATATCTTTGATGTGTTCTTGGATTCGATTTGTGAATATTTTATTGAGTATTTTTGCATCAATTTTCATAAGAGAGATAGGTCTGAAGTTCTCTTTTTTTATTGGGTCTTTGTGTGGTTTAGGTATCAAGGTGACTGTGGTTTCATATAATGAGTTTGGTAATGTTCCTTCTGTTTCTATCTTGTGGAATAGTTTGAAGAGAATTAGAGTTAGCTCTTCTTTGAAGGTCTGGTAGAATCCTGCACTGAAACCATCTGGCCCTGGGCTTTTATTGGAAGGGAGACTTTTGATGACTTCTTCTATTACCTTAGATGATATAGGATTATTTAATCTATTTACCTGATCTTGATTTAATTTCCGTAAGTAGAATTTATCAAGAAAATTGTTCATTTCATTTAGATTTTCAAATATTATGGCATATAGGCTTTTGTAGTATGACCTAATGATTATTTGAATTTCTTTAGTATCTGTCGTGATGTCCCCCTTTTCATTTCTGATTTTGCTGATATGAATAGTTTCTCTCTGCCTTTTCGTTAGTTTGGCTAAGGGTTTGTTTATCTTGTTGATTTTCTCAAAGAACCAGCTCTTGGGCTCATTGATTCTTTGAATTGTTTTCTTTGTTTTAATTCATTGATTTTAGCTCTGAGTTTGATTATTTCCAATCATCTACTCCTCTTGGGTATGTCTTCTTTTTTCCTAGGGCTTTTACGTGTGCCAATAACTTGCTTGTCTGAGATGTCTCAAACTTCTTTCTAAAGAGACTTAGTGCTATGAACTTTCCTCTTAGCACTGCTTATTTTCTATCCCATAAGCTTGGGTAAGTTGTGCCTTCATTTTCATTGAATTTTAGGAAGTCTCTAATTTCTTTTTTTAATTTCTTCCCTGACTAAGCCGTTAACGTGTAGGAAGTTGTTTGGTTTCCATGTGTATGTTGGTTTTTTGTTATTTCTGTTGTTGTTGAGGTCTAGTTGTAGGCCATGGTAGTTTGATAGGATACAAGGGATTATTTCAATCTTCTTGTGTCTGTTGAGGCTTCTAGAAGGTTCGGTGAGGTGCTGAGAAGATGCTAAACTCTTTTGAGTTTGGGTGAAAGGTTTCATTTACAAATGCAAGTACTCTTGTATTTGGAGCATAGATGTTCAGGATTGTGATGTCTTCCTGGTAGATTTTTCCTTTGATGAGAATGAAGTTCCCCTCCTCATCTTTTTTTACTTTGGGGGGGGGGTGTGTGTGAAAGTCTATATTATTAAATATTAGGATAGCTACTCCAGCTTGTTTTCTGGGTCCATTTGCTTGAAAATCCTTTTTCCAGCCCTTTACTCTGAGTCCTGTTTATCTTTCTTGCAGAGGCGTGATTCTTGGATGCAGCAGAACGTTGGATCCTGTTTCCACAGCCATTCTGTTAGTCTGCATCTTTTTATTGGAGATAATTGAGGCAATTGATGTTGATAGATAATAGTAACCAATGAATATTAGTTCCTTTTATTGTGGAGTTGTTGGTGTTACTGTGTTTCTATGCTTGTTTTCCTTTAATTTTTTGTTGTGAATTTATCTATATGCTGTGTTTTCTTGGGTGTAGTTGATTTCATTGGATTGGAGTTTTCCTTCTAGTATCTTCTGTAGGGCTGGGTTGTGATGCAGATATTGTTTAAGTTTAGTTTTGTCATGGTATATTTTGTTTTCTCCACCTATGCTGATTGAAAGCTTTGCAGGGCATAGTAGTCTGGGTTGGTATCTGTGGTCCTTTAGAGTCTGCATGACATCTTCCAAGGCCCTTCTGGCTTTCACAGTTTCTGTTGAGAAGTCTGGTGTGATTCTGATAGATCTACCTTTATATGTTACTCAGCCTTTCCCCCTTGCTGCTTTTAATATCTTTTCTTTGTTCTGTAGATTTAGTGTTTTAACTATTATGTGATATGAGTAGTTTCTTTTCTGGTCTAGTTATTTTCTTGAAAAAAATTTCTGGACCTTGGAGCCTGGAATCTTCTTTTTCTTCTATTCCTATTTTTCTTAGATTTTATTTTTTTCTTGGATGTTTTGTGTTTGGAACTTTTCTGATTCTATTTTTTCTTTGAGAGATGTAACAATTTCTGCAAGTGTATTTTCAGTGCCTGAGATTCTCTCTTCTATCTCTTGTATTCTGTTGGTGATGCTTACCTTTGTGGTTCCTGATCTTTTCTCTTAGTTCTCCAGCTAGAGAGTTTTCTCTGTTTGTGTTTTTCTTTATTGATTCTAATTCTGTTTTCATGTCTTGCACCATTTCTTTCATCTATTTGAATGTGGATTCTTGTCTTTCCATGATGGCCTATATTTTTTCATTCAAATCCTATGTGTCTCTATTTGTTTGGCTTTATTTTCTTTGAGAGCTTTGTTCATTTCCTCTTTGTTTGTCTCTAATAACTAGATAAACATAGATTTGAGATCATTTTCCTGTGTTTCTGATGAATTAAAATATCCATTGATTTTGGGGGTTGCTGGTAATGCCATGATGTCCTGATTTTTGTCGGATGTGTTCTTACACCAACCTCTAGTCATCTGCTTATCAGTAACCTTTGCTGCTTGTTCCTGGATTCTATACTCCAGACTGGGTCCGTCTGTGTCTGGAGTCTGGAGGATTCTTCAGGGAGATGAGAGAAGACTACCCGTTAGAGAGTGGATGCTGGTGTTTCAGCTGTAGCTAAGGGAGGAAGGTTGCAGGTGCATGTGTACCAGGGTGGGAGTGTGTGTGGCAGCGTGCCTTAAAGGACAGGGTGCTAGAGCATGTAGATGTCTGGAAAGGGGGGTATAAGCACAGGAAGGGTTGCTGGTGCTGTTTGTGAGTGCAAGCACATTTGCAGGTGCCCTGAATGCCTCAGTAACCCACAGGCCTGTGGTACTGTCCTCCAGGCATTCAGATCTGTCTGGGTTGCACCTTCATGGCTCCAGGAATTGTTTGGCTGGACTCCACTGGAGACTCACAGACCAGGGGCTTCAATGTTGAGAATGCTGTCCCAAGAATCCCTATGTCGCCCACAGTGGGGGTGTGGGTGAGAGGGATCTGATGTCTCGCTGCTAGAGTACAGAGACCCTATACTCACTTGAAGGTGCACTCTGTATTGCAGAAACCACAGTCGTCCCTCTTTATCGCTACTCTCAGATTTGGGCCCACATCAGCAAATGAAAGTGTAGGAGATCTGCCAGCTCAGCGGTGTCTGCTGTTTGGCCTCAGTCTTGGGGCCATCATCTCTGCTGTCTCAATCACCAAACATGGAGGCTTTCTGCTTGGGGTAACCACTGCTGCCTCCACTGAGCAGGGAGGCCTGTGCTTAGGGAAAGGGAAGTTGCAAGGGTGGGGAAGAGTGTTGAATATTCACCACTCTCAGACCCTGGAGATGTCCAAAAGGGTCCTGGATCCAAACGGTCCCAGCTTATGGGTTGTCCCCTCTCACCCAGGAAGCTTCAATGTTGATGTCTGGTTTCAGCCGCCCCTCCACTCACCAATTTTAGAGTTTTGGATCCTCTGCCTCTCAGATATAGTGCTCACTGGTGTCTTGGACTCTCTCATCTGGGTGTTCTTTTGATTTGCCTTTTCTCCAATCTGGAACGAATTTTTCTATATGGAATGAATCAGATAACGCTTCATATATTTCTCTATCAAGATCCCCCATTAACTGCTGGCAGAAATGCAGAATGGTGCAGCTACTTCTAAAAGCATATGAATTCTTATTACAAAGCCAAATATCATCTTACCATAGGATTCAGGAGTTACACTCACAAGGGTTTGTCCAAATAAGCCAAAAGATGATGTCTTCACGAAAACCTACACATGAATGTTTACAGCAGCTGAATTTCCAATTGCCCCATGTGAGAGGCACTCTGTAAGTTCAATGGGAAAATTCATGACCAAATGGAAATGGAACAACCTTTAGCAGTAAGAAATGAGCCATAGACAGATGTGTAATCAACCTACGACATTGTCAAGGGAAAAAAGCCAGCCCGAAAAGATTGCATATTATATCATCCTATTCATAAGACATTCTAAGAAAGGATTATCTAATCAAAATGGCCAAGAAATATGAAAAAATGTTCAGCATCATTAGTCACTAGAAAAATGCTAATTCAAAACACAATGGGCAATCTACACACACTATAGAATAGTTACCCCTGAAAACATAGATAACATCAAATGTTGGTAAAGAAGTAGCACAACAAAAGCCACATATGCCAGTGGGACAATAAGCTGGTAAAGTTATCCACGGCATAACTAGACAAGAACAAATGTTTATTTGCCACATAGAAGGCACAACCAACAGAATATAGAAGTCATTCCCTCCAAGTTTATCTCAACAGTGAGTTTATTGGGGTTATTTCTAGGATCACAGATGAGTACATAATTGGGTTATTTATAGGAGCATGGCTAACTCAAAGGCAGCTTTATCCAAACATCCCACACGAGTGACACATCAAGAAAGCTGCATCCATGGAGCGCCCATTGCAAAGTCTGTCCTTGGCAATGGTTACTACTTACATAACCTTGGGAAGGGTATTGTGAATCTTGTAAATTCCATAAGCATCCTGAGCCTTTTAAGTTTCACTTATGTCTTGAGTCTTATAAGCCTCTTCCCTCCCTCAAGGAAAAAATATTTCAATTACCTACACAATATCATTTTGGAAATATTTTGCTTGACTGTGTTTAAGCAATTTAATCCACTTGTATAAGTGAAGAAATGCAGTATGTGTGTACACAAGTATTAAGAGAATATTCTTAGTATATATTTAATATCCACAAAGTTTATAAAAAAGATAAAATGTGATGTATATATGAAATGGATCACCACACAGCACAAAAAAGAGATAATGATGATTTCTATGTGTAACAAGACAGGTTAATTTCTCAAAGATATTTAGCTAGGAAACCACCATCTCATTTCATTTATACAAAATTCACGAACAGGCAATGCTAATTTATGGCACAAGAAAGAAACCACACACTGGGTTGTTTTATGTCTGAGGGAGGATACATTCATTGTTACCAGGAGTCTGGCAACCAGCAAGGGGGCCCAGAGTGGCCACCCTCCCCCTAGCTTGTACATTGTATAGCTAATAAGTGACAGGAATGACCCAGAGAAGTAATGGTCTTGGTTTTCGAGACCTACAGAACCTGAAAACAACCCCCCCCCATGACTAAATAGTCAGGATAGGGTGTGTACCATCCATCCTTTAGCTGCAGGAAAAATGCCCACAGGGCTGGACACACCCATGACTAGACAAGCCACTCTAGATCAACTTTCCAACAAGGACGTGGGACCTTCGTTCTCTGTGCAGTTTGCTTTCTTGTCCCAACGCATTGTCTCTCAATGTGGGTGGACCTATTGTGAATTAAAAAGCTGACTTTAGTTCCAGTGACAAAGTCTATGTCCTGGTCACCTTTGGAGGATGTTGACAACTCTGCCAGAGGCATGGGCTCTGTGATGCTGCTGGCAATGTTCAAAATCCCCCTTCGGGATTGTGTCTTTCCCAATGCATAAATTCAGAAGAGATAAAACAACAGGTATATAGCTGCCTGAAGCAAACAAGTATAAATTATGTGAAAGAGACATAAAAACAGAGTCCCAAGTCACCTTTAATTCTTTCGTTGCATTAAAACATCCTCTAATATTGAAGAAAACATACTTGAATGTTGAGGCTAAGAGGTGATGATCTCTAATTTCCAAGAGGCCAAACTATCATCCCTAATCCCAGGATGAATGGAGAGGCCCTCCTGATATCAAGATTCACTTTCCCAGGTTCAAACACGGACAGGGTTGAGGACGGGGGAATGATGGGTGGGGGAAAGCTTAACCGAAATGAAAGATATATGAAAATGCTATCCTACAGCCCCGCAACCCAGGTTAAAAAAAATCCCCCCTGCCCTGCCGTCACTTCTGCCGCTGGCAACACCAGTATGGTGCCAGGCCGCTGTCGGTGCAGCAGTCAGGCCATGGGCACACGGTTCATGCTCTGAGACAGAGAGTGGCAATATGCACATGCGTCCAAAATCACGTCTAGGGTGCCACAGAGAGATCAGAGCCTGGTTGCCCTGGCTGCCACACTTAGATGATCAAGAGCTACAGTAGACTGCCTCCGAGCTCGCAGAGGCAGCTTAGCATTTTTAGGATCAAATGAGCCCAGCCACAAGCAAGCTCCACAGTACTTCAGGCTACATGTCATTTGTCAGTGCACTGCTTGAATGATCTGGAGAGGAGTCATATGACAGACTAGGCTTCTAAAACTCACTGAGTGCTTTAATGAAGTCAGGCAGGAAGACTTGCTGGGACAACTCATCCCAGAGCCATAACTGTGCCATGTGGGGCCATGTGGCAGGCTGCATGCTGACTCAGAAGAGCAAGGAAGGGGCACTTGTGAATCACCGAGACCACATCCTGCCCCTCCCACAGCTGTTCCCTAGAAACTGTCTGTCAGTCTTCTGGGTGAGTTCTTCATCTGAAGTCCAGGTAACGCTCAGTGCAGCCAACGCCTGTGAACCGGGTCCATCCTCCAGGAATATTTGGCCTTGATTCTTTCAGGGTAATGTACATGTGACACTCACTGCGACTAAGTAGGAAACTGATGTGTGAGCACACAGACTTGGGGCTGGAGTTGAGGGTGTGTTTTCACATTGTGTCTTGATGGGGTACAAAACCAGTATCTCGCTCCACTTATACAGACCCCTGAGAGATGGCTTTAGCTGATTTAAGACAGAAAGAAAACTTGAACAATACCAACCAGACAACCACCTGGGAGTGCTCTGTTCTTTCTGAGCCTGTAAGACACATGCTCATTGCTGCTGGAGACTAAGCAAGCTTCGCTCAGCTGACTCGACTGAGAAGAATGTGTGGCAGGCAAGTCAAAATCCTCCCAGACACCTTCACATGCTGAATAACCGGAAAGGTCAAACTCTTTTTATTGGGGAAGCCAAATTCATAAAATTAATACTTGCTGAGTGGGAATTAGGATTTAAAATATTGGATACTGAGTACAGTATACAGAAGAACTTCAAGTTCAGAGAAGCCTGAGCATTGTTTCAAAGGCAGGAAATAATCTATAAAGGTTTTTTGATCTAGTAGAATACTTCAGTATAAACTACAATTACGTTGACTGCTCCTGGTTTTTTATGGGTCCGTACAAGTTTTTGTTTGTTTAGTTGGTATTGGTGGGGGTTGTTTTTGTTTTTGTTTTCTTTTTACTGAGTATAGTCATTGGCATTTTGGCAGGGATTGCCTTCTCTCAGGAGTGCTTTGAGCAGTGTGGGCATCTGAAGAGCATGAGAGCTTCTAATGCATGTTACCGTCAAATTCATTAACATGAGCGTGTTTCCATTTAATTGTATTTTCCTCTAATTATTTTCCTCAGTGTTATATACTTTTCAGCTTATGCCTTTCATCTATATGGTATTATGTTCCTAATTTATTATTATTATTATTTTATTATTATTTTTTGATGTAGATGAATGCTAGTGACCTTTACATACTGATTTTCTGTCCTACAACATTTCTAAGCTTGTTTATTTGTTTTAAAAGCATCTTTGTGGAGTCTTGAGGACATCTTGTAATTATAACTATGATGTCAGTAGAGATGATTTCACTTCTTCCTTTTCTGTTAAGGTGGTTTTTATTTCTTTCTTTTGCCAAATTGCCCTGGCAAACTTTTCCCATGAAAATAGCCCTTGTCTCTTCTCTCTTCTTAGAGGAGAAGTTTTTACCACTGGGCACCACATCATCTGTGAGCTTGACACGCAAAGTCTTTCTTGGGTTGAGGTATAGTCAGTCTGGGCCTAATCTGTCAGTTTTAATAAAAAAGACTTTGAATTTTGTCACTTATTCCTGCATCTAATGGTATGATCATAAAAATATTACAGTGAATCTAAAATGTCCCTCAGTGGCTTTTGAAGGCTTGGTCTGCAGATGATGGTGTTTTGGGGGATGCTGTGGTAAGTCTGTGAGGTAAAGGCCTACCTGGAGAACGCAGGCCAGCAGAGGGAGATCCTTGGGGATTTGGGACCTCTGTCATGTCTCTCGTCTCTGCTTCCTGCCGAACTGCAATATGAACAGTTGCCTCCACCATCTGCTCCCAGCACTATGATGCTCTTCAGCTCCTGGGGCCAAGCAGCTATAGACTGAGACTTGTGGAACCATGAACCAGAATAAACTTTTTCGTCCTTGTTTCTGTCAGACATTTTTGTTACAGCAATGCAAATGTAACTAATACTCAAGACATGCTACAAATGTGTTGTGTTACAGTTGAACCGTCCTTGTTGGTATATGTATAATGTTAATAGCTTCCTGAGTCACATTCTTTGTCTCTGTTTACAGTTTTTGTATGCGTATAATGTGTACATCTGTTTAAGTGTATGCCATGTGTGTGTGGTTTCTGGCAGGGGCCAGAGGGTGCCAGGATCAACAAATGAGAGTTCACAGGGGTTGTGGACCATCTTAGGTGGGTGCTGGTTGCTGAACTCCATCCTCTGGAAGAGCAGCAGCAAGAGCTCCTTGTGGAGAGCTGCGTGTGCCTTGCCTTAAAGATGGCACCGGTTTCCACCTTCCGCCACCCTGACGGCGAGTGCTCTTGTGATAAACAACTCCTTATTTGGCTGTGCTGTATCTGATGATCTGCCTTCTCTTGCGTGTACCTATCCGCACTTCCCACGTGGCTACCCGGGGTTGGCTGCCTCAGGGGTACTTATTCCTGGGTCGGGCTCTCCTAGGGGCAGAAGATTGTTCAAGGCTCCTGAATAAACTGCTTGAAGAAGAGCTCGTGTGTCGTGTCTTTCCTTGCTGGTCGAGGCGGATGCGACAGCCCTTAACAACTCACTTGGCTCTCCAGACCTGTTTTTAAAGGTGTTTGCTCAGAGTCTGTTTAACCACTACAAGCACAGCTACAGTTCTCTCCATCCTGTCCTCTCTCTCTCCAGCTGCACTTTAATGTTTGAAACTCCTTTTCCTCCCTTCATTTTCCATGCACGCATGTCTCCACTTCTTTGGAGGCCGTTACCTTTTGCCTTGCCCCAGTGCCTGGGCATTTCAGAAGGCAGAGTCTTTTTCAAGCCTTTTCTGGGATGAATCTACACTGGGTAGGCCGAGTTTCCAGATGGCCAGCTGGTTGTGACCATGGCCAGGAACGCTTACTACCAAGTTCTCTAAGTGGGCCTGACCTTTGCTCTAGAGTCAAATGGATCCAAAGCAGTAGCTGGGCTATGCTCTCTGGTGAGACCATGGCTGGACTAAAGTCAGGCAGAATTGCTAGCCAGGCACTGTAATTATTGCTAATCATTCAGGATCACAGACTGGATTCTCTACCAGGCAGTAAGACAATTAGCACTCTGCCAGCTAGGGTCTGAGAGTAGAATCTCTGCTTGGAACGGCTGGATCCAGAGGCTACTACATAAAAATTCACAATTGAAGCTTGTCTCGTCACCTGGGTAGAACCCCAGACTCCAGACTGGTAGACGTTTCATCTGTATTTCTACAAGGGATGTTCCTGGCTTTGTGGGTGGGCTGTGCTGTTGGCTGGTTTCTCTGACCCAGCACCAATAAGCACAGAGCTGCCTCTGTGTTCCTTGGGTTCTCCACTTTCTTAGTACTGCCTGACCCTGGAGGCCCTGCCCTGCAATTACTCACAGCGTTTCCCTTGAGAGGAGACAGGAATGCACTTCCTGGTAGCATCTTAAAATGCCAAGGAAGCTTGCTGTCCACTGGGCTCTTTTCTCAATGTGGAAACTATAGGTTCTGACCCCTCTGTGTGGGAGAGGTGGGAGGTCAGAGGTCACAGAGGAAGCCATGTGATCTGAGACATTCTTCTTACCCTTCTATGTGAGTCTTTTGTTTTGGACTATTTCAGGTTGTCTGGACCATGTATGTTTCTCAGGTTCATTCTCAACACTGGGCTTTTCCCAATGTTTGTTTTCCCCCCAAACAAATTTTGTTTGGGGGGACTTTGATGCTCATACTTTCCACAGTGGGGAGGAGGAACCATGGAGCCCCTATTCTGCTTTCTTGCTGATGCTACTCTCTCCAAGTATCTCCGTATAAACTTATAATTTTTTCCTCTGCAGCCCACTAACACCAAATTAAGCTGAACACAACACAATTTCATACAAGCAAAACTTTGAACCATTTCCAGAGAATCTGGGATGACTAATAAATGAAATTAAATGATCCATTAAAAATCAGGGATAGGAAACTAGTTTGAACAGAGGTACCAAACAAGCTAAACACTAAGCGGAAACCCACAGCTTCTGAATTGCAGCTCTATCTATGGGCTAAACTTAGTTTCTGTCTTCACTGACCATTGGGAAGGTGACATGCCAATATCGGTTACTGTGTGCCTACTGTGTGTCACTCATTATGCCAGAGGTTAGACTAAGACAAAGTCTATTTCTAAAGAGTCCCTTACAGGGCAAACAAATGCTGAAGAAGTGGTCCAGACTAAGTGCTATCAGACAGAGGAATGGATGGACTCTGTGGAAACACTGAGAAGGCTTCCTAAGGATGGAATTCAGACCTTCATGCACACGAGGCAAGCATTCTACCACCAACCTACATCCCCAATGCCACAAAGGTGCTGGTCCACCTGGGGAATGAGCAAGGAATGCCTGCAAAGCCCTTGACGTGGGTTTTTGTTTATTTGTTTTGGATTTTCCCCCCTACTCATGTAAAATTCTTGTTATACTATTATGGTTATGTCTATATCCTTATGTAAAAACAAAGCAGAATCAAGTCAATGCCAAAAAAGGCACTAAGTATTCCGGAGAATAACAGGCATAAGTATGTACTTTGAGATATTGTTTGTACTTTGGACATTGTTTATCCTGCACTTTAGACAAGAACATAAAATATTAAGAAAACAATTTATTGTTGACCCTGATTTATTTGGTAAATAAATCCTTTGTTCTACCAAGGAACAGATTCAAACTGAACAAAAGATTGAGCTGATCCACAAAGGAGTCTGATTGTAGAGATGGAAATGACCAGTGAATGAGTAGTCTGGGCATATTGATTTTAGGTCAGGCTACTGTACTAGTGTTTAATTTTATTTTTCTTTTCTTAACATAGTTCAGAAAGAGTTCTACAGCTTTCCCTGGTACTATGTCTTCTCTCATCCTTGGTCTTACATGCCATCTCTTATGTGAAACACGGTACTATAACATACAACTACTAGTAAAAACACTACGGAAACCCTAAAGACTGTGATGGGATTTCTCAAGAGCTTGGCTTGTTCTAAAGAGGTAGTTATTACCGCAAAGTCTATGAACTGACTTTGGCCCCCAAACTCCATCTACAAATGATTTGTCAAGACATCCTTCCAGTTGCTTTCTAGGCCGAGCATCTACTGCTGTAATGAATTAAAGTTTTCCCCCATTTTAGTGGGGAAAGAGCGCAATCAAGATGATAGAAACATTTTCTTTTTCAAGACAGGGTTTCTCTGTGCAGCCTTGACTGTCCTGGACTTGCTTTGTGGACCAGAATAACTTCAAACTCACAGAGATCCACCTGCCTCAGCCTTCCAAGGTGCTAGGATTATAGGTGTGCGCCACCTTGAAATTTTTATTTTTTTTAAAGATTTATTTATTTATTATGTGTGCAGTGTTCTGCCTGCATGTGTGCCTGCACAACAGAAGAGGGCACCAGATCTCATTATATATAGATGGCTGTGAGCCACCATGTGGTTGCTGGGAACTCAGAACCCCTGGAGGAGCAGACAGTTCTCTTAACCTCTGAGCCATCTATCCAGCCCCCGAAATTTTTATTTTTATTTAAAAAAAACCAACAACAACAAATAAGTTCCTGGAAAAGCCAGTTCCCCTCTTCCATCCTCAGACTTTGTTGTTAAGGTCTTAGGAACAAAGACTCCTGTCCACTTTCTAAGCTTCCTCACAGTTTAAATTAGCCAAGCGAACTCACTGCTTGTATATTTGTGTAACAAACAACACTGCACGGCTTTGTTAAAAGTGTGTGTGGTGTTCAGTGAGCATGGCTTTCCTTGCCATGCCACTCTAATGATTTAGTTCTTGCACCACTTCCTGTAAACATCCCGGTACCTCCCATAGCCCTCCAGGAGGACGGGCTTTGGTATGCTAAGTGTCCTGTTGTGAGATATAGGGTGAACTCTGAAGGTACTTGGCAGTGCTTTCACAATGTAATTTGGCCACAAAAGGGGAACAGAACAGTCTTGAACTTGCATTAGTCCTGGAACTCTCCAGAACTCCTTCTGGCCTTCTGAGTTATAACCAACCAGTTTGCCAAACTCTCAAGGCAGCAACAGTAAGTGTTTGACTGAAGCCAAATGAGCCATTGATTTTGTGACCTATAGGACACAAAGGGAGGATTTTAATTCATGTCAAATAGCGGTTAATTGCATATGGTTGCCTAAGAACTGAATGCAAGATTGGAATGAGGCCCAACACAACTGTATTAGAGACCATCAGAACCCTACTATGAAAACCTCTGCCCCTGAAAGTACAGCCATCTCTAACCTAAATATTTCCTAGGAACACTAAAACCAGGCATCTCTTGATAGCCAGAATGTCTTCCAGAATAAAGCTATCCAGACTGAGTCCTTGGCAACCAGCAGAAAGATTGTCACATCAAGAGACATTTCAGTACAGTGTTCCCAATGCCTAACTGGCACAAAAACATGCATCACATTAAAGAAAGCACACGAGTATAATAATCTCTGTTAGGTTTGCTCATTGTCTAGAGATAGTTCTCACGAAGAGAGAAAGGGACACAAACAAGGAAGCAAGCAGAGAACAGTGATGGAGACAAGATGATGGACAAGTTAACTTGCTTGACGGTGGGAATCACTTCACCGTGCATATGTATATCAAAACATCATGTTGCAAACCTTTATTATATACAATAAAAAGCCCCACCATGCTATTTTCATTTTTGTCATCTTGCCTTGAATCGGGGGGAAAAATCTCTTACTCTTGTTTTTGGGGAATCACTAGTGTGTACAGCAATACATGGAGCCTGTCAAATTAATCAGAAGTATTTCATCTTTGTTGTATTTTGAAGAAGGCTGTGCCTCTCTCTTACTACTGAGGCCTGCTGGCTCTGGTTATGAATTGCTGCATGGTATATGCCTTTGATACCAAACGATGAAGGTAAAGTTAGTTTGTGGAAGGAAGCACCCAAGTTTGAAAGCAATGTCTAACTGAGTGGCAGAAACAGTGACGACTCAGAGAAAGACTTGACAGAATAAAATCCGCCCAACTCTCACGAGAAGAGAGAGGAAAGGGAAGCTGCTTAGGGGATAATGAGAGAGTGAGAAGGTGGTTTTCCCAGGACAGTAATAAACATGTGGAAGAGAGAGAACTCAGGTGAACATTGAATGAGAAAGAGCCAGGAGATTAGAGCAGATTGCTGGGCTTAATTTGAAGCCAAGCAGAGCAATTCAGAGGCCAAGAGAAAAGCCAGATTGAATAAGTTAGCTAGGAGATGAGTCTGAGCCAGAACAGCTGAACAGAACCAGCCAGCCCAGAGCTCAATAAGAACAAGAAAGAGTGAGCTTATTAAGCACTAATTCTCTGAGACTAAAAACATTCTAGGCCTAGATTAGATGGTATGGAAGCTAGAAGCTTCCAGAAGTAGGCCTGGTTTAGCAGGAGGCAGTAAGCCTCTGAGACAATAATAGAAACAGGCAAATAAAAGATCCTTTTACACTCCCTCTTTTGACACAGGCATGTACATGGTGAAGGAGGAACAGAGGAGGAAGGAAGAGATGGAGGATGGGAGGGAAGCAGAGAGAGAGAGTGCATACATGTGCACGTAATAGAGAAAGAGAAAGACAAATGAGCAATGTATATTTTTAAAGAGGTTCAACATCCTTAGCCATCAGAAAAATGCACATAAAAATAATTGTGGGATTCCATCATCTCATCCCAATCAGAATGGCTACCAGCAAAGAAAAAGATATTTCATTCCAGCAAAGATATAGAGAGGAACTCTTGTTCACTGCTGGTGGAGTGTAAACTGGTTCAGCACTAGTGAAATCAGTGGGGATTGCTCAAAAAATTACAAGTATAACCACTATTTGATCCAGCTGTGCCATTACAGTGGGATAACTACATACACCCAAGGCACCCCTTACCCTTCCACAGAGACACTAGAGCAAGCATGTTCGTTGTTTCTCTACCTACAACAGCAAGAAAATGTAATGGCCCAGATATCCAATAACTGATGAATATAAAGAAATGAGGTGCATACATACAATGACATTTTATAAATCCAAAAAGGGAAAATGATGGATCTGAGGATTATTATATGAAAGGATTTGATCCAATCTCAAAAGACAAAACCATATGCTCTTTCATCTGCAGATCTTAGCTTCTAATTTGTATATATGTATATTTACATGGGACTGAGTGCAGGTAAAGGTCACGAGACTAGAAGGGGACTGTGAGAGGAGAAGGGGTTTTCCGGGAAGGGTGTGGAGAGGATGATGGATACATATGAGGCGAAAGCAGAATGACACAAGGGTGTGGGAGGAGGGAGAAGAGTAGAGAAAAGCTTTATCCAAAAGGAAATGTTCATAAAAATAACATAATAAAACCTGTTACTTTATGCTAAAAATATAAGTAATGAAACAATGTAATACTTGAAGCAGTTCACCTTATAAAAAGCAAGGGTTTATTTAGTTCATAGTTTTGGAGTTTCCAAGATCAAGCAATCCCACTGACTTGGCTTCTGGACAGGCAGGAGGATTGCCACAAGTTTGCAGTAGTGTTAAAGTGATCTTATCTCAGGTAGGAGAAGAGAGAAGGCATGGGGAGGGGGGCGGGCTTGTTCTTTCTATGACACTTCCTCGGGAACGGTCAAGAGGGGCCATGCGCAATGCCTCAGATTCCCAAAGACCTAAGGGCCTTACCTCCCAAAGATCCTACCATTTCTGGACAAGAACATTTTGAAGAGCATGCTTCTTGGACACAAACCATAGTAGAGGATTGGATACAGGAGTAGGTTCTTTCGAGGCTTCCATAATCTGTCTGTTTTTTCTGTGTGCACTTTTCCTTTGTGCAATGGATCCCTGTGCAATTTGGATCCCTGTAGATCCAAATGTTACACTTTAAGCCAGACATCTCCAAAACTGCCCGGAGCTTCCTGGTGATGTGGATTTGTCTCAGGCAGCTCTGTCTGCTCTGTTGTGAAGTCTAAGAAGGCAGTGCAGTATCAGAGATGAGGCATAGGTAAATCCTTTTTCCTGTGGTCCTCCGCGTGGGGAAGACACAGCTTAGTGAGTTAGAGCCAACCACGAATGGAGTGAGAGAAACAGCCATCAGGTAAGTAGCTAAGGGCCTGTCAGATAAATCCACCACCACCCATGCAAAATGACAAAATGACTCTGGAAATAGATGGACTGTCGCCTGGCTAATCGTTACTTCTAACAGTAACTAATACCTCCTTCTTACAGTGAAAAGGTCAGACTGTGGAAATACACTAGTAAGTGCAAATCTCTGTTTCAACACTTGCTGGTTGGATGATGTCAGACACTCTGCTTTATCTGTAAAAACAGAATTAAGCATTAGATGAATTAATCAGGAATGGAGGCTAGTACCTGGCATATTATGTCCCCAGTTGATGCTAGTTATTATTATCATCAAAGCAAAAAGGGACTGGTGAGCTAGCTCAGTGGGCAAAGGCGCTTGACAAGAAACCTGGCAACATGAACTTAATTTTCAGGATCTACATGGTGGAAGGGAAGAGCCGACTCCCATAAGCTGTCCTTATACCTCTACTTTCACACTGTGGCATGAGTGTACATGTGCACACACACACACGTGCGCGTACACACACACACACACACACGGGTCATGGCACACACAAGTATATAACTAAATGCCATAAATGTTTGTTTGGTTTTTTTTTAACAGTATCAGGGGGAAAAAAGTCCTTTCCCTTAGGGTGCGTGTGCACAAATTTGATACAATCTGTCCATGGTAAATTAGTTCAAATTAGTCCCTTTTTAACCCTAAAGAAGGAGGCCACTAAAACCAAAGTCAAGACTTTGAGGCCTACCTGGTTTGGTTCTGTGCAGTTACCTTGCTTATAAACCAGTAGTTAATTCTAGTTGCTACTTACCAAGGGTCCAGGGTCGCAGTGGTATCCGGAGGGAGACTTTGGATCCTTCAAAATTTGCCATCACCCCTGGAATAAGTACTGAAGAAACAAGCCCTTATTTGGTGGTTTGGAAGCATCCTGTTTATCTAGGTGATACTATTTGTTGTCATGGAACACAGTATTGGTCCATTCAGGGAAACATGACTTGATCATCTGAGGTCAATACGAAAGCTAGGTGGCAGACGGAGAGAGCAAACACTCTACCTGTTCTTCACATAGCCATTCCCCTATTTTGCTAATTGCTCTCTGTCCTTGATCTTGAGGTAGCAATTTTCCTTTGTTTTCTAAGTGCTAGCTTAAATATGGCAACCTTCTTCTAATCTCCATCTTTGCTAAACTCTCCTTCTGGGTTTTCATTCCAGTCTGGAAACTTGAGCCTGAATCTCTACTACTTGATTCAGGTGGCGGGCCTGAGCCCCTCTCATATACACATAGCACGAAAATGGCCCGTAGTGTGAAAAGATCATATCATAGTATTACATCAATGGTCAATGTGTAATAAAAAGCTTCTTATGAATTGCCTTTATGAAAAGCAGACATTTGGGGAAATGTCAAATATACAATGTCCTGTCTCTCAGCCAAGCACACGTATTTTAAAGAGCTGCTATGCAATTAATGTATTTGGAACACATGACTGATTAAAAATAGAAGCACTGTGAAGTTCCAGCTTTGTTCTTTTGCCAGTTTTGACGCTTTCTATGAGAGGAAAGGATTTAATGATCACAGTGACTAGATGAAACCAATGCTATGTGCATTTGTCTGCTTTGTCTCACTGAGAATGTCCAAATCTACACAGAGAATCCAAACCAGGCATCACTATGGATGAGCATTCTCAGTTCCATAGACCTTGTCTCACTTTCTATTTGACATATTACCTGAAATAATCTGTGAGATATATATATACATATATTTTACACGCATATATGCACATATATGTGCACATACATATATATATGCAGACTATTTTTAGTAGAACTAAGCTTGTTAACAGTAACACAGAATGCAGGGGGTTGGTTAAAAAAATAAACCTTTCTTTTTTGACATTTACCATAATCTAAACTTTGTTTCCCTAAATTTTTGTTTGTTTTTTTGTTTCTTGGTTGGTTGGTTGGTTGGTTGGTTGGTTGGTTGGTTGATTTTTCGAAACAGGGCTTCTCTGTGTAGCCTTGACTGTCCCGGAGCTCACTCTGTAGTCAAGCTAGCCTCAAACTCAGAGATCGGCCTGCCCCTGCTTCTTGAGTGCTGGGATTAAAGGAGTGCACCATCACGTCAGAGTCCAAAATATGTTTATTTTATTTTATTTTATTTTATTGTACTCTGTGTGGATAGGTGTTTTGCCTGCATTCATGTCTGCATAGCATGTCGTATGTGCCTGCTGCCCTCAGAGGCCAGAAGAGGGTGTCAGATTCCTTGAAATTGTAGTTAGAGACAGTCATGAGCCACCAGGTGGGTGCTATTTTTTTTTATTGAAACTTCATCTACTATATTTTATTTGTATTTACCCAATATTTAGAAAAAAACCAATCCCAGATAAATTAAGGGCTGAATATCCTGAAATTTTAGCATGGCCTTGCCCTTGGTAACATGCGTGTTTACATAAAGGAGTAGTTTGGGTTACAGCTGACACTATTACAATCATAGCCAGACTTTGCATGGGCGAAATTTGTTCATAGAAAATTTGGAAGGTAATAAAGGAAAATATGTTGTCTTAACATTAAATGAGAAGAACAAATAATTTAGCTACAGAAAACAATTAAAACTCTATCCAATAAAAGATGATAGTCAAAGGATACAGGTTGAATTAAACCTTCTGAAACCTAATTACCTTCCCTGGGCAGAAGTAGGTATTGTGCGGGTGTGGCTCTGTGGCAGAGCCAGTGTTCAGTATACATGTGGCTCCAAGTTCTATCTGTCATATCACAAACCCCAAAACAAAACAAAATAAAACCGATGGTTTTGCTTTTAGCAGAAGCTGATTTTTTTTTTCACTTTACATCCCGATAACAGTCCTTCCTTTCTCTCCTTCCCTTTCTTCCCCTTCCCCTCTCCTCAGAAAAGGGGCACACCCCCACACCAAGTCACATCAGGATTGAGTGCATCTTCTTCCACTAAGGCTGGGCAAGGCAGCGCCCACCAGAGGGGAGTGATCCAAAAGCAGGGAACAGTACTCGTCCGACAGCCCCCAAAGAGGCTGATTTCCACATGGCCTTCTCTTCTCAGCTGCTTTGGTTCCAGGAGAGCTGAATCCAATCAAAGGGGTAGAAGATGCCCACAGCCCATCTGTCTGTCCACACAGGTGTCCCAACTGCTCACAAGACATAGGAATGAAATTCAGCTGCTGGCTTCTGATAAGCCTGGGGAGTGGGTTGTCCCTTCTCTACTGGACTTGGTGCTGGAGTACTATGAGGCAGGACCATCAAAGTAAAACCCAAGAGGGAAGCAGACTATTATTCAAGGGCAGAATGTGAGCAACAGAAAGACAGGAATTGCGTCTGTTCATTCTACTGATAGACTGCAGCACTGTTTGCGCGGTGCGCACAGCTGGTAGATGTTTGTTAAATGAGTCATTGGCAGGAGTGAGGAGAAAGAAGGTGAGGAGTGGGGTGTGAAGGGTCTTAGTAACATGGTTTCAAGTGCGGCTGCAGCGGTACCTGACATCACTTTATCTCTTGGCTTTTTTAGCTCTACAAACTGATAGTCTCCCCCTACCCCAAGTCCAGGGGATTGAAACAAAGGCCTTCCAATGATGTGCAAGTTCTCTACACTGTATCACCAACCTTCCTCCCTCCCTCTTTTTTGTTGTTGTTGGGTTGGTCCATTTGATTTTGGTTGTTTACTATTTTTTTTCCTAGAGTTCTGCTCTTGTTTATTACTTTGGTCCAGTTTGTTTGTTTGAATCAGAATTGTTCTAATTTTCCCAGACTAGCCTCAAACTCCCAATACTCCTGTCTTGGCCTTCTGTATCTGGAACTCAGTGATACTCCTGTCTTGGCCTCCTATATGTGGAGCTCAGTGATTCTGCTGCGTTTGTTGCTGTCCATCGAGACCCAGGCATCCTGTTTCCTGTCTCCTTAGTGCTGGGATTACCACTATGCATGCCTACCTTTCTCTGTAGGTGCTGGGGATCAAACTCAGGTCTTCAGTGTGTTTGACTAGCAGTTTGCTGACTGAGCCAGACCCCACCCACCACTGAAATAGAGTCTGCTTTCCTCAGCTTGCTTTTGTCAAGCATTTTGTTGAAGGAACAAGAAAAGTAACTCTTCCAGAGGCTGATCTCTTATTGACAAGATAAAGGCTGTTTACACACCCAAGTTGCCCTAGGCACATAGTAGCATGCACGTTTACATAAATGAGTAGTTAGGGTTAGAGCTTACACTATTACAAATCAGGCTCAGACTTTGCATGGACAACCATGATAAAGAAACACTTAATGCTCTAGAGTAAACCAGAAGCGCAAGTCCTCGGGCTGTGTCTGACACCCACAGGCTTTGCTGTTTGGACATGCACACGCATATGGCTTCCTGCGTGTCCATGATATGTGGAGGTAAAAGGCTCTTGGTGTGCCCACATCCTTGGCACCTCCATCTTTCTCCTCATCCGTGCACTGGTTTCTCCTCTGGTTCTTGCTATTTTCTAAACATCCCAGGCAGGGTCTTCAACTAGACAAGTCAGCAGTTACACTGACAATTACATGGAAAGACAGAGGTGAGCTGGACTTACTCGGTGGCCAAGGCAGTAGGTAAGTATCTGCTGTAATATTATGCAACGCGTTTAACTTGGCCTATTTCTAATTTTGCTGCAACGGAAGCCCTTATTTATGCATTCCTGCATATTTATCAGATAATTTCCCTTGGACAACCCTGCTGAAGAATCTTGACTCATAAGTAGAAATGTATTTGCCAGAAAGGTGGTTCAAGTTTGCGCAGCAGCGGCAGCAGGCTGTGAGTGCCCGGCGATCTCTGTTCTCTCAGTCCAGGTGACACTGCGGGTTTTCCATTCTCTGTTGAATATACACTGAGCTTTAATTTCAGCCATTTTGTGCTTTCAGTTCCCTTAAAATCTTTCAATCTCGTGGATGCAATTTATGACACCTCCCTTTGATCAAGACACCTCTGGGCCTTACCTATTTTATCTCCCTTTATCAAGAGATTGACAGATCTAGAGTCTGGTGATATAATCGTCTCTATTTGCATGATAGGATCTTGAACCCTGCAGCCTGTGGAGAGGAGGAAGCTCATCCTCATATGTAGAAGAACAGAAGAGCAAAGAAGGGGCAGGAAAGCATTGATCTCACCCACAAAGGCAAAATCCTCATAGTCCAACTACCCCTTAAAAGATCTATTTCTTAATAGTGTTAAAAAGTCAATCAATCCTTAGCACAAACTTCTGAGGGTTCAAACATTCAAACTAGAATAGACTGTGGAAGACAGAAACGTCTAGAGACTTCTCTCTGAGATTAGCTTCTGCAGCCATTTCTGTACAGCCAAATGTGTGTGTGTGTGGTCTAACAGAAGCTCAACATTTAAGTGAGAGCAGGTGATTTTCATTAAAACCTGTCTAACCTCTTCAGTAACCACGTCCCCCACCCCCCACCCCCAGTCTAGAGTCCCTCTGTGTTCACTGGGGGCTGGTTGTGAATGTTCATGTGCCTGATGTAGTATTTGCATATCTTCACCTCTTTACACCCTTCTACAAACTTTGAATCATCTCTAAGTTACTCACACTATAAATGGATCCTCCTGTCTCCCCTGTCACAGTGCCGCCACCTGCTTTTTATTTTTTTAATTTTCTTTGTTCTTTTTCTTTATTTTTCTCTCACACAATACATCCTGACTGCAGCCTCCCTACCATCCACTCATCTGACCCCTCCCTACCTCCTTTCTCACGCCTAGCCACTGTTCCTAGCGATAGTTGGCTAAGCACCAATCTCTGAGTATAGCAGAGTATCATTAGAAATCATTTCATTGAATTTTTTTTTTTTTTGGCCAGTCCTATTTGGTTCTACCCTAGGTCTCTGGGCCGTACAACTTTCGGTGCCTGGCCATCCAGCCAATGTTGGGCCATGCTCTGCTTTTTATATGAGTGCTGGAGAGGACTCTTGCATTTATGTATATATATTGATATAGTTGGTAGTGATTCATTTTGGTCTAGAATATTAAATGAGACCCCAGATGGTGTCTTAGAATAAAATAATATGGTAACATTGATCAAGTCCACTCATAGATGGACCGGCAGAATGGCTCATGACACAGAAGTGAGCCTCAATAATCAACACTTTTGAGCTGACCAGGGCAAGTTCTGTCATCTCTCTGGAACCTAAGGCTGGTCTAAAAGCCAATAAGTTAGCACACATAGAGAATTTAGTAATGTGGGCTGGAGAGAGGGCTGACAGGAAAGCTGAGGACCTGAGTTTGGAGTCACTACATCTATAGAAAAGATGGGCACAGAGGCGTGCAGAGACAGAAAGATCCCTGGAGCTCACTGGCCAGTCAGTGTAGCCAGTAGGTCAGCTCCAGCTTTAGTAAGAAATCCTGGCTCAGAGAACAGGGGGGAGGGGCTGTGAGTTCTTTACCAGGCCTGACGACTGACCTGAACTCAA
>CM053763.1:42551906-42619428 GCA_028658305.1 Pachyuromys duprasi
AAAGTAGCTGAACTTCGACATTCATTAACCTAATATGCTTTATTTAACTAAGCCAGACATCTTAAAAGAACCGCCAGTCTTGCAAGATTTCCAGGACTTCCTGTGTTCAGTGAGCCACTTTGCTAATTTCTGTACTTCCACTTCCTATCCAATTGTGTTAGGTAGCAACTTTATAGTATACAAACATTTAAATAAACTCAAAATGTGCATAATTACTTATTTAGTATTCCATACATTACATTTAAATTTTTTTAATTTTATTTTTATTTTATGTATATTACTATTTTGCCTGCATGTATGTCTATGTACTACCTTTATGCAGTATCTGAGGAAGCCAGAAGAGGGCATTGGGTCCTTAAGACCAGGGTTACAGATGGTTGTGAGTGACCAAGTAAGCGCCGGGAATTGAATCCAGTTCCTCTGTAAGAGCCGTATCTCCAGCCCGAGTTAAACTTCCTTAGAGATTCCTGTGACATTCCTTATGCTCTCTCTTGGGCACAGAATTTTCACTTTATTTTAAAGGTGATTACCACCACCCCTTAATTTCCATATTCTAATGGAGTATGGAAACTCTTTCCTGAAGAATAACTGTAAGAATCACAGTGATAGTTTTCAGTGTATGTGTGTCATCTTTCTGTGCTTGCATGTGCCTGTGCTAAATGGCCTGTGCATGCACATGTGGAGATCAGAGCCTGACACTGTTTTGTTTTGTTTTTTTCTCTCATTCTCCACCTTTTGAAGCAGTGTCTCTCTCTGATCTAAGAGCTCACCAGTTGCCTCGGCTGCCTAGCCAGTGGGCTCCCGGGATCCTCATGTCTTCTCCCAGTATTAGGATTACAGGCACACACTACCACAGCTGACTGTTTACATAAGGGCAAGATCAGATCCTCACACTTGAACAATGAGCACTTTGCGTGCTGAGCCCTTTCCTAGCCCAGACATAAATAAAGCAGTACTGCTGGCCTCCAAGTTCTGCTCCTGAAATCAGGAGTCCCAGGCCTGACTTCAGACAGGATTTGACCAACATGGAAATTCTCAAGCTTCAACCCAGCGCTCCCAATCAGAAACTCTGGAGGTTGGGTCAACAGCCAGGATTTGAGCAACTATCAGAGGATTCTCATGATGATAAAATTTGGGCACTTTCCTCAAAATAAGAAATTGGTGTTTTTAGGTTTTGTTCGCAAGGTCTTGCTGTGTAACTTGGAAGACCTAGAATCAGTATATAGACCAGGCTGGTCTTGAACTCAGGGAGACCCACCTGCTTCTGCTGCCTCAGTTCTGAGATTAAAAGCTTGTGCTGCTACACTTGGCTTATTACACCCTTTCTCTAGAAATAGAAAGCAAGGCTCAGAGAAACTAAAATTATTATTAACAATAATTTTATTGTTAATAATAAATAATAATTATTATTAACAATAATTATTAATTATTGGGCTGGTAAGGGCAGAAAGGAGACATGAGCCAGTTTCTTGGGATATTTTTTCCTGCACATAATTGAAGTTACCGTCTTAAATAACTCCAGGGTTGTCACCACAGCTGTCCACTTAAATGTAATACTTGAGATGCTTTACCCAATGGTCCCACACAACAGAGATGTGCCTAAGGTAGTAACAGTACACAGCCCTCTCATGAATTCTCTGCATGCTTATTTTTTTTAATTTATTCATGACAATGCTTCACAGAATAAAACAAAACACAAAAATCGACTTGGCTTCCAACTCTCATCATTAAAAAACATCCATGATGCTCTTTCTGCTGTCACAATGGACTCAAATTCCTATAGCAGAAAAGTGCAAATACCCCCAACGTTCATCAGAAGGGTGTGGTTGTCCCGCTGCTTAGATGCACTCAAAATGGTCCAGCGTTTGACATACTATCGTAGGCTCTCCTACAACACAGCCTCTAACAAAACTAGGTTGTCTCAAACCCCTGGCAACAGGATCGCTTACCTGTATACGAAGAAGGTTGGAAAAACACCTAAATTTGCATGCGGGCAGACTGTGAGGGGATCGTGCTGTGAGGCCTAAAGTCCTTATGAGATTGTCTAAGACAAAGAAGCACGCCAGCAGCTGTGGTGGTTCCATGTGTGCCAAGCGTGTGTGCGACAGGATCAAGTGTGCTTTCCTTACAGAGGAGCAGAGAATCGTTATGAAAGTGATGAAGGCACAGAGGCAGGAAGCAAACTAAATATGCAGCTTTTTTAAGTAATAAAAGTCAAGCCTTGGTCTACGGTTCTGTTATGTGATTTGTTTTGGTATTTGAGGACTAATTTAGAACTGGTTGCTTTCTCTAGGTGAAGCAATGGCTGGAGGCCATTGGCTACTAGACTTGTGGGTAGTTCCTCTCTGATTGGGAGTGGTTTGGGAATGGTCCTGTTCAAAGCCTTGATGATCATTTCATAGTAATCTTTATTATACCACCAAACCAGAAACCACCAGCTTTAGGCTGTTTACAATGAAATCTTTTAAACTAAATTTAAATCTTTGTAAAGCTGATTAGTGTGGGGACGTTGAGCAGCTATAAAAACCCTGAGTTGACTTTCAGATTGTGATTTTTCATTGAATTTTAGTCCAGGTTAAGACATTAAAATATGGACTTTAAAAAAAAAAAGAAGGGTGTTGTTAATCAAAATGCACCAACCAAAATATATCTAACCATATTTGTTTACATTTATTATGTATTACATAATCATAAACTTGTTATCATCCCATCCTCTATAATCAATCATGGACTGTTATCAAAAAAGCTTGTTGTAATTTTAGCCTAAGCTACCTCAACATAAACTGCCTGACTTCATCTCACTCGGTGGGGCTGAGTTTTCCTTCATGACTTGAAGCACTGTGTCTGGATTCTAGCGCTCTAGGAGCACATAGGAAGCTGCTTTCCGGTCTACATTTCAGGATTTTACAGAACGCTTAATGAAGCTCCCAGGTCTCCTTTTGTCCCTGAAAACAGAAGGAAAGTTTACAAGAAGTATGTCCAGCAGCTGTTTGCAACCTGTGAGTTGCGACTCTTTTTGGGGGTAGAATAACCGTTTCACAGAGGTCGCCTAGGATCATTGGAAAACACAAATATTTATGGTATGATTCATTACCAGTAGCAAACTTACAGTCGTGAAGTGGCAATGAAATGATTTTATGGTTGGAGGTCAGCACAGCATGGGGAACTGTATTAGAGGATCACAGCATCAGGAAGGATGAGAACCACCCATGTAGAGCTATCAGGGAGGGGTTTTCTGTCCAACACTAACCCCTCCGTTGCTCTACCAGTATCTCCCTCTTTCCAGATGTTAAAATCCAAAGTCCTCTAGGAAGCTGCTCATCAGAGCCGGAAGCTCTCCACATAAGATGTAGACAAATTGCTCTCCACATTGGTTTGTCCAGCCCCTAACTCCCATCTCTTAAAACTATTGAAATGAGCAAATGCCCACTAGGCAATTAATGAGCTATGAAATACCTTCACCTTTGAGCTCCTTCTCTTTTTCAGAGAGGACCTCCCAATTCACCATGTTCTGGAAAAAGTGAAAAGATGAGCTACAGAGAGACAGAGAGAGAGAGAGAGAAAAAAAAGTTTAACTATGCTTAGTGAGATGAGCAATGGTGAATTCATTTAACAGGGATGTTAAAAATATTTAAAATAAGAGAGTAAGAGGGGCTGCTAAATACTAAAAGCAAGATGTGTAATTTCTGTAATACATAAAATGTTGAGTGACTCACATAGGAAGTTTTAAAAGGTGTAGGAAGCAGGATATGGACTCCGGAGTTGTGCATGGGTTGGTAACTCTGGGAAATACCCACAGCACAGCCTGTACTTTGACCTGAGATGAAAAAGAGAAGAAGAAGCAAAGAAAGAGGACAGATGAAGAGGACACAATAACCATAGCTGTATTTGGTTGGCTGAAACAACCCAGTTTTGACATCTTGCCATCTTTTTAAAAGCAGGATTATTTAATGTAATTACTGTGCTGATTAATTTCCATTGTCAACTTGATTGGATTAAGAAACTCCTAGAACATTAATGAGGCACTCCTTTGGGTGTGCCTGTAATGGAGAAAGGACGGAAGAACCTAGTGAGAGTAAAAGGAGAGAGCTGTGCAAGACAGCATTCTGCTCTGCTTGTGAACCCACCATGCTGCAAGCAAAGTCCCACCACTTCAGCTATGATCCTCCCCTGTCATGAGGCCTGTGAGTGGCAGTGGGCTCCAACCGTTAGGAGCCACAATAAATCCTTCCTCCCCCAGGTCGCTTTTGACAGGTGTATGGTCACAGCAACAGGGAAACAACAAATGCAAACACTAACTAGTGTTACTAGTGGAGAATTCACAAAAAAATTCCGAAGGCTGGGACTCTGGAGCTGGAGAGCTGGTCCAGCGTTTCTGAGCACGGGCTGCTCTTCCAGAGGACTCAGTTTAGATTCCCAGCACCTACCATGGCAGCTCACAACCATCTGTAACACCAGTTCCAGGGGACCTGATATCCTTTCTGGCCTCTGCACACAGGTGGTGAACAGACATACATGCAAACAAAACACCCATACACATAAAACATAATTTAAAAAAATTTAAAAAAGAATGTGGAGGCTTTGAGACAGGTTCACTCTGATCAGCACTTCAGTTTGGCTCCCAGGGGCTTGCCGGTATCGATAACTTCTCCACAGTGACGGTGCATTATCTGTACAAACCCATAAAGATAAAGGAAGAGAGAGAAAAGTAGCTCTTCTGGGGCTTGTTCTCTTTGGAGGAGGCAGGGTCTCTCTGTGTAATCAAGCCTGGGAACTCACTCTCTAAACTAGGATGGCCTCCAACTTCAGGTCCCCCACTCGGCTTCTTGAGTTCCATACAAACATGCCTCAACACACCAAGCTAAGAGCTGGATCTGATCTTCCCCCACAATTCCCCAGCCCACTGTCAAGCCTGTTCAGCTAATGGAAACTGGGTTCTGTTTTCCAATCTCCCGTAACTTCTTGGTAATGAAGAAACCGCCAACAGAAGACACTATAGTTCTTGGAACTGACAGGCTTTTTATGTTGTTTTATTATTCTTTTTTTTTTCTTAAACCGTATTTGCTAAGCGACGTCAGTTACCTTTTCTTCTAATTCTCTCTGTTCTTATAAATGGAGTTAATAATTATATCAAATTCCAGGGTGTGTGATGTTACACATTTATTGGCATTCCAGTGTGGTGAGTGAGCAAGCAGCATTTATCATTGCGTTCAGTCTTTTCCTTTTAATTCCTTGCTCTCTCAGATTCACTTTCCCACAAATTAAGACTTGTTTATTGCTAACTTAATATAATCTTCCCCGGCAATTGCAGTTTTTCAACTGTCTCTGCAGGTGGTAACCACCACTAGTGAACCGTTCATGGTGGAGCTGCAAAGGCTTAGAAAATATCAGACTTAGCTATTCAAAGCGAAGGCACAATTAGACATCTAAAAATAAGCCAACAGTTGAAAATAACACACTAGACAGGCCTTAAAAAACTGGCCAGTTATTTAACATTTATTTAGTTCCCACTGCTCTGAGTGACTGTGTAAAGCCTTGGGTGGCAATGGTGACTAAGAAGGGCCTGTGCTCTTGATATGCTCTCACTTTAGTAGGGATGAGGAACTAAGAAGACAATGTTAATGTACAGGCAACATGGGTAGGAGGGCACTGCAAAGTCCCAGTTCTACCCGAGGCCAGTACCGGGCACTTTCTCTTTTGTCTTGAAGACAGACTTGGGACTCTCAGAAGCACGTTTCCTCAGCAGGCAGGCGAGGTGAGGAGTGCTACAGGAGCTCTTAGTCCAGTAATCAAGGCATTTCAGCCACAGCACGGGTTGTGGAGCACTTTGAGAGAAGGCATTCATAAAACTGTGCAAATATCAAAGACAGAACCATTGGTTTTTGCGGGGTGGGGAGTAGAGTGGTCAGTGAAGAGTAGGGCGGTAGAAAACATGTGACCTTGGGGCGCCAATTAAAGGGAGAATAAAGATTCGCCAGGCTTCGAAAGAGAGACTGAAAACCGAGCATTTCCAGGGAAAGAGGGAACTCTGAGGTGAGCTTTGAAGGCACAATGGGGAACATTCTTGAGTATGTAACTATATATGGGTGGGAGGCCAGAGGTAATTAGAAAACTGGGCTCCGCCATATGATGAAGGGGATCACATGCTAAGTAAGGAATTCTCACTGGAGCATTTCTTGAGGGCCGTGGGGAATGGAAGGTCTTTAATTCTCTAAGTGGTGCGATCAGAACTCTCTGTAGAAGGCTGACTAATTTGCAATTGTGCAACGTCATTCTAGACTGAAGCACTGGAATGAAGGACAAAGGGCAGAAGAAAACTTCTCACGCGGTAGAAATGAGAGGAAATAAGAGAGAGGATGGTCACACCACTTTTGAGGATGACGGATTCTGAGAGGGCCAGGAAAACAGGAGAACACATGTATAACAGTAATTCACGGGAAGGGATTGTGCTATTCAAGTGTGTTGAATTTTGAGGAGCCTCTTGGGAGAATTACTATGATCTGTTGGAGATAAAGATCTGGAGAAACAGTCAGGTCCAAGTCCCAGGAGTGGGTAAGCTAGCCTAGAGTGAGGGAGAAAAGAAAAAATGAATTACCTAGAAAATTAGCTTCTAAGGGGTGGGTAAAAGGAGTGAAATTAGGAGAGATAGAAAACAGATCCGAGGGTGTTGTGAGACAAAACTTTTCCTGGGTGATGGCACACACATGTCTACTCACCCCAAATAGGGAAAGCACGACAGACCACTACAGGAATCCAACTCAGCTAGCCAATGAGTTTTATTGGGGTTACTTATAAGAATATGGGTGAGGAATTACTAACAGGAATGCCACAAAGACAGCTGCATCACCAAAGCTCCCACCAGCATGAATGTCAGACACTCACAAAGCTGGGAACCCAGAGCTCGCTCGGAGAGTGTCCTTCCAAGCGGCTCAGTTGGGGTCTCAACCTGTTCCAGGCAGCTTGACTGGCTTCTGCTGGCCCTGGAGTCTTCAGCTTCCACCTGAAGGGGACTCTCAGCTTTTAGGGCAGGGAGGGAAGAGCCTAGTAAATCCAGTCAGTTCCAGAGACTTCCTGAAGCCAGTTTGAATAGTTTCCCTTCCTGCTTAAGGAGCTTCCTGCAGGATGGAATGCCTTTTAACTGAGATGAAACTGTTATACAACAAAGAGTGACTAGGAAAAACAAAAGTAAAATCAAACTTAGAAAAGATTTTTTTTGATGGACAAATGAGTAATCATTATCAACAAATGGAACAAAGAGGCAAACAGAACTGACTGGTGACAACTATTGGTAGCAAATGAATGTTCCAACCTTCTTTAGAGAGAGTAGTGACATGGTGACAGAAATTAGGTAGGGGTGGGTTAAAGTGTCAACAGAAACCCACAAGTGGACTAAATCATGGAAAATTCTTCTTAAGAACCTGACTGAAAACAGATGAGGTGCATGCCTTTAGTCCTAGCACTTGGGAAGCAGAGGCAGGAGGATCTCTGAGTTCAAGGCCAGCCTGGTCTACTGAGCAAGTTCCAGGACAGTAGGGCTACACAGAGAAACCTTGTTTTGAAACAAACAAACAATAATAATAACAAATAAGTCTATTAGTTAATTAATTAGCCCAGCAACAGAAGATTCTGAAGTAACAAAAAATGGCTGTTTTAGTTGGTTACTGCTCTTAATTTATTTTTTGCTTCCCACTTATGGAAAGCCAGAAAAGAAAGGATAAGCCAAAAACCTGAGTGTGGGGTAGACAGCTGCAGAAGTCAGCTGCGTTTTAGTAAGCAGGAGAAATCTTTCTTATAAGGCACTGGCATAATAGGTAAGACCAGGTTTAAGTCTGGAAGTGCAAAGACGACAGGGAAAGTGAACTCAGAGGACTTCATAGGACCTCTGCTTTCTTTGAGAAGCAACAGACAAGAAATCCCTGAAAGTCAAAAGAGAAAGTGTGCTGAGAGAATGTGGTTAATAAATACCACTGCCTTGTTTGCCCCTTTAAAAGCATCGCTTCACTCTCTTTAGGGAGATAACAAAAGTCTTATCTCAAGAAAAGACAGTTCAATATGGCAGTGGAAAACTCAGGCTATAGGCTTCCAGATATAGGGACTATGTATAGCATAACCGATGTAGCTACTTGCACAGCTTTCCTCAGCTGTTGGGACACAACAACCCCTTCAGATAACTTTGTTTTTATGCAACTCCGGTGTAAATACAGTGTACAGGATTTTTAATTTATTTGGGGTAAAATATTTTAGTACTTGGTACATACCCCATGAAACAAAAACACTAAACATCTCAGGCTTTTTTCTAGGCTATAACAAATGTAAAGCCTAGTGAAGAGCTTACACATCTCTCCAGCCTTGTTAGAAAACCAAATCACTGATTATCTGCTCTGCTGTGTGCTGCCTGGATGCCACGAACAAATGAGCCAGACACAATAAAAGAAAGACATCAATGAGATAAACTATCACTTAGAAAGAATTAAGACAGCCATATTGTATGGTCACCATCAGTTCATCACCCTCCTCTCTGGTGTCTCCCCTCTCCTGAGGTTACTTAATCTCATTGAAACAGGACAGCCAGCCTAATTGATACAGAAAACAGAAAAACAAAAGCTCTTTGATCTCCTATCAAGCAGAGTCAGGCTGGGAAAAGGGTTCTGCAAGAAGAAAATCTTACCAAGGAGGATGGGAGGAAAAAGGGGGAACAGTGACATTTTATTTTGAAATTTCATGAATTTGGTTTACACAAACAAGAGCTGAAAACTAATATATTCAACCCAATAAGCAAATGGGGTTTGTTGGCTCTTGGTGGTGGAATACAGGATATTGAAGTCCTGAAGCCTCTCAGACCATCAGCGTCTTACAAAAAGACCTCATGACACCTTTTGACATTTACCTGTAAAGAACAGGGGTAAGCATCAGTCTTTACTGGTGTCATCTATTCCATGGATTGCCCCACTAAAGAACTTCTCTGGAAAGGACTTGTTATAGTGTGATTTAAGTGGTATTTTTATATGCCTTGAAATAGGCAGTTATTAGCGGAAAACAAAAACAAAAACAAAAAACAAACAAATTTGGCTCTCCACTAATCAGAATATCTGTATCTATGAAGTTATCCAACCTTTATTCAGATGTTAGGAAAAGCATGGAAATGTATATTCTGCATCTTAATGCAAAAGGCAAGTCAGTAATTACATCAGTGATAGTTGACGCACTTAACATAATGATGCTTTCAGAGAGCCAGCCAAGACAATGGCTTCACGAAGTGGGTGCTGGGTTTCTGAAATAAGCCACAAGCACTTTACATACAGAATTATCTCTCTAACCCCTGTTGACATTTTAAAGGTTTGGGAAGTAGGAAGAGATACTTCAAAAGTAGTGTCAGGAAGAAATTGAGTCAATATACAAAACATCTTTTTCTTGTCAGAGGCAGTATTAAAATGAAAAAATAAATAACAGCAAGTAACAACATTGGTGTGAATCAATCTGGAAAAATGTAGTTGTCTGATGATACACATTAGAGAAATGTCTTATGGATAAATTTTGGTCCTTTGGAGATCTTTCTTTCAATAATTTCAAAGTCCAAACTTCTGCTAGTGAGAGAGATCAGCAGGTAAAATCACTTGACACGCAAGCCTAAAAGCCTGAGTTTCATGTCTGGAATTCATGGCGGGTGGACAGAACTGACTCCTGAAAGTCTGTCCTGTATTCTCCACACCATGAAGGCCACACACACACACACACACATACACACACACACACACACATCATATACTCACTCATAATAACTGTTAAATAAAAGACAAGACCCCTTTCTACCTTTTTCAGAGAATACATGCCAGGCACCATGGCGCATGCCTGTAATCCCAACACTCGGGAGGCAGAGGGATGCAGATCTCTGTGAGTTCGAGGCCGGCCTGGTCTACAAAGTGAGTCCAGGATAACCAGAGCTACAGAGAGAAATCCTGTCTTGAAAACAAATGAAACAAAAGAGACTACACGTTCTCTTTCTTCATCATCATACCTATCAACTGCAAACATCATAATCCATAAAGTTTAATCCATATACCTGTCATCCAGATACCCGAAAATCCTTCAACTCTACCACACTTTGGTGTTTAATAGCAAGATCACTTGTATGTAATTAGTGAAAGTCGTTTGAAATGTCCATTCTCAGGCACAGCCTGTGTCTCCTGCTGCACCCCTCCACTTTGTCTCCTCCTCCTGTTTCCTGCTCACCAACTTCAAGGGGCGATGACTCTGTCATTACCTAATTCTTCTATGAACTCCCTGCCCATTCGGATGCAGTGGCTCCAGTGGCATCTTTGGGATCTGCTATGCCAGCAGGCAGACTCACCTCACGGTCTGCCCAGTTTCTTCTGTTTATATGCAAGGGCATTGTTGGAGAAGACTTGGATCCATTCTGGCTCACTGTAACACACTAGCTAGCTTCTGCTTCCACGGTGCTGGAAACACCGACCCCAGACCCATGATTCATTTCTCTAAACACTGTTGCCCATGCACTTCAAAGCCTTTCTATCCTTCCTCTACTGTTCATGGCAAAAAAATTTCCCAAAGTAGTAGACTGTAGCTGGTTTCTCCTCCCTTTTGCTTTCAGTATGTATCTGCTGCTGAGTACCCCTCACTTTGCATCTGGCTGAAAGACACGGTTATCCTGGTTATCCAACTTCTAATTCTGCACTTTTGAGAGCTTCCTAGAAACTCCACATCACATTAATAATTTATGGCAAGCTTGGGTGCTCATTCCTATTCAAGTAACCTGCATGTCACTTCCAACTTAATTCTATTTAAAAGAAGTCAATGGAGGAGGAAAAAAGGATCCTCAACAACCAACCCAAGACTTCTGTGGTGGAAAACAACTTTCTCTTTCTTCTACTCCTGCTGCTACAGTTTCTAGTCTTTGGCTTTTCTATTAATTTCCCAGCATATATTTTTCTAGAGTTTTTTTGAACATCAAACCAAGTATATCACTCCAACTGAAGGGGTTGGGTAGAACAGCTCAGCGCTTAGGAACATTTGCTATTCTTGTAGGTGACCCAGGTTCAATTATTAGCACCATATGGCCACTGCAACTGTAAATCAGGATCCAGAGGCTCTAATGTCTTATATAGACATACACAAATAAAATAATGCACAAATACAAATAAATAAGAATAAAATCTTTAAGACTACTCCAACCAGAAAAAAACTCTCTATATACAATGTTTTTAAAGACCATAGTTACATTAATATTCCTTTAATATACTGTGAACCACATTACATGTGGATGAAATCAGAAGGAGGGAGGCAAACATTACCACCTCCAACCACCCCGATTATAGGCATTCCATTCGGATTCTTACAGCCTAATAATGGCTAGTGTGCTTTTTGTGTTTTTCAGCTAACCAAGCTCTTTATGGCGGTGTAAAAAAAAAAGTCATCTCCCACATTGTTCTATATGCTTTCTTACACGTGGTTTCTATTATGTATATAGTTTTATATTTTCCTATGGTCTTATTTAAAGGATGTGTTTATAAATTGTAAATTCTGTTTTTCTGGTTTCTTCACCTATGATTTCCTTCCCTTGTAATGTGAATGGATTCCAGGAAACCCAGAAACAGTATCTAACAAGCTCTGAGCAGAGGAAGGCGCAGAATGGCAAACAAATATTTTCCACTGTTGGTTTAGGGAGATATTCGATCTTTCAATGTGCTCAACAAATGGGTTTAATAGTGCACATTTCAGTATGAAACAGCTCACAACAGAAACATTTGTAACTCAGCCCACTTATCCTGGGAATTATACAACATGGACCATTTTCAATAACTCTTTTCCTATTAATGATTTCCTCCTGCTTAAACAATAGAGATGCACACGCCAATTTTGTCGAGAAATGTAGTGTGTTGAGATACAAATGTAGTAAAGACAAAATAAAAAAGAAAACATCTTCATCACTTTAGATGGGTGGTATAGTGTCTTTCTCAAGGTAATGTAGCTGTCTGAAAGCTTCCCAACCCAAATATAAAGCTGCCTTTTATTCAGAATCTATACAAATATGTAACTTGAAGAAACATTTATTTTAAAGGCATGGCAAAGTACAGGAAGACCAAAACAAAAACACAAGTTTATTCTTTGAAGACCAGTTGGTTTCTTTCAGTTTTATTTCTTAAGGAAGTTGAAGTGCTTTTTTCTACGCAAAAATATTCCTGTGTTTAATATAACTTTGCGTTTGGATTTATGTTCTAATGTGTCAATTTGTATAGCTTACACAGATAATAACTTTTACTTAATAAAACCATTTGGCTACATAAAAGATATTCAAACATTCTGAATGTATGTATGTATGTATGTATGTATGTGTGTCATCAGTTTAACCAATGACCATTTTCTTCTATTTAGTAAATAGATATCATTAAAAGCCTAGAACATGTGTAGTACAGAGGTAAGGGTTAGTTCCCCCAAGGAAAAAGTTGACATAATTCCTTATGATTATGATTGATACAGAAAGGTACCACAAAGAGATGTCACAAATACAGACAATATAGATTTGTGATAATTATCTATTTGTATTAATAACTGAAAACTTAGAGCCTTGAACTATGTTTTACAAAGTGCCTGAATCTCCATTCAGGGAAAAGGCTCAGTAGGCAAAATGCTTGCTATACGAAGACCTCAGTTCTGTCCCTAGCAATCACCTTTTAAAAATCTGGGCACAGGAGCACACATATGTAAGCCCAGCATTCAGAAGGTAGAGACAGGAGGACTGGTGAGGCTTGCTGAATAGCTAGTCTAGCCAAATAAGTGAGTTCCAGAGTCAGTGAGACTCTATCATAGGACAAGGCAGAGAGATTAACCTCTGGCTTCTCAGACATGAGTATGGATATGAACACAGCACACATACACCATACCCCCCCACACACAAGTACTTGAATACAATCACATTAAGGCACCACTACTTTTAATTTGGGAGACAGAAGCAGGTGGATCTCTGTGAGTTCAAGCCCATCCTGGTCTACAGAGTGAGTTCTAGGACAGCAGAGGGCTACACAGAGAAACCCTCTCTCAAAAAACCAAACTGAACCAAAAAACCCTCACCACCTTTAAACTGTGGTTTAAGGCGTTGTGCTTTCAGGGCTCTTTAACTATGTTTGTCTAATTCCTAGGAAGCAAAAATCCACCGAGCATTGATTTCCTGGGCATGTGTTATAAGGAACATACATGGTTTCTCCAGCCAAGGAAGTTCTGATATAATAAAAAAAATAAGGAAAAACCATTTCCACTGAGCATGGCTTTTACTCCCTCCTACATTCTCATCATTGACCTTGAATATCATTAGTCATTAAAGCAATAGCAGTATTTCACGGATGCTCCTAAGGATAAGCACGACAATTGGTTATGGTAAATTTCGCAGTTAGCCCATGATTGTTGATAAGACAAGGCAGTTGCTTCTGATATAACCCACATATGGGCCCAAAGTGCTGAGGAGGCATTTCTGATTACCTTGATAAGCAGGTTTTGATGAAGGGCCTCTGCACTCTGCAGAACAAAATTTTATTCGGGAAGTGAGAGCTGCTAAGGACATGCTTCTGAAGGTTACGGCGGGCCTAGCGGGTCATTTCCCTCTACAAGTTTGCCAGTGACGTCTCTACGAAGCAGTAAGAGGGAAGGGGGGGGGAGCACCACTGTGTCACAGACTGGAGAGAAGAAGTACAGAGAAGAAAAGGCAGAGTCTACAGAAGGAAGGGAGGGAGGGACAGAGAGAGGAAAGAAAGGAGCCAGCGTAGAACACTGTGCTCAGAAAGTGTGGTGGCTGCAGCCGCCGGACACGGAGTACCACGCAGTAAATCCTGGGCAAGGTGCCTGGAACACAGACAGTAGATTGTTAAGAACTGGCCGCTGTTGGGGGGTGGGGTTGGGAGGTGACTATGCTCATCCTTAGCGTGTGCCTTCTACGTACTGTCTTGTAGATGCCTCGCATGACTCATACAAAGAAACAGTGAAGCTGCTTACCCAAGGGCATAAAGCTAAGTAGTGACAGAGCCTGGATTTGAACCACCGCAATCAGGCTGCGGTCTCTACTCTTGACGGCTCTCATGAAGCATGCAAAAACCTGGAATGGAAAGGTGGTGAACTGAATCTGACCTCCTCTAGCTTCTAAAGTTCCCCACACTTCATATAAGGAGAGGTAAAGATTTAAATAAATTTACATTTCACACACACATTCCAGTGTAGCATTGATTTCAATTAATGGAGTCACCTGCTCTATAGTTTTAGTCATTCTAGACTTAATTTCATCCCTGGAACATGAAACAAAGTACCCTTAAGGAGGTCACCTAACCACCCCAGTGATATTTAAGGCATTGTAAGGAAATTCATTGGACGTAAAATATGTAGCTATCTGGAGATTATACTAAGGTTCATACCACAGCTATAATAAACTACCCAGTTTATTATAATAAACCCAGTTGATGGCCAGCTACCCAAAAAGACTTTCAATAAACAGGAAGAGAGTTTATTTATTCATTTACTCAACAAATATTTATCTAGAGCCCACAATGTGCCAGAAATTAGTTTCAGTGATACAAGAGTATTTACAGCAAAAACCCTGTCTTCAGAGTGCAGTCTAGAGAGGCAGGTGGAGGCAGATATGAAACAAATAACATATGTAAGCCTGTTAGTGTGTCAGATAATGATAAGTGCCAGGAAAAAAAATAAGCTTAAGTAAGATGGCGTGGATGCAATTTATGTGCGGTGGCCAGAGGATGTCTCTCTGATGCCTGTGTGTGTGCACAGGAGCACACGCAGCCCTAGGCGTGTCTGCACCTGTGCTGCTGAGAATGGGACTCCAGAACCTGGCAGATGCCAGGCAAGCTCCTGGCTGCTGCTGCACCATCCCTGTTCTGAGTGAAGCCCAAAGGAAACCTGCCTGGCAGATGTGCAGGTGAAGAGGATTTCAGTCTGAAGAAACAGCGAGCACAAAGGCTCAAGGGCATGATGTTTGACAGGCAGGAAGGTGGCTCCTGTAGATCCAAGTAATACATGCGTGGAAGGGGACAGAAAGAATGAGAGCAGTGGTGAAATAGGCTTAGGACAGGTAGGGTCCACAGAAGGGACTTCAGTGCTGCTCCAAAACAAAACAAAATGAAACAAAACAATAACGACAAAGACAGAATGAAAACTTGGTTGCTAGGCTTTGGAGTAAGTAAACAAAGAATGCAGTTTGTAACTTAACAGCATGGATGGAAGCAAGAGAAGCAGGCTGGGGAGAAGCCCAAGATTATGTGGGGTGCATTAGGTTTGAGACGGGTATCATTTACATAGAACTATCAAGCAGGCTGCTGCTCCCATCAGTTTAAGTGGAAATACACATTTTGGAGCATTAACATGTACATGCAATTAGAAAGTGCATAACTCAGAAGGAAAGAACATTGCGGCAACCAAGAGGGGAGGCAGTGCTGGAGACTTAAAAGGAGAGGAGAGAGTGTGAAACAGTTTTCCAGAAAGCTGGAGCGAGATTGGAGCTGCTCCCCGCAGGCAGTCTTGCTGCCTTCAGGTTCTGGGTGGTTCTAGAAAGCCGCTCTCGTAAACAGTGAGGACCTCGTGAGTAGGGTGGCTCTGAAGGGCAAAACTCAGTTTCACACAGGTCGGTGTCAAACAGTAGCTGTGCAGAGGTGATAGAGGGGCGCTGAGGAAGGTAAGAGAAGGGGCGGGGCGGTAGCTTGGCGGCAGGATGCTGACCTAGTGGACACGACATCCTAGGTCAGTCCTAGTCGGAGAATGGGGAGAGGACACACACCCGTGGGGGCCTCAGCCCCCAGCACCTGGTCAAGGTGATCAAGCAACAGTGCTGGGTTAGCCACAGTGTTGTTTCTAACAGCGGCCCAGAACAAGTGGAAGCAGGGACGTGCTCCTGACTAACGGGAAGTCGAGCAGAAAAGCCAGGAGTGAAGGGTAGCAGGGTGAGAAGGGCTCACAGGTTCCTTCTGAAGAGGAACAAAGTCAGCAGGTAGAAAAATAAGAGCAGGTAAGGGAAAGGAGAATGCAGACAGTCAATACTAGGCTAGGGTGGAAGTGATGGATTCTATAAGAATAATGGAAAGCCATTCTTGTTAATCTGTGACTAACAGAGGGGGTAGTTTTGTTTTGTGTTTTGTTTGTTTGTTATGCAAGAGAATGAGTCTGCAGAACAATTCCTCTATTGACTGTTGAGTCTTACAAGGTACCTCCATGTTGGGCAAGGCCAGGAGGAAAAGCTGGCATCGCAGGACAAAAAAAAAAAAAAAAAAAACCATCAAACTAAGGTGTAGTATAAGTCATGGGACATGTCAGTTAATCAAGGAAGAATCTGTGCAGAAGACTGGAGAGCAGCATTGGAAGCGCAGAAACAGAGACCAACTGCCTGGTGACGGTGTTGGACATTCCATCCATGATCACTGCTCCAAGGATCAACTTCTCTCTTCCAAATCTTAAGTCAGTTTTGGCTTAATAGTCAACTTTAAGCTTTGTTCTCTTTGTTCTCTTCACTTCAGAGTCAGACTGAGTCAGCCTCATGAACCTTCCTTCACCATTCTTTCGTGCTCCTGAGGAGGGAGGCCACCATGGTTCAATGCAGAAGTCGGGGGATGGGAGGGTTGCATCAACAAAATGGAGCCCTTTTAGCTACCTGCCATAGCATGCAATCTGGGACAGGAAAGAAAGGTGTGTCCCAGAAGAGTGGCTCACCTCTGAGGAGGAAATGATCTGAAGGCATCTATGTGTCCTGTGCCGTTAAATCTTCCAGTCAATTGATGCATTGTTCACTGATTCTAGCCTAAGACTTAACCAAAAAAAAAACTAACGTTGCCAGAACTCGCCCACAAAGAGCCTATCATCTTTGATACGCTGATGTGTACGGTTCTATACATTCACAGCCTCTCAGTTGAGAACAGACAGCCAGAAGGAACTGTGTGGTAAAGGCACCAACAGCCCACCGGTAGAGAATGGGTGCTGTGAGGAAATGGGCTGATGAAGAGCCACTAAGCATCGAAGACAGAATCCGAGGAATAGGAAATATACCAGAAACTTTAAGAGGCAAGAGAGGAATGGAATGAGCTAGCCTACTCACCCCCACCTCCACACTGCCCCTTTGGAGCATTTTTAGGAGAGTACAAAATAGGACATACAGTGCTGTAGGCTAGGCCAGGAAGATAGAACAAAGGCTAAGAAGAAGAGGCTGACACATGATAAACCAGAAACAGTCAAGCTTCAAACAGGAACAGTGGGTGATGGCACGGGGCCTGTGGAGGAGCCCTTTCGGGGAGGCAATAAAGTGCAGTGATTTCAGGACAAATATCAGTAAATATCTGGGCTACATCTAGACAGAAAGATCCCAATAGGGAGTCCTCAGGCCACCTCAGTGCTGTCAGAAAAATCAAGACTGGAGCATGCAGAGGGACAAAGGAAGAAGTGCAGACAGGGGGCTGGAGAGACGGCTCAGAGCTTAAGAGCACTGGCTGCTCTTCTAGAGATCCTGAGCTTGAGTTCAATTCTCAGCAACTGATTGGTGGCTCCCAGCCATCTATAATGAGATCTGGTGTCCTCTTCTGGTGTGCAGGGTACCTGCAAACAGAACACTGTATACATAATAATAAATAAATAAATCTTAAAAAGAAAAAATTGAGACAGGAGGAGTACTGAGGGAAAATCTGAACAAAAAAATAAAAGTCTCTGTGTGACCATCACTGTCTCGTCCATTCCTCACGTGCCTAGACACAATGGAGGTTTTTCCAAGGCCCGAGTTAATTTAGGTGTGTTCTGTTCTAGAGTGCTCCTCCTGCAATGAACAGAGCTCCAATCTGGCTAAAAAATAATTTCTAAGAAATAGTTAGCTGACGCTAGAAAAAAAAATGAATTGCAACAGGATTTAGGACAGGGATATTGGTTGTATCCTAATGCTTATCAGCTCTCTGATAAACACAAAATACCCTTGGTAGGTGTGTCCCTGATTCTTGGGCCAGCTTACTATGGCAGGTTGCAGTATGTTTACCTTATGGGTGAAGGAAACTGGGGGTCTGAGAAGTCACACGGCGGAGATGGAGGCAGACTTCCAGTCCCTGACCATCAGTTCTAAAGTCTTCCATTTCCCTCCCTTTGTTCACCTGAGGAAGACCCTAGAGCAGGTACATGGCTGATGGGGAGGAAAACAGGAACATGGAGGCATAGCTACTTCCTTTACACCTTCTAAAAGTGGCTTCTAAGCAGCTTTTCTAGGAGTCCCTGGTCTGGACGACCAATGCTTGTGTGACTCACGACTGCCTGGCTGCCCTCCCTACCCACCTCCTCACAGACTCTCTGAAGGCTCACTGCCACCAAATGCTTTTAATAGTCTGCATATGCCATGTCCCCCAACATTGTGTGTGTTTCATGATGCTCACCTGAGGTCTCTAATCCTCCATACCCTGAGTTCTAGGTGTGCTACTGCTATTTATCATGTTTTATTAGTGATTGCTGATTCATTTACCACACTTAATTTTAGACAAAATCGTTAAAGGTTGCCTTCTCTTTCTCCTTCATCAGTGAAAACACTAGCACCCCAAAGTTTTTCTAGAAGTCTTGATCTCTCTTTTGTCTTTACAACCTAGACACTTCACTCAAAGGGGACACAATATAATTTGCACTTGAAATTCAGGCACCCCTCTTCATTGCTGACATCAGAGCTTCATCCTCTGCTGTTACTAGTCTTCAGAGAATTTGTTAAAAAAAAAAAAAAAAACAGATGTGGAATGATGGTGTCATGTATTGGCACACTGGAGAGGAACACAGTGTTTTCAAGCCACATCAGCTGAAGAAATCATTCTGTCTACCATCTTTTATTAACAAAAATCTGAAGGCTGGAGGGTGTTAAGTGTGGTTAACTCCAGACTGAATTGTGGTCAATTCTAGATTTAATTTCAGGTATACTGAATCCCAGACCTACATCACAGTTCTGTACCTTCTCTTCCAAACTATTTGTTTCTTTACTTCCTCTCTCCCAACTATTTTCATTTTATCTTTCTGAATGGTTAGCCAAACCAGCTTGATAGATGAAGACAATGAAGGTCAGAAAGGTTAAATGACTGGCCCCTAAGGGTACAGTGACAATTACTGAGGAAGGAAGATTTAGGAATAAAAACAGATGGCTGCTGACTTAGAAGTCAAGGATTCTGCAGTTTTGGATTCTCTATAGTCGTGTTACTGGCAAATAAAATTATCAGTACTTGCAGGTTCTGAGCTATACAGTAGTTGATTTACCTTACGGTTTTAACATTAGCTTTTCCAAATAAAATCAATTTGGTTGCAATTCTGAGGGACAGAGAGAATCTGGAGACATTTATCTAAACACATTATCTTTTAGACAAGAATGTTTCAGTGACCAATACCTGCAAGTTACCAGTCTTTCCCCAAGTCGCCGCAGGACTTCTCTGTGTAAGAACCTAGTGTTGGTTCCCGGTGCTTCAAACGACTTTGCAGGTGTTTCACAGATGTTCCAGCCTGGTTTGTGCCTGTTTGATTTGGTAACAAGCATTTGGATATTCTAGCAGTCTTTGTGGTAAAAATTAGAGCATCAGGTTTTTAGTGGCTTCAAGGGGTTGAATCAAAAAAATGGTATCTTCCAAGTGAGGGAATGGTGAGGTTTTCAGGAAGAGCTAAGCTTTAAAGGGTGACAAGACTCAGGGAAGAGGGCTAAAAAGGGAAGGGACTGCAGACACGGAAGACAGAGTTCGGAGGTCCTGAAACCAACGAAATGCTCCTTAGACGTTATTAAAGCTCTCTGTGATATTTAAATCTTTTCTTCTAGTGTATTTCCCTGAAAAAAAAAATAGCTGCTGACCCGGAGAAGAGAGAATAAAAGCTACAAAGCTACTTTTTTCCATAGACAAAATATATAAAATCCTTGCCAGCCACCGTGGCTGGGTAGCAGGGCTACACGCCTATGAGTAAGTTTGAACAAATTTATGTCCTTGCTCTTCTGAGAAAGCCCTTAGAGCAGGCATATGGCCCGATGGGGCAGAAAACAGGAACAGAGAGACGCAGACAGCTTCTTCCTCTACACATTCTAAAAGTGGCTTCGGATCAGCATTTCTACACAACCCTTGTATCAGGACTTACCGATTACAGCACACTGTCCTCTGCCTACCCTCACCTCACACTCTCTCTCAAGACTGGCTGCCAAGGATACTTTTAACAGTTGGCAGATAAGTCACAGACCCCAAAATTACCCTTCGTGATGCCCTTTGAAAAATTCCTATGCTCACCTGAGATCTCAAACACTCCATACCCTGGTTCTAGGTGAGCCACTGCCGTTCACGTTTTATTAGTGATGGCTGATTCATCTTTCACACTTTGTTTCAAACAAATAGTTAAAGGCTGGTCCTTTACAGCCAGATCCTCTCTTCTCTGTTAAAAACTCTGCACCACAAGCTGCTATTGTGTTCTGTCTGCCTGACATTCCAGCAATTTTGCAACAAATTCTATTCTATATTATTTTCAGGAAAAAAAATCTAGACTAAGACAACACAAAATAAGTCACATGAATATGGATACACACTCTATGCAGTCTTATTTAATAAGGCGGATTTAATTGCAGAATAGAAGAGGCACAGAATTCCATTCAGTTTGAAAGAATCGGGTTGCCTGGATACACCATACCTAGGGCAGCAAGGCTGCATCCCTCGGCCCCACAACCTCAGCCTGCGCCCCCTTCCTTTGCCCCTGCTGCCAAGCCATTCACAGAAGTTTCTTCCTGGGTGGCTTCTTTGTTTCTCTTCCTGCTTCCCACATCCCACTTCACCATATGCTATCCCTGCTAGGCTGGCGCATCTCAAGAAGCTACCTCAGAGCTACACACCTCTTAGATCAACCAAGAGCAGCTATGGGAAATACAGTCATAGGCCACCATTTTCCATCAAATTGTGACGATTAATGAAGTGAAAATTGTAACTCACTGTAAATTGAACATGGCATGTATTTTCAGTGTGACCATCATGTCTTCTAAGTGTGCTTCCATAATTATTTTTCAGATTACCCAGAACTCTAACATGGACGAGGAAAGGATCTTAGGAACAGGTCTTGAGCATGTAATAACAACATGCCAAGAACATTACAGGTATGCACACACAAAGGAAAAGGATAATATATGCGTCTATCAAGAAAGAGAAAAATTAGAAGAGACAATTACACAAATTGAATATAGTGTTGACATAGTGCATGAAGATAATTACAGAGTAGAGGAACCATGAAAACAGACCATTCCCAAAGGTAATAATGTGTGGAGTTTTCTTCCTTAAAATGTATAAGGTGCTACTTCATATGCTTTTTTCCCCCTTCATGGCAAACCTAAAAATCTTTTCAGGTTACACTGCTCAACGGCAATGCATTATTAGATCAAATGCTATAAGAAAAGGAGAAAAAAATCCAGGTAGTGTCCACATTTACTGGAATGTATTCACTCAGTAGCCTGAATTTTAAAATTATTTCAAGTTAATAATTTCCCAGTTTAAAAAAGTTGATAAAAGAAATGATTCTTCCTAAAATAGTTAGCAAATATTTAATTTTATATTTGAAAAAAAAGCTTAAGAAAAAACCCAAGAAATGTCTTAGTCAGGGAGAAGAATGCATTAAAACGTGCTGTATTGTATTATATTGTTCCTAATAAAAAGTAAGTTCTTCATGGTAATTATTGAACAGAGCTAGAAAACCTTCCCACATGTCTTCAAAATGGATTAAAAAATAAGATAACCCATTCCAAAGTTACTTAACCAGAAATGCTGTTATCAAAAAAAAAAATAAACAGGTGAATTTTATACCCCAAAATACATTTGTATGGTGCTTCAGTTAAAGTGACTGTAAAATGAATCACCACAAGAGCACATTTCCAAGTTTATGAAAGGTAGTTTGCATCTCTGAAGCCCATCATAAAGCAGAGATTACTTAGAACTACGGTCACTGCTATTTTAAATATACTAATTTCTTTAACAAGGTTAAAGTTGTAATTAGAACTTTATTATAAGTCTTCATTTTTATTTAAGGGAAAACAAAGTTCAAATACACAGTTTGACCTAAAATGGTTCCCACATAATACATATGCCTGATGGAACACTAAAATCTCATTTAGAGATAAATCCATTTATTCTAATTTTTAAAAACCTGCAAAGATGATTTTGATTTGCAACTGTGAAATACGACAGGCAGTATAAAAACCCCTGAGTCCAGTCATCACTCCTGAAGGCTGTTTTCATTTGTAGGACACTCCTCAACAAAGGAATCGGACTTTGGTTCAGAGTTTGTAAACTTTGCACAAATTGAGTTATGATAGCCTGCTACTCACAGAGGAAGTTATCCATAAACAACAACAACAAAACCCCTTATGTTTTATTGTTTTAATGCAAGCCATGTAACTCTTCTTTGGGTCTGAATATTTAACCAGCTGGTATATAACATGGTTAATGTGAACCATAACCAGGAAAAGTGCACAATGCTAAATTAACATAAAACATAAGTTGCAGCAGAAAAAAAAAGGACACCAAGGGAGTTAAAATCTGGTATACTTAAGAGTTTCATTGGTTTTGAGGTTTGTGTTTTATATTTCCTGAGTGATCTTGTAATCCTAATAATAATATTTCTAATCTAGTTGGTAACAGTTGTTTTCAAACACCATAATTAAAAATACTACACAGTATAGGGGGGAAAATCTCTTCTGTTAATAGTTATTTGACACTTACTGTTTTTTGAATAAATTATTTACTTAAACCATGTACTTGTTCCTGCAGCTATTGATAAAGATAAGCATATTAATTACCAGTAAATAAATCTTGTTTTAAAAAGCATTGATAAGTGTGAGCAGTCATCAATATAGGGAGCTTCCTTTGGCATCTTCAGCTCAGAGCCCAGAGATTGGTAGTGATACTTTTATCAATGTAAGACCTAATAATTTACTTTCTGTTTATGAGGTGTTTGATACTATAAACAAGATTTGCTCAGAAACTGGGTTTTATTTTAGAAGATGTACTCAAACACAAAATGTATTTTATAAGTTTAAAGGCACATCATTACTCATTTTTATTATTTAAGAAAAATTACTACAATGCATCTGCAAACTGCAGCTTTCTACAGCAACTTTTATTCTTTTAACCCTGCTTCACATTGTAACAGAATTAATTGTACAAAGGAAAAAAAAGCCTATTGTGAAACTGGTAATGTTTTAATAAAAACAAAACATTCATACAAGTAATATTTCCAATTTAAACAGAATTTGTTAGCTTTGCTTTTTCTACAAAGTACAGAAACTCCCCCTCCTGTACTTTCTCCTGCCTGAAGATGTTTAAAAGTTTCAAGTTCTACAGATACAGATACAGATTTTGGAAAACATCGAATTATTTCCAAAGACAGCTATTTTTTTACTCCTTGTACAAAGTCTTGAAGACCTTTCCTCTTTCATCCCCCTCCCCAATCTCAATTTCACCTGAAGTAATTGCATCCATCTTCCTCAGGTAAAGGAGACAGTCTCACAAAGTTTCAAATTTCAACGTCCCAACGAAGCATTTAAATTAATCGCTCCTCTTTATGTGTGCGCGTGTCTATTATTTTGCAGTTGTTCTTTATACTGAAATTGAATCTTTCTGGCTCCCCAGAAACACCTTAGTGAACCCTCAACAGTTTCTAACCACTTAATAACTGTGACCCCGCCAGCCCCTTCAAGTAGATCGGTAACCACAAGAGTGCCTTGGCAATTTCCAAACCATAGCCTCTGTCCAAAAGGAAAAGACAGGGCTTTGTGAGGCCGAAAGGAAGTGAGAGAAAACAAAACAAACGTAGCTCAAGCTGAAAGTGAAAAGCGCTTGGACAGATTAGTATTTTCTTTTCTGCAAGGCATCCCGGCCATCCTCTCCGCCCTCCCCCACACCCCGGCTTCAGTTAGGTCCGGTTTTGCGTGCAGGGAGGTGCCACCTACCACCCCGTGGTCCCCTCAGAATTCCTGTTGTCTTGTGTTTCTTTCACCCCGACTGATAACCCCGCCTCACCCTTGTCAAAAACCCCAACTCGGGGAGACCTTGGGCGTAAAAACAACAACAACAACAAAAACCCTGGCCGGCTCCCGACGACGCTTCCCACCCGGGCCCTTCCGCGCGACTTATTTCAGTCGCGAGATCCCCGACTCGAGTGGCTGCAGCGAGAACCGGAAATTTTCATTTAAGTCTCCCCCGCCCTCCGGGCCCCCCGTTCCGAGCCGCTCGCGGGGGAGCGCGGCCGGGGCCGGGCCTCGCCCGCCTGCTCCGGAAGGCTTTAATTTGCACAGCCTTCGCCGGGTGGCTCCCGGGGCTCGCCGGTCCCCGCCCCGCCGCGCAGCCTCCGGCCCCCGGGCCCCCGGCCGCGGCCCGCGCCCCGGGGCCCCCGAGCCTCGCCGGCCTCCCCGCGGGCGGCGCCCTCCGCCGTCCCCCCGCCCCCCGCCGCTGTGCCCACCCCCTGGCCGCCGGGCGCTCGCCGGGGCGGCAGTCAGTTACCTGCTGCCCGGGGCCAACACGTGCGGGGGCCGACGGGCACCGCGGCTTTGCAGGAGGCCGGCCCCCCCGGACCGCAGGTGAGGCGCCACGGGCTCGCGTGGGTGGGCCGAGGCGCGGGGGTCCCGGGGTGGGTGAGGGTAAGGGGATGGGGGGCGTGTGTCCCCTCGGAATGCGCCTGGGTTAACCCTTTGGGGGCCGAGACTAGGTAGGTCATGAGGGTCAGCCGAGAGGGGGGCAGCGAGAGGGACGAGAGGGACCTCCGCGCCGCGGACGCCCCCACCCCGACGCTAGGGTCTTGTGCCAGCTTGGACAGATCTCGTGCGCACCGACACGCAGACGACACCACTCCTCGAGCTTCTCAAAACTGGAGTCTGCTTGGGACAGTCGCATTGAAGGTTGAAAAGTGCACCGTGCGGGTGGGATTCCGCGCCCCACTGGGCGAGCTCCCCTCCGCGGCCTCCCGGGGCGTGGGCACGGGCTCCGTCTCCCCCGCGCAGGCTTCCCGCCGGCGACCGACCCCGCGGGCGTGTTGCGCGCGGAGGAGCGCACGCAGCCCACCGGGGTTGAAGCCCCGCGGGCACGCACGCTCGCTCGCCTCGAGCCCCGGGTTCACTTTTTATTTATTTATTTGAAGCTCTGCCCAACCCTGGCCCGGCCGAGAGCAGCCCCGGGCTCGGCGGCGCACACGCGTCCCCGTGCACGTGGGCGGCCGCGCGCGGGCGCATCGGCGTTTGCGCACACGCGCGGCCCGCGGTCCCGCGGGCGGCCTGCCCTCGCCGCGCCGGTGGCGACCCCGGCGGCGTTTGGCAGGGCTCCGGGAGAGGCTCATGAAGGATTTCATTGAGTGTGAAGACAGAGAGCAGAGACAGAAAGCAGAAGGAGGCGGCCGCGGCCTTTGTAGTCGCGGAGGAATGCGGAAATGTTGAAGCACTATGTCAAACTTTTTTTGAAATGGGGTCAAGTCACATTCAGCCAGCGTGGGAAAGCAACAACATCAACAACAACAACAAAAAAGTGGAGGAGGGGAGGGGGGCCGGGCGCTGCCGGCCCGCGGGGGTGGGAGGGAGCCGGACTGGACGCGGCCGGAGGGGGAGGGCGGCCGCCGGGGCCGCGGCTCCCGCTACCTGTGTGGCCCTGGACCTGGCGGGCACCCCCGGAGCTCGCCCGGGGGTCCTTTCCTAGCGTTTTCGGGGAGGCTCTCCACGGAGCCGGGAAGGGCTGCGCCGGTCCCAGGTCGGGGGTCGCGCCATGTGTTCTCCAATCCCAGGCAGAAGGGCGAGCGGGGGAGGAGGAGTGCGGGGCAGGTAAACGCGCGCCCGGGGTTCCGGACACGCGGCGGCCGCGGACCAAAGGTCCAGCCCGGCCCGAGGCCACCACTAACAACTGCACGGGGAAGGGGCGCCCGGCCGCGCGTGGGACCCGGCCTCCAGCCCTGGGAGAACCGAACGACCCTCTCGGTTGCCGACCTCCAAGGCGCCCCGTACCCCGGGCGGAGGTCCGGTAGTGGCGACCCAAAGGGCAGCCCCCTCACCCCGGGGAGACCCGCGCTTGCTCCCCCACCCCCACCGTCGTAAGGGCGGCTGCTTTCGCTCGGGTTGAAGTCTGCTGAACACCTCGGGAGCAGTCCGGGCCAGCTATTTCAGGTCCCGAAGTTACCCTTTCGGAACACGCCGGGCGAGAGTGGGACGGACCTGCCTTCCTACACCCTTGGGATCTCGGGGCGAGTGGTGGTGGGGAGACGGGACGAGACACGGCCCTCCCCCCTCCCAGGGCCCCTCGCTCTCCCACCTCCAGTAGCCCCAGCCCTCCCCTACCAGATGGCCTGTCCTCCCCGAGTTTCCAGCAGGGAGGTCCTCCCGAGTCGGAGGCAGAATTCCCACTAAGACTGCCGAACCCCCAGAGGCCGTCTGTGTGTGCGAGACCCTTTCGAACGTCTCCCGGTAGGAAAACTGAAAGTAGAAAGAAAGGAAGCAATTTCCGAGCAGATGTCTGACCACCCCTGTGCTCCCAGCGTCGGGTTACAGGGTCCCGGGTTAGGGTCCCCGCTCAGTGGCCCCCACACGAGCGAACGCCCCCGCACCTCCACACCGGCGTCCGAAGGCCCCCGGGGTCGGGGAGGGCGGCGGGCAACAACGATCTAGGTATAAATATTGAGCCGTGACATTGACGCGTCCGGCGCCTCCCCTCCCCCGCGCTCCCGGCACACTCTGGGCCGCTCGGCACGCCCCCTCCCGTCCCGCTGCGCCCCGCGCGGCGCTCACCCCCGAGGGGCCCCTGCCGCCTCTCCTCGCGGACGCCGCGCGAGCCCTGCTGGGGAGGCAAAGTAACTTGGCTTTCCTCCGAGGAACCGGGCGGGATCGGGCCGCCGGGGGGAGGCCGGGGCGAGCGGAGGGGAGGAGGAAAGGAGCCGGCGGATCCCGGTGGAAGTCTCCGGGGCTGTCTGATCGCGCCCCCTCTCCTTGTCCTCCCGTCTCCTCCTCCTAGGTGCAGAGATTGTGGGCAGACTATGTAATCGCCGCGGAGGGGGAAGAGGAGGGATCGGCGCTCTCCCGCGGCGGCGGCTCGGCTAGGCGGAGTTTCGCGGCGGCGGCGCCCGCGGGCGGCGAGATCGCTCCGTCCAGCCCGGCGGCCGCGAGTCGGGCTCCGTGCGTCCCCGAGGCGTCCCGGCAGCGAGTGCGCGCCCCGCTCCCCCCGTGCCGCCCCGGCAGCCCCCCGCCAGCATGGAGAAGGACAGCCTGAACCGCGCCGACCAGCAGTACGAGTGCGTGGCGGAGATCGGCGAGGGCGCCTACGGGAAGGTGTTCAAGGCCCGCGACCTGAAGAACGGCGGCCGCTTCGTGGCTCTGAAGCGCGTGCGGGTGCAGACCGGCGAGGAGGGCATGCCGCTCTCCACCATCCGCGAGGTGGCGGTGCTGAGGCACCTGGAGACCTTCGAGCACCCCAACGTGGTCAGGTGAGCCGGGAGCCCTGGCGGTCGGGTCCAGTCCGGGAAGGTGCCGGGCAAGGGGCAGCTGGTGACCCAGCTAGAGTCAGGCTTGAGTTTCACCGAGGGAACTGGTGACCTTGCTAGACCGGGCAGGAAGGAGACCTGCGGCGGCTTCCCTGCGCCGTGGCAACTCTGAGGAGCTGTCTCTCCCCCTGTCCCAAGGGCTCCGGGGGCGTTGGGTGTCTGTCTTTCAGGGACAAAACCGACAACCTCAGAAACGTCCCTCCAGCCCTTACTTACTTTTCCCGTCCGTGGGGGAATTTTTGAGAGATTTACACAGCTTGTGGTAATTAGAAGGAAACTTTAAGGGTGGAGCCTAATGTCAATAAAGTTTAAGAAAATGCAGAAATGTGTAAGAACGTGTGGCCAGTCACACCCACAGTGGTGGCCTAAAGTTTCAGTGCTGACGCCAAGTGTTAAACATTATTCGAGAAGTGTCTTTCAAGGTTGCATGCAGGGAACACTGAGCCAGTGGAATCCAGAGTTCAAAGCCAGCCTGAACTACAAAAGACCCTGTCTGGGAAAAGAAAGGGAGGGATAGTGGGAGGAGGGGAGGGATAGATCCTTCTTCAACCTTCATCTGATTGTATCCTTTAGTATCTGTGGACTGGCGTGGTCTAACTTAGACTGTCTCTCCCAGGGGTTAGATGAGAAGCTGCTGTGCTTTAGACTCTAAAGCCTCTTTTTCCCTGGAAGAGTTGTGCGAGAGGGTGGAGAGGCATTCTTAACCAACTCTCCCGTGAAGTGAGGGGCATTAAAAGAAAGTGTGTGTGGCTGCATCCCTGTGTGTGAGGGTGATGGTGTTTCCTCGGAGATGCTGGGATTCCCCATTGTGCCTTTCATCCTTTTTTTTTTTTTAAACATACATAGCTTGAAGTTAAAAGGGAATGCACAGACCTCTCTACAGTTTAGGTGATGACTTCACCATTCTCGGCTCTTCGGTGTGTAGGAGAAGGATGATCTTGGTGTCTTCCTCCTGTCTTCTCATTCCTGTAGGGATTGTGTACAACTGAGTGCCTACTGTGTGCCCCAGTGATGAAATTATGTAAATAAGCCCAGCTAAATATTTTTGTGGAAAGTCAAGCAATTTAACATTAGTCATCAAAATGGAGAGACCCAAGACTGACCTTTGAAATACCAGGCCCTCTACGGAATGAATCTTCCAGGAGGTTTTTAACTCCTCTTCTAGGCTGGGTGGGGATTGATTTGTTTTGTTTGTTCCCAATATAGTCAGACTCAGGCTAGAGTGGAGCAGTGAATCGCAATACATAAAATAAGTAAAAAGGCATTGTAAAGAAAGGACCCATTATACCTGTGCTTTAGCTAGGTGGCCAGGGGTATGGGGTGTGACAGCAAAAGATCATGAGACATGGGACAATTGTAGAAAGTTGGTTTTACCTAAAAGCAGTAGATTTCTGTGTGTGCAGAGTATCCAGCTGAGAGAGCGATTACATATGCAAATAAAATAACCACCTTTCAGACAAACACCCCTGTAATATAACCTGTTCATCGAGCACAATTTACTGTAAGTTCTGTAGAACAGAAGAGGATGGTTGTGTTGTGTTGTTGAGCTTTGGCCAACTAGCTTATCCTGTTCCCGTTCTATCCTCTTGAGATTGATGTGTCTCTAGACAGTTCTAGGTAACCCCCACAATTGGATTCTGAACTGGGAATTTCAGGATCATCTACTTACAAGCCAAAAGAAACGATGCTTCTAAATATATTTTTTCTCCTTATGACATCTACCTAGTTGGAGTTGTGAGGATAAAGTGAGAGTAGGTGAAAGCCCTCTAAATTTAAACCTTAGGTATCTGTATGTGTCAGAGATTATCAGATCCTTGTCCTAGAACAGGTCCCCAGGAAGGCTTCATTTATCTGGCGTTTTTACAGAACAAGTCAGGATTCCTGTTTTGATGCTCCAGGACTGTTGTGTGACAAGACATTTCCTGGGGAGAGAGGCATCATACACATTCCAGATAGGGAGCCTGCAATGGGCCACAGCATGAATACCACCAGTCCAACTTGGTAAACCAATGAGTTTTATTGGGGTTACCTACACGAATATGGGTGAGGGGTTCCAGGAGCAAAAATAACTCAAAGACAGCTGCATCACGGAAGCCCACCCCAGCATGAGTGATAGCTGGGAACCTGGAGCTCACTGCCCAGCTGGCTTTTGCCCCTTAGCTTCTCTGAGTAGATCTTTGCAGCCTGAAGCTGCTGTTCTGAGAGGGAAGCTCAGCTGTTAACTGCTTTTAAAAGGGGGAGGGGCCTAGTGAATCTGGTCAGTTTCAAGGCCTTCCTGATGCTATTCTGAGTTGTTTACCTTCCTGCTTAAGGAGCTTCCTGTGGAGTGGAAGGTTTTAATCTTGGAGGAAACTGTTACACAAGAAGCTGCTTGGCTACCCAGACCCTGAATTTGTCAGCAAAGGGAATTGGTTGGCTGTATGCTGTGAGATTAATGAAATGGCCCCTTGTCTTAACTAATAACATCATTGCCACAAGCCACCAGCTCCATTCCCTTTTGATCTTCCCGGTTTTTGTTTTCCACTGCACTGACATCCCCCCCTCCCATCCCCCAAATAACTTGTTTGGCTAAACAACTAGGAATTCTTCAGAGGTTTGCTTAATAATTTTAGGGGCAGTGTCAGGAAATCGAAGATAAGCGACAATAATTTTTTTCCTTCTGAGGGAGAATGTGAAAACTGAAACCCCGAATCTGTAATTTGTTCTTTCCTGGGGTAAGTTTTACACTCATAAGCCTGGGTTTTTAAAGATTGCTTAAAAGGGCAGATGCCTTTTAAAGTGCCTTCAAGCCATAAGTAACTGATCATAATTATAGTCCCTACCCACACATAGTTAAGCCTCTAAGCTTGAAGGAGCACAATAAACATATTAGTTTTTTTTTTTCCTTCAAGTTTTAAGGTGTACTTTTAATGGATTTGCCAGAAAGGCAGACTTGTTATTGTTGGTGTCAGAGCACTTGGAGCTCCACACTGACTTCACAGTTCTGCTCACCTGCCCTTGATATGTCCCAGGCCCAGGCTTCAATAGCCGGTGGTGTCCTGTGCACGGATTTGCTCTTATTTTACGGTGCCGAAGTTCTGGAGCCTTTGCCAGGATCAGACTGTAAAATGGGAAGTTTTGCATTCCATAGATGAGTTCTGTTTGCCATCCTGAACCAAGACACAGAGAGGAAATAAAATTTGTTTAATCAGCAGTCTGTTGTGCACCAGGCTTCCAGAACTGTGTGCCGGACAGCATCCAGAACCGAGAAACAGGGTAGGGCAGTGAAGAAGTCAGAGGGAATTGTTACTCCTGTGAAGTTACTTTTTTCTCTAATTTCCCCCTCTGTGGCAGGGTTTCTCTATGTAGCCCTGGCTGTCCTATAACTAGCTGCGTAGACAAGGTTGGCCACTAACTCAGAGTTCTGACTGTCTCTGCTTCCTGAGTGCTGCAATTACAAGTGTACACAACTTTACCTGGCTGTCTTTATGTCTGTCTGTCTTTTTTTCTCTCTAATAATGTGTTTTTCTAAGCAAGGCATGGTGGTGCATGCTTGAAATACCAGAATTCTAGAGGAAGTGGAGGCAAGAGTTCAAGGTCATTTCCAGCTGCTTGGCGAGTTTGAATCCAGCCTGAACTACAGGAGGCCATCTCTCGTCTTTATTTCAGCTATTGCTTCCCCTCATTTAACCTGCCCAGTTACATAAAGCGTCCTTTATGTCTGTAACAGTTTAGTTACAGGGATTTGCTGGTTGGGTAGGCGAGATAAAACACTAGTCAGAATCACTCAATGTGTGCAGGTTAAAATTTCCCTTAGGGACATACAAGTTGATGTATATAAAAAGGCATCGGCAAGTCACTTACATACGTGAACACTTGAGCTCCATGTATTTCAACAAGTGTGTAGGAAAGACAGCTGGTAGTCAGTTGGTTGCTCAGATGTTTCTGTCATTGAAGGAGTGAGGTGATCAGCAGGAAGGTGGTTTGCGTGATTCTTCTCTGTGCTGGAAGTGAGACGCAGGTAGATGCTGCCTTTTGTCTCCCTAAACTATAAGCTTGCTAGAATAGCAACAAGAATGATTCAAAATCAGGCATCAGTTCTGGAAGCTAAGGTGGTTGCCTGTCAGCAGATAAAGTTGTAACCCATAAATGTTTTAAGCACGTTAAATTATTATAGTCCCTATTTTAAAGGCACAGGAAATATGCAGCCCAGTGATTATTTAAGGAGATGTTTCTCATTTTCTCTTTTTAAAGTTCTCAGCGATATGTAGTATAAAAGGAGAGCAGATGGGCTGGAGAGATGGCTCAGAGGTTAAGAGCACTGGCCGATCTTCCAAAGGTTCTGAGTTCAATTCCCAGCAACCACATGATGGCTCACAACCATCAGTTTCCTCTTCTGACATGCAGGTGTACATGCAGGCAGAACTGTATATATAATATATCTTTAAAAAGAAGCAGAAATGTGACTGTGGAATATGAAAAACATAATACATTTATTTTTTACTACGAATTGTAAGCCCAGGTGTTCAGAGGCCTTGGTTCACGGGAACACTTATTAATAAAAGTGTTATTTTGTGGGGGAATAATCTGGGGTTTTTTTGGGAGGGAACCTTGCTTCAGGGAAAAGAGGGAAAGCAAGACTTCAGGTCTCCATTTAAACTTAAGTGTGTGAAGTATGTGTGTTTCTTCCTTCTTAGAGTTCTAGAAAAGTTGCAGTCATCAAAGCTGTTTAGCAAACAGACGGTTTACAGTGACATTCTGCTCATTCTTTTCCTCGTAGTTGAAATTAGTAACGCTGAGGTTTTAGCTCTGCGGTTATATTCCTCTGTGTGTAAGTGTATCACCATGGGACTCATGGACGCTTGCTGTGGAGTCAGGGAAAAGTGAAGTCTGTAAAAAGGAAACATACATAGTTGACTAACTCCTGTGGTATTCCTCTTGTTTGAGACTCGGGTCATTGGATATCTGTGGAGATGGATCCTTGTTTTAAAAACAGTGCTTCTAGTTTATCTAAGAGCCATTGTTTAGATCTCTGCCATTCTTGAGTATTTGTCAATCACCAGTATTTATGTGTACCAGGAGTGTGGGTAGAAAGTTTCATTTGCAGTAAATCATCTCCAAAGATTTCCTTTTGAAGACATGTTTTTCTCCCTTTCTTAATTTTTACATTCCTGCCTTCCTCGTGTTCCTGGATAATTTTGGTATTCGTGTCTTTCAGGGACAATAGTGAAATGAATGTGTCATTATACCAGAATGTTCTCAGCTCACATACCAAATGTGCCTTAGTTTTTTTCATTTAGATTTCAGTTGATAGAGTTGCTGTTTTAATACATATCATTGGAGATCCATTTATTTATGAAAAGCCTGTTGCACATTTGAACAAATAAGCCATTGGGCAGTATTTGTTATTGTTAAAAAAGAGTACTGTTTCACTATTATTTATTCTTAAGGAATTTTAAAAAAATTATTTTCTGAATGTGGTTGTTTTCTCTGCATGTACGTATGTGTACCTTGAATGTGCCTGGTACCCTATGGAGGGTAGAAGAGGGTGTCAGATCTCCTGGAACGAGGGTTACAGGTGCTTGTTAGCTTTGGGGGAGTTAAATCTCAGTGCCCTGGAAGAATGGCCAGTGTTGGAGTGCCTAACCTAACTTACTTTTCATTTATTAGGAAACATACCAGCCAACAACAATAGACATAAAAAGCGCAGTCATTGTGTTTCTGCAGATACTTTGGGTTAACGTTGATATTGGAAGATTTGAAGGTGTTAACTCTAATGTAGGCATACATAAGCTGTGCTGAGACCAACTACATAATCACATGAAAAATGTTTATTTCTCTTCGTTATTGATGTTGACTTTAGTGGTATTTTCATGTGTTCTTTGTGCACGTGTTATTTGTTGACAGACCTTTCTGGTTCCTGTAGATGCCCTTCTTACATCTATTTCTTTGAGTTTATTTGGGATCAGCTTCAGAATGTAACCTTGGGGCCCCTCCCCGCACCACTCTCAAATGCTTCCTGTATTTCAGGGCCAGTGTTTCTCATGTAGCTTGTTGGCGCGCACCTTAGTGATACCTTTTCTAGAGTACATGTCTGCCTTGACAGCTTTGGACCTTTGAAATGGCCGAACATATTTATTCTCATATATTAACTGTTGTATAAAGTACACTAATCCTCCTCAACTAATCATAGTTGTAGGTCCCTGAGGCAGAAATTATCTTCTGATCACCATGTACACCCCGTGGCAAGAAAATGAATATATAGCAAATGACTGATACTATAGAAAGGGAGTATTAAAGAGTAATTGGCATTGCATGAAAGAATGTCAAATAAAGAGGTTGAGTGGTTGTTTTCTCAGAAATAGATGATGGTGTCAGAGAAGAAGGTGGAGTTCCTAGCGCTGAGCAAGGGTTCACTGAGCATCTTTGTTGAAATGTGATCCACTCATGGTCACATACTGAAATGTCTCCACCCTGCCCCAGCCCCATAAACAAAGATTCAAAGCCTGAAAAAAATTGCTTCCCAAAGTGCTGGGAGACTGACCAGGTCACAGCGAGTGACGTTTCGAAGGGTCACTGTGCCCAGTGGCCTTTTCCTGATAGTAAGATGTGGGCCTCTTGAGGACTAGGAGTGGCAGACTTGAAGTCTTTTCCTGTCCCTTCCCCTTACGAGCCGTGCCATCCTGAGTGAAAATCGTCGACAGTCAAGGAGGAAGTTACTCCAAAACTTGGGCGTTACGAGGTTGAAATGATCAGGTAAGACTATTAAAAGGCCAGACTGTACAAAAATGGGAATTATTAGCACACCAACCCCTGCCCTCAAGCAGAAGGTATTGTTTCGTGGAGGAAACTTCCGTGTACACAGATGAGCTGCAAGTAGGCGTTCTCACAGCTCTCGCACCCCATGGGACGGTGTGAATGGATTCAGTGTTAGAGTGAAATATAACCTTTAATTTGTGTTGGAAATCGATGTTGAATTTCCTCAGTGTTGCATCTGGGTCCTCCAGTCTGCTAGTGGAATTTTTCCCCCGTATGAAGGTCTTCAGATTCTCCTGAGTTCTCACAAATGGACCCTTGATTCCGTTTGTGTTTCATGTTTTAAAACAACTCCGTGATTACCCACATGCTTCGCTTGCTGTCTCACGTTTAGTTTTTTCTTTGCCCCACACATAGTTCCTCGTGTTTTTCTCTGTGTGTGTGATAGACACTCGCACACGTAGAGGAAGAGTTTCCTTCTCCCCTTCTCCCGTGTGGGTTCCAGGAGTTGAACACAGATCAGGAGTTGAACACAGATCATCAGGGCTGGCAGTAAGTACCAGCTCGCTCCTCACACCTCTTTCAAATCATAAAATCTCAAGCCGAATTGATTCGCTTTCTGTCACACGTTTGAGTCTCTCTGCTCCTGGGGCATAGCTGCTTCATGACACTCCGTTGTTCTGTGCTCCGAGCTGCCCCGAGCAAGAGAACCAGGCTCTTCTCAGGCACTCATTTCTAGCAAGCGCTCTCTTTTGTCTTGCTTCCTTTATTGCTAAGCAATCTCAAAATCTTTGTGGCGGGTATTCCCAATGGCTAGCATGACACATTTACTTTTCCTAGCATGCTTTCAGTTTTAGAAGGTATACAAGTATTTCCTCACTTAGCAACAGAACAAGAAAAACAAAAGACTATTTCAAGAATTGGCTTTTAAACTTTAGAGTACTGAGTTTAAGAACTATATTTTTATTGACTATTTTTAGACTTATGTATTCTGTGTATGTGGGTGCTTCGTCTGCATGTATGTCTGTGCGCAGTGTGCATGCCCAGAGCCTGTGGAAACCGGAAGGGGGTATTGGATCCCCTGGGACTAGAATTACAGATGGTGTGAGTTGTCATGCTGGGAATTGTACCTGAGTCTTCTGCAAGAGCAGCAAATGCTTGTAGCTCCTGAATCATCTCTCTGGCCTCGTGCAATGTATTTTTTGGAAAATTAGTGGAAATTAAGAGATTTAACAGTCTCAAGTTGAGCGTTTTTGATGGTTTCGTATGCATCCCAACCCTATAAAATTGTGTTTGAAAAATGCTGAAGGTAAAAATGAGATTCTTTACTTGTTGAGCCTTTAGGAATGAAGACATACTTATTTGAAAGGTTGTGGTAAAAGGTCTCATGGAGCTGGTTGTGAATGAAGAATATGTGATTGGTCTGTAAAATAACACTTTTTACATGCTAGTTAATGAAAATTGTAATTTCCTGCTAGTCATTTTGGGATTAGATTTAATGAACCTATGGGTTTTTAAACTACCATCGATGCCAGCTGGGATCAGAGATAGACATATTAGTTTTGAGTCTTTCTCGAAGAATTTTACTCTCTCTGTCTCTACACTTGTGGCTGACGTGGAGTGATGAAGGTGATCTCAGCAAGACCCATACATGGTTGAATTCATTCATACAAATCCCAGGCCTAGAACCCAGAGGGCCTAGAATCCTAACAGAGGTGGAGGCAAGAAATTGGAAGTTCAAAGCCAGTCTATGCTACTTAGCAAGATTGAGACCAACCTGGGCTGCAGAAGACCCTATGGAAGGAGAAGGAAGGCTGGCTGACAGACGACTGCCTTTTGAGATGAATCAGGAGAAAATCGCGCTGTCTGATCGCTTTTCTTGAGGCTCTTACTATAATGGTTGTTAGATGGCTAAATTTCTAACAAATTACCTGCTCAGTTACTGCAAGAACGAATGTGTACTATGTGCTTGCCGTTAACATAAGGTTTCAAGAGGGCAAAAACCTTCATCTGTCTGTCACTGTGTTACTTCCTGTATCCAGAACAGTGTCCTGCAAGTATTTTGTTAAGTAGTTGTTAAGTAAATGGGTGGCCAGATAAACTGTGATGAAATCTTACCCTTTCAGAATAGGATCGTTGATAATAGAATGTAAATTAACACTAAACTTCAGTAGGCATTTTATTTTTCTATCTAGTAGTTGTCTTCAGGATGAGAAAGTCTGATAATTACTATAGTATGTGGTTGAGTCCTTAGCAATAAACTTGAGTGTAGGATGCAGGGGCTTTTTAATAATATAATGGCTGGCAAACAGATTAAGCCATGAGATGCTTCCCTTGTGAATTCTCCCACTACCATAACTTTGTATCAGCAATAATAAATGATGGTACTTACTATAAGTGATCTTTTTCCTTTCAGATTTACATATTTTGGTGGAAAAATGACACAGTTTCCTATGCATGGACTGACTTTTCATAAAATGGTTGGTATAGGTTTCCTATGGTTACTGTAAGCCCCGAGGCCCTTGCAGGGTCCATGTCCCTTCTGTACTGAGGCTTAAGTGCTCACTGCTGGGAGCCTCTGCTTTGTGCTAGGATTACATGCATCTTCTTTGATTAGCTAGTGGGCCCTGCTGTCAGTGGGTCCTAATAAGCTATAGAAATACTAGTAAGGAATAGCATAGAAAAAAAGTAGTGCTATGTCCCTTCACTCAACAAGCATGTTACTCAGGTTTAACAGCAGCATTTGCAGAGGAGGGAAGTTGTTGTAAGTTTTCAGTTTAAAGTTATATTTTACTCTCAAAGTGATGTTGTTCAGTAGTGTGGTGTCATGAGTTTCCTCAGAACTTCGAGGTTTAACATAGTCATTTCCCCCCATTTCACAGATGTAGTTAGTGGGCAGTTCAGTACAGCGAGAACAGAGCATCTCCACCCCCAGATGTCTTGGGTATAAGCTGGAAGTGATCCAGCAGCCAGCATTTACAGTCATGTAAATGTTGTGTATTCTGAAGTCCGGTGGCTTAAGTGGGTTGGTGGATAGAGAGATGCCTCCTGGGTACCTGATCTGAGGTTGTTCAGAGCATATACACATGGCCTAGGCTACCTTTAAGAACCAAAACCGTCAGAGTAGTTGGGCTTACTTGGTATCTCTGGGTTGCAAACGCCAGAGTCCCCGAAATTTATGAGTGAGTTCAAATCCTGCAGACTCCGGAGGAGGGAAACTGCAGCACCGTAACGAAAGGAAGCCTAAAGAACTGTGCCATCATCCTTTTTCTGTGGCCAGGCTGTCAGTACTTGGTCCACATGCAGAAGTGCTTACAGTTAAAGGACCAACAACCAAAACCAAAATAATGTGACTCCCGATCCCCTTCTGGACTCCCAGCACTGCACACGCATCTTTAGTGGTGTTTCTGGCGCTGCTGGTAGCTGCCTTTATACATTTAGATAATATGCCAGCTCTTTGTGTTGATCCTAAACTATCTTTGGGCTTCCTGATCTAAAGGTGAGAATTTCATTTCCTTCAACTGTTGCTTTTTAATATTTCTGTATTTTTATATCATATAATAATTTTGAACAAGTTTATTATTTTGTTGTATGGTTTAATAAAAAAGAGAGTCTGCCTGACTTCCCTCTACTCTGCAGTCCCTTTAACAATGAAATGCGTGTTGCTTATTAAATACTTCTGTTCTCTCCTTCCCTGCTTCACGTAAAGTCATACCATGGAAGCTAAATGCCAGTAAAACGCTTACATTTAATATGACTATAGAGATAATTCAGCGCCATGTAGTTGGTGTTTCTGCTTTCTTCTGCACAAGTTCAACTTTTAATTCATCAAGCCCTTTGTAGTCCTTCTGTAGATACTTCTTGTTCTGTACTATGCGTTTAAAATTGTGCCCTATTTCAGTGTACTTTTTATTCAAGGGATGACTTTCTTACACTGTTTTTGTTCCTGGAGTTTATGATTGCCTTTGGGTTTTTCTTTTCCCCTTTGTCATAATCTGCATACTTCAGAAATGCTGTGTCAGAGTGTGGTGCTCACTTTATTCTGTTTTAATTCATTGAACTGGCTAAGCATCCCATGAGCTGTGACTGCCAGTGTAATCAAGATCTAAAGTATTCCCTTTCAGGGATCAGTGGCCTCCTCTTCTTGCCCTCTTGCAACTAATTCTTTCTTTTCTTTCCTATTGCTGTCAACTTGTCCCTTTCTTGAGTTTCTTGCATATGGAATCAAGGAGCAGGGTGTGTGTGAGTGTGGCAGCCATGTGATTTTGTTTTGCTTTGGTTTATTTGTTTTTGCATTTATGGACAATATTTTTAAGATTCACTCATGTTGACTCTGTCAGTACTTCAGTCTTTCGCATGACTTTTTTAAAGCACAGTTTGTTTATTCATTCATTCACATGTCAATGGTCAATTTGTGTTGTTTACACAATGGGGCTATTGTAAATGATGCTCTTATGACTTCTCATATATAGATCTTTGCACTGATTCGACATATGTTTTCATTTCTGAGGCAAACATCTAGTAGTGGGCTGCTCTTTGGCGTGACAAAAGTGTGCTTAATTTTCAAAGAAACTGCCAAACTTTCCCAAACTGGTTGTATCATTTCTTTTGGCAAGAAGTGACATTTCCATCCTCTTTAGCACTTGGTAGTAGGAGTCTTTTTGTTTGGTGTCTTTATTTGTTGTGAACTACAAAATCAGTTTCATTAATTGGTGCAAGTTGCTATAGAATGAATCATATCTTGTAATGTGTGTTCTCTAGGAGTGATGGAATGTGTATGTTCCATCTAGGATTTGAGTTTAGTGGTCTGTATTTTTTTAAATTCTTCTGTTTTTTAAATGTCTGTAGCATATTCTTTCATTCCTGATGTTAGTAATTTCTGATTCCTTCTTTTTTGTTCTTTTTTTTGTAGATTTTTGTTGTGAGTGTTGTTTTGTCTAACTTTTTTTCATTTAGTCAGTCTTTGGTTTCATTGATTTCTTCTGTTTTTCTATTTGGCATTTATTTGCTGCTGCCTTCCTTTTAATACTTAGTTCTCTTTTATTTTATTGTTAGCTTAAAATAGCAATATTTCAATGTAAACATTTGTTATTTTATTTTTTCCCTGCAAATTTTAGTATATCATAGTTTCACTTCATTCAATTCAGAATATTTTGAATTTTTATAACTTGCTTTTGACTTTTAAATTACTAAACAGATAAAGGATTTGACATATTTTTTCATACTAATTAAATTCTGTTATAATTAGAAAAATATTTTGAGTGATTTTAGTCCTTTTAAAATTTAGTAACAGTTCCTTTGGTCTACCAAATAACTACTTATCATATTTTTTCCTCATTTTATTTGTGTTTCCCTTAAGTCTTTTGAGTATGATTATATATATATATAATATAGTCTTCGCTATCCTATAAATGATCTCGTTTCTGAATCTGCTTCTGAAGACCGATTTTTCTCCTCTTTGTTACAGCCCGCACTTTCCTGTCTTCCTAACTTTCTTTGTGTTGAGGCTCAGGCATTGTGAATGGTCCGTTGATAAGTGCTGGATTTTGCTGTGTTCCCCTAAAGAGTGTTGGCTTTGTCACAGGCAGTCAAGTTGGGTTGAGGTTCAGTTTGATCTTTCCTTGTTGGTGCATGGTCCTCTGTTAGCTTCTTCAGGACCAGCTCAGCCTGGCAGCATTCTTCTCTTGTGCTCTGTCCCCTTTCACACGTAGGGACTCAGAAGATAGGCTCGCTCTAGCTTACTCAGCTTCCAGCTCTGTGGGGCTCTCTTCTCACAGGTGACCTTCGTTTGCAGCATGGCGCACAGACACTGGGATATTCAGGGGCTCTTGCTGTATCCTGTATAGATTTCTGAAACTTTTCTTGTGGATGGCTTTTACTTATTACTTGTTTCCATAGTCTCCTTGTCTTTTCAACTTTAACTTTGTGTGTCTGCTCACCCATTGAGATTAGAACCTGGGATCTTCCCTGGGCCTATCTTTGGACAGAGTGCCAAGGGCCACCAAGGCTTAGCTATAGAGTAACATCTTAAAGCAGTTGTTGCTTGTCATTATCCAGTTTCCAGCTGTTGATGCAGGTAGGATCCAGGCTCTCTTGCTCCCTTCCTAACCGTGTGTGTCAAGTAAAGCGTTTTACTTTTGCATATGTGTGCACATGTGGATGTGTGTGCGTGAGTTCAAGTTTGTATGTGCGTACATTTTTTGCATGTGTGTGTACGTGTGTATATATGTTTGTGTACATGTGTGGGGTATGTGTGTTCATGCATGTGTCTTTGTATGTTCATATATGCATGGTGTGCACACACGTTCACATACTTTTTGTGAGTGTGGGGCTGGGCAAGGTTGGCGTTGGGCAGTGTCTTCAATTACTGTCCACTCTTCTTTTCGGAGACACAATTCCTCAGTGACCCCTAGCCAGCCTGGCAGGCCAGCTCCCTCTGGGGGTGCCTGGGTGCCAGGCACCTGTCATACCTGCCCAGCTCTGTATGTGGCTGCTGGGAATCTGAACTCCGGTCCTCACGCCTGTACAGCGAGCTGTTACCTGCTGAGCTACCTCTCCACCACACTGTGTTCAACTTTAGTAAAACCTCAGTAGTTAATACAGCGACTAAGTGGACCTTTCCTCCCTGTTAATTTTCCTTTCTGAGTCAGTTTCTGAGAAGCGTGTCTAAGGGATCGGGGTGGCAGTACCGCTTGTAGAATTTACTGCTAAGGTATGCAAGAGTGTTCAGATACTGCAGTCCTTTCTTCACAGTGCTGAGCGTGAGGCTGGCAGTGGGGACACTGGCCAGCTGCGCTGTGAGCAGATGCCAGGTGCTCAGCTTGCTCTGAGCTGTACTTCTTGCTCTTTTCCCCCATTGCACCTTCTGCCTCCTGGTCACTCCTTCCTCCTTCCTGCACAGCGCTCTCATGGCATGTTCCAGAGCACTGGACTCATCCAGTAAAAATATTTGACTGTGCCGTTGATATTTATTGATGTATAAAACTTACGTATACATGTGGATAGAATATTACGTATTTAGAGAAACAATTAATGATTTTGAAGTGAAGGGATTAAATCCACAAATAAAGGCTATTTCCAGAATACTCGATTTATCTGTTTTTCACTGTGGGGGTCATTATCTCTTTGCTGATGTTTATTTTAATCTGTGTAGAAAGTTTGCTAAGCTCTCTAGTATGAAGTGAGTGTGCATGCATGTGTGTGCGTGCATTTGCGACTTTTCTGTGGCTGGACTTATTTCTTTCATTTCAGTGCTATCTTGGAAAGCCTGGAGGCAGATAGTTACAGTGAGCAGTTCAGTTTGCGCCATCAGTGGCTGAAGAACGGTTCCAGCCTGAGGACTGCTTGGTCCTTTGGGGAAGTTCTCTTGATGCTGCAGCCCTTACCTTTGGTATGTCAGAGGAAGGGTGAGACGAGGAACAGGAACAGAGTGGGTTAAGCATCTGCTCAGAGAGAAGCAGGGAGGTCTGAGGAGCTCTGTGTTTGCCCTGGATAGCCTACTTTCTTTCAATTTGGGAGCTGGAAAGGGGCCGTAAATATGGAGCAAGCATTGTCTTATTCTTCCAATGCCCATTGCACCTGGCTGTTTGAGTTCCTTGTCATATTGTAGGTTTCACACCGTTAATGTACCATCTCCCAGCCAACAGCTGGTAACTGTAACATGTGAGACATACTATGACATCATCTTTGGAATGTTGGCCAACTGATTTTTCCTAAGGGAAACAAACCAGAAAACTTAAGAGACGCAATTAACTATAAATTCATTCATTGCAGGAATTTCCCATGTCTGATGATTTAAAAGAATAAATTCTGCATGCAAATGAATCATTACAAGCTCAACTGAAGCTTGTTACATACTCAAGTTTACTCACTGTGGTGTGTCTTTGATGGAGACAGGAAGTGAAAAAGCAAGGTCTATGAGATTTCTTTTTCAGTGGAGTCTCAGCCGGTCTTTTAATGCTTCTCATTTAGGCGCTGGTCGCCAGGGTAAATGACACAAGGTATCTGTTGCTGCTTAGCTGCTTTTAAAGGGGGAATTTCCCCACGTTCTCTCCTCCCTGAAATAGCTAATTATACACTGGAAGTTTCGGTACTGTGTTCAGAGTTTGTGAAGTCAGCACATTTCTGGAAGCTCCCTGTGAGTGTAATTCTGAGCTGTGCCGATGCTTTTGTCTCCTGTCTCTGCAGCTAGCTCAGTACTGTAAGGACACAATTCTATTGCTATTTCCCCCCTCACATTTGATGTGGTAGTTTGCATACAGCTGCAGGGTAGACAGTTACCTTTGAAAGGAACATTTGGCTGCTCTAATTTGATTAAAGAAAACCACCTCAATCATTTCTAGACTGAGAACGTTTTCTTTTTCGCTTGGCAAGTAAGGGTTGGGAATGTCCTCACTGCGCTTAGGTCTGTAGGGGAAGCAGTTAAGAACAAAACCAAAGGCCTGAATGAAGGAAGCATTGATGAAAAAAAAAAACCGTTTTTTGAGACAAGCAATATTCTAGGATTGATTCTGTTTCTCTTTCTGTCCCAGCTATATCTCTTTCTGCAGATATAGGCTGGCACTCTACAGCAATTTAAGACTCCAAGTCCTTATATGCATTCTCTGTCCCATTTTTACATAGAACTAAGATTCCCAAATCCCAAATTGCAATGAATCACTTCTGCTTTCTTCACCACTGTTGGGAGAGGTCTGGAAAGATTTTGAATTAACACATCGGGGTTGAGAGTTTGGTTGTAGCCTACACTGAAGAAAATTGTCCCTTGTCACAGCACCAGGCCTTGTGTTAGACAGCCGTGTTCCAGCTGCAGACCTGTTCTTAAGCTGGATGTTCTGATTACTCATTAGTATAATTGTCCAGAACTTACTCCGTTGATCGATGGTTGGCGTCAACTTTATATGTGCGAATGTATTATGGAAAATAATTGAGTGAGGCATTTCACTGATATCTGTAAGGCAAAGAATGAGCAAACTGTAGAGCCTCCATCCAGTGTTCTCACATACACAGTGCTCCTGGGAAAAGCATCCCGACTGATAGAAGTGGAAATGCATTAAAAAGTTGGAGAGCACACAGGGAACCCTGCCCTGGCAGTAGCAGATATGCTATTGCTTGATCACTGAATGTTACTGATTACCTAGGAGTGGAGGGAGATCCAGTGTGGACTAACATTTTGGTTCTACATGACTGTAACACATTATGCTCCTTTCCTCTCTTAGGTCCAGACATCTCACTCGAGAGAACACACATTAGGTCTCTGGAGTCAGTAATGAGCTGCATGGCTGCTTCTTACTGCCCTCATCAGCACAGCCACTCAGCACAATGTTTCGATGGAGTTTTTTTCTTTGTATGCAATTGCTTTTATAAAGCATTACTGTTTTGCATAGTGCAGTAGTAGTGAAATCCGTCTCATGTGCTATTATTATCCCAGGTATATTTTCTTAGGCTGTTCCTAGCCTAAGTGACAAACAGTTATTCATATCCAACAAAAATTAACGAGTGTCTTTAAGGAAATGCATAGGAGCTAGCCTAAGATCCAAATTTTATTTTTCAAATATTGTATAATAGTGGGACTGGAACTCCTGATGAGACCTAATAGACTGGGATCAGAAGGAAGGAAAAGAAGACCTCCCTATCAGTGGACTGGGGGAGGGACATGGGGGAGGATGGGAGGGATTGGGATGGGAGGAGGGAGGCAACTACAGGGGGGATACAAAGTGAGTAAAGTATAATTAATAAAGAATTTAAATTAAAAAAATTTAAAAATGGGGCTGGAGAGATCACTCATTGGTTGAGAACACTGGCTACTCTTCCAGAGGACCCAAGTTCAATTCCAAGCACCTACATGGCAGCTCACAAACATTTCTAATTTCAGCTCCAGGGGATCCATTGCCCTTTGGCACACATGGGGTGCATAGACATACATGCAGGCAAAATACACAGAATATAATAACAACAACAATAGTAGTAGTAGTAGTAGTGGTAATACAGTATCACAACAACAACTATGTAATGCAAACCAGGTCTGGTGATATAAGGCTGTAGTCTTAGCACTGTTGTGGAGGTGGGCCTGCAGGGGGATCTGGAACTCGGCACTGGCCTGGGCTGCATAGGAGAGTCAAGTCTGTCGGTTGTCCTCGGACCCCTCTACTAAATGCCCCATTGCATTGTTATCTTGACTGCTGTCTGCTTCAGTACTGTGCTCGCAGCCAAAAGGAAGCTAGAGCAGGGTGACTACCCCATTTTACAGGTAAGGACGCAGAATTTACATGACCAGACCACACGTCTCAACTCTCGTGTGTTATTTATTTCCTATATGGTTTTCTAATACTGCAAGCATTTTAATCATGCAAAGATCATTTGGATTAGACTGTTAAAGGTTTGGCCAGTTAAATGAATATAAAGGTATACTGGGTGTTGAGACAGATGCTGTTTCATGTTCTGTTGCTGAAAACTAGAGGCATGATGGTTTAATTTTGACAAAAATAAATAGCTGGGACTGAACCCATGGCCTCAAATGCGCGCGCGCTTTCACACACACACACACACACACACACAAATGGTTGTAGCTTGCATTGAAGAAAATGGCTCCTTGACACTACTTGCAGACTGTGTAAACAGCTATCTCCCACAGGCAGACCTGTTTTGCAGCTAGAAGGCTTGATCGCTCGTTAGTGTATTTGCTCTGTTGATTATGGACTGGCATCGACCTCATATGTGTGTATAAGTGGATTATGGAAAATAATTGACTAAATGTATGTACATATGTAGATTATGTATTCTTCAGACAACTGGTTTTATTAGACACATGGAGACAATCAGTACATGAAGTTAGTGCTCTTAGGTCGCTGTTAGCTACTGTGCCTGCATTCAGCATTCTGTAGTGTGCAGAAGAATGGCAGGTCAAAGCAAGGAAGCTCACCTTTGAATCTGGCATTAGAAGTGCTTATAGTTAGGTTGTATATGTTCTTGATGAGTCAGCACTTCCCGCTTCCCTTCCCAGCCAGGCTGGCTAATGGTATCAAATGGCTTCTGTCCAAACTGAGGATTTCTCAAAATCACTTTTTTTAAAAATAGTAAGAAATGTGCAGTTTCTTCTTTTTTTCTGTTGTTGATGAATTGGTACCAGGTTGAACTAACTATTCTGTGTAGCATTGCATCAGGTACTGTGTGTTCTCAAATTCTCAGCTTCAGGAAGTAGATTTGGCCCTGCACTATAAGTAAATATAGCTTTACCTCTTGGGACAGCCCTGCTATAATTCATGTGGTCTTTATTGTTTCTGTGCAAACTAATAACAGACAAAAGCGGAAGGAAATAGAGTTCAAACATCTACAGTGTTTGCTACTCCAGCTTTACCCAAGGCTTAGTGACTAGAGACACAGAAGCAAAGGAAATTGTGGATCTGCTTCCTGGGTCCCATGCCACTCTCTAGCTGGTCCAGATTAGGATCCCTACCGTGCGCCAAGTCAGCTGACTTATTCCTTAGCTCTGCCTTTCAGACTAGCTGAAAGGGTTAGACAGTTAGGTTAATGTTGAGCGCAGATGGAGATGAACAATTTCAGAAGATCTGAGACCTCAGGTTCCCTGAGTTTTCCTGAGCTGTCGTACCATCAGTTGCAGGACCTGACCGATAGTTTCTCTGTGTTGACATTTGTTTAACACATGAAGCCGTTTAAAACAGTTTTGAACATCTGACTGTTTTGTTTCATTAGAAATATATTTTTATTAAGGAAAATGTTTGGTGATTTACAAGGAAGACATTGTTGATATTATAGCAAGAATATGACTCTTATTTTTTTTTCCTGTTGCTGTGATAAAATGCCCTGACAAAAGTGACTTACAGAAGGAAGGACTACTTTCTTTTAACCCGAAGTTCAAGATAGAGTCCGTCTTGGTGAAGAAGTCAGGGCAGCAGGAGCTGGAAGAGGTTGGCCACCTCATATCTGTTATAAAAAGACAGAGAGGAATGGATGCAAGCTTGCTGGTGCTTGGCCTGCTTCCTACGTGTTCTCCAGTCAGGGTCTGCCGCAGAGGGGATGGCCAGGCCTCCAATTAAGTTGGGACTTCCCCATATCAACTGAGGTCATCAAGGCATTCTCCCATAACTACCCCCAAGGCCCATCTCCCAGCTGCCTCTAAATTCTGCCAAGTTGACAGTTAAGTACCAGCCATCATTATATTTGAAAACCCACTATTACTTCTTAAATGCATTTGTGTGTTTTCCTCTTTATTGAGGCTTCATAAGTAGGAAGGATGTCTGGCCCCTTTAGCCACGTACTAATAAGCAAAAGCAAGATACCTACAGAAAAGCCCTGATTTTTTTGTGCATGTAATTCAAATGAAAAGTCAGCTTTGAGTTTGAAGGGTGTTACGTAATCATACCGATGGATGTCTTTTGCTCAGAAACATACTTTTATTTATTTGACTGGTCCTACTGGCTGGAAATGGATTATGTTCTGGTTGTTCGTCTGACCACCTAATCTCTCAATACTTGAAAAATTACATGAAGAGCTTCATTCCAGAGCAAGAGGTTCACAGAAAGGTAGAAGCTGTTGCAGGATTTCACTCTGCTGATGACATATAATAGTAGGTAAAAGAGCCTTGTAAAACCAGGTTGTGTGACCAGAGTGCCCGCATATGTCACAGGAAAGCATTTAAACAGTGTTAATTTTCTAGAAGGCACTTAGAGGAGCTATGTGTTTCAGATACACCTTTGACATTGCAGTACATCATTTGGACAATAGTAACTTCAGAGTAGAGCTCTCTCTACTCTGAAACATCACAAATGACTTACAGAGTATAAAGGTTAATGTTTAATATAAACAAAACCCTCATCTTGTGAGCTGTCAGAGAGGCTGCTGTGGCAATCTGAAAGTTAGTATTTTGTGCCTAAAAAACAGAGACTTCTGAGGCTGTGCCATAGCATGAAAATGGGCAATTTGATTAGTTTTTTGTTGTGCTGGTTTGGCGGGTACCCTGTTTATTGAGCTATAGTAGTATGGTTATATTGACAGGCACAAAAGTGAAAAGATACTGTAGAAGTAAGTCCAGGCGACAAAGAACTAGAATAAAATAAAATTTAAGGCCAAAACTCCTAATTGTTTTTCTAGAAGATGATATTTTTGGATTTATTTTTATTTGAATCCCAGTAAAGTGGCAGTTTTAATGAGGTACCTGCTGTGAGTCATAATTAATAAAATTTGCACTTGGCTATATACAGCTCTCTCTTCATGATAGGTGGAAGAAGGGCCACTCTGTGCCTTTTGGAAAAGCAAAACCAATTGTACGATGATTTGATTATAACCTCTCACTCTTTGAATCCATCTAGAGATGGAAGAGTTTAGAGGTCAAGATAGTCATGTTAGAGGTCCGGTGGGCATCTGTGGAGGGGTTCTGGGTTTGTGTGAGGAGGGGCAGTGCATTGGGAAGACAGCTTTGAGGGAGGGTGTGAGTCATGGTAAGGTTTATTAGCTTGCTCAGCCCGCTGAACAGAGACTTGGGGCTGCTGTCTGTGTAGCTTGGGCCCCGCTGCATTCTTTAGTGTAGACCCACACACAAATGCACGTGCCTTCTCTGTACCAGGCTGGAGTGCGGGTTGTGGTAGTGCAGCTAGCCCTCAGCCAGCTGCCCCAAGCCGGTGGTGGGGTAGGTAGCAGGTTGTTACTATGTCAGGAGTGGGGAGGGCCCCTGAGTGGGGAGGGCTGGCCCCGAGTGGGGAGGGCTGGCCCCCGAGTGGGGAGGGCTGGCCCCGAGTGGGGAGGGCTGGTCCCCGAGTCCCGAGGGCCCCCAAGTGGGGAGGGCTGGCCCCCGAGTGGGGAGGGCTGGCCCCCGAGTGGGGAGGGCTGGCCCCGAGTGGGCTGTGTGGAGCTCTCGCAGCTCTCCCCTCAGTCACTGTTTATCTTCCTATGTTAATTTTGTAAGGCTCTTCCTGAAGTTCTGGGCCTTCCTCTTTGCCCTTTTCTCCTCCCCCCAAAATAGTAGAAATCAAGCAGGAAGTTAAGATAATAGAATGAAACATGAGAAGGAAGACAAAGGAAACATTTTAGAAAGCAGCTAAGAAAGCGAAAGTGACAAAGCCAACATATGAAAAATTGAAAACAAATTATTCTTAGTTTTAAAATATAACCCTAAGCAGATGCTGAGACTTAATGGCCAACCTTTGGGAAGAGTGCAGGGAATCTTATGAAAGATGTGGGAGGAAAGGAGAGAAGAAGCTACAGGGAGGATACAAAGTGAATAAAAATTAAAATAATAATAATAAAAAAATATAACCCTATGGTTGAAGTTAGTCTGGCAAGAACTTCTAGACTTGACAGGAGAAATGAGCACCTAAATGCACAAGGGAACAATGCAGAAAGAAAATGCGATTGGGTCCTGAAGTTGCTTTAGGGGGGGTTCATCTTAAATTGTTAGTCTTGAAAAAGCATGCATTTCCTTGTTTAGTTCTTACACGTTCTTTCTTTGGGGGAAACATGAGGTAAATTCATTCAGCTTTTGGCCGCGGTGTAGAAGTACAGTTTAACAGAGTGCTAACCGTTTCTGCCTGTCCCACGTGGTAAGTTTCTGTTGGTTTTATCATTTAACATTATCACTCCTGGCTTACCATGCTCATTATCTGGTTCCGCAGACACAGTTGTCAGCTCTTAAAATATAAACTGACTACTTTACACGGAGAGATACTTGGTAATCAGCCTATATCTTCATTCCTTTTTCCTATCTCCCCAGACCTCCAAACCCCCAGGTTTTCATATGGGAATACAGATGCAAATCTACTTTGCATTTAGTTTTATGTTTTCATAGAGATGGTAATAAAGTGATGAGAAGCTAAAACTCCGGGTGCCTAGGGACCACAAAGGGGTGCTTCAGAGCCTGTAGCTGTTCAGCTGTAATAGAGGCATTTTTAATAGTTTTTGGTTACATCTTCAGTATTCCCTGCTGGATATTGTAAGCATTTGGTTCATGGCTTCCACATATGAAATCTCCCGGCTGTTGAAATTTGCTTCGCTTTGAAGTTTAGAAGCTTCTGTAGACAGACTATCTTAGTCTTCTTTTAAGAAGATGCATTGGTTTACTTTTTCATTGTAAAAATAAATTTATATGAACCAATTTTTGGAGGACACAATCCAGCAACATCAAATAATTCATTGTATGCAGCTGTTATCGCTTTTCATCTCTGATTTTTCCATCATCCTAGACTGAATTGTATTCACTAAGCAGGAGCTTTGCACTTCCCTCTCTCAAGAAGAAAGGTTTTAACTGTATGTGTGTGTTTTGTGTGCGTGTGGTGCATATGTGGGTGTTGTGTTCAATAACACACTTGCGGTATTAAGATGAAGGTTTTCGGGAGTTAGTTGTCCTATTATCCAGCATGTGTGTCAAGTGTTGAATCAGATCTCAGGCTTGGCAACAAGTACCTTTTCTCCACTGAGCCATTTCACAGCCCAGAGGGTTGACATTTAAGTGATGTATTACAGTCAAGAAAAGAGAACAGTGTGGGACGTTAGGCCCTGGCCAGTATCTTTAAGACTGGAAGTAATGAAGACCTGCTGTAGCTAGCCTCCAAAGGAAGGGTCTGATGGCGACGGAACAGCTTGAGAGACCAAGAACTTCTATTCATCTGGCCTTCTGGAACGGGGATCTGGGACTCTCGGGATCTTCAGGGAGTGCGTGCTGTCTGGTACCAGCTGGTCTCCCCGAGTCTTCTGCCCTGCCTCCAGGTCTCTCCGTGTTTCCTGTGTGTCTTCCTGTCTCGGGCTTCTCTGTAACCTCTGTTCCCATGTGGCTGTTGTGGTCTTACAGCGCGGCCCCCACACTAATGCCTTCGCTCCATTAGTTCTCATTGCAAAATGGGAGGTTTGGTGCGGAGAAGACATCCCAGCGTGGGAGGGGCTGGCCTTTAGCTCTGCTTCACGTGGCTGAGAGAACCAGCTGACTCCATGCCAGTTGCTATGTTTTTAGTGCTTAACAAATAAAACACTACATGTATCATGAAGACAAAGCTTTAGAATATGTCTTAGGACACACTGAAGTTTACATTTCAAAGCTAGTATGTGTTAGTAGACAAGTCTAAAATTGCGTTCCAAGACTTAAAGGGGGTGTTCTTTTGTTTCTGTTGTTTTCAGTCATCTAAAACTCAGTCAATAGGGGCTGGAGAGATGGCTCAGAGGTTAAGAACACTGGCTGTTCTTCCGAAGTTTAATTCCCAGCAACCATATGGTGGCTTATAACCATCTATACTGAGATATGGATGGATGGATGGATGGATGGATGGATGGATGGATGGATGGATGGATGGATGGATAAATCAATCTATCTTAAAGAAAATCCCTCTCAATGTAACTGTAGTTACATTGTAGCTCTAGCAGGTCCTTAGCACAGGAGATTCCAAGAATATGTTACAGTTGCATGCATGAGTGTTACCAATTGCTAGGTAAAATGGTGGAAATGTATTTTTATTTCAAACTATTCATAACTAGAGCACTGTTGTGGAAATGTATTTTCATTTTAAACTATTGAGCAGGAAAGCTTACTTGTCTGGAAAACATGTTCCATGTAATTAACTCACTAGCAGATGCTGTAAGACAAACTCCTACCTGATGATATGCCCAGATATCTTTTACTAGGACTTCAGCTTTTTAAGTTAAAAGAGAAGGCAATGTGTACTTAAACGGTGAAGAAATTACAAACTGTCACCAGTGTTTATCTAATTCTGTTTGTTTAGTCTTTAAATCTGGAATTGTAAGAGCATGGATTTGTCTCCCAAGTTTACGTTAGAGCTGTTTTATTGAATCAGGAGTGACTTTGCCCCCAGGGGATATTTGATAGTCTCAGTACCCCTTTTACCTCTTCCAACTGGGAAGAGACGCGTGTACTCTATGTGACAGAGGTCACTAACAACCACAGCTCTCTACAACAGACAAAATTTAAAGTTTGACAGTCCTGTGTATTACAAAGGCACTGTTCGGATCAGTTTATAGAAAGTAAAAATACTTAAAGGTCCGTGGTATAGATTAGGGAAAATGTACAGCAATTAATATACTGATATCCAAGATATCATCACTTGTAATGATAGTGTTTTCCTTTCTCATTTGTGGCTGAGAAGAAAACCCACCAAAATTTCCCAATCTTGAAGTTTCCTGAGACTGTATTTGGAACTGGAACCCTGGCTATGAAGGTTAGCACTCAGAAGGGTTGCTGAACTTTTTATTTTGCCAGTCATTGAATTTTGAGTTCCTCACATCTGAACCCTGTGAGGAAATCAGGGCTGTGTTTTTGTTGTTGCTCTTGAGGTTAGTCGGATGACATTGCTCCCTCTTGTCTTGGTGCACCGTGGAGGTTGATCGTTCTTTGGCAGTTTCTTTTTAATGTCTCTGTTTATAAAATGACATTAATCGATATGAGGTAATAAGATATCAGTAAAGAAGTGACTCTTGAGTCACATGGAAGCCTTTGAATGTTTAAGTGGTTTACAGACGCTGCGCTTTCCCGTGCTTGAGGCTCTCTGTTTTTCTGTGCACATGTGCCCACATGCTCAGGGAGGATGGAGGTCTACTTTGGGCTTTATTCTCTATACACTATCCTGTTCTGTGAGGCAGTCTCAGCGGATCTAGGGACTACTAGTCCAGCTACATTGTTTATCAAGTGGGGCTCTGGGGTCCACCTGTTTCTATCTCCCCTGGCCTGTGATTACAGCCCCATTCTCAGCTCTTCACCTTCGTATGTGGATCCTGACGAGTGATGTCAGTGTTTGTGGCAACAAGCCTGCTAAATCAGCCATCTTTTACAGAGAGAGAGACAGACAGAGACACACACCCAGTGTCCGTCCATCCATCCCCCTCCCCGTGTGTCTGTCCTTTTTATCAGGTCACAAAGATTTAAATCCTGAATGTGCCTTCTACCTTCCGTTCTGTGGCATCACATTAACAAGCTTTCTAGGAACCCCTCTGCAGTGCTCCTGGCTCCTTGGCATTGCTTCTTTCCCAGCTCTTCCTCAGAAGAGAACCGATGGCGACTCTTCTTTTTCCTTTACAATAACTGTCCTGTAGTTCATGGCATGTTTTCCTCCCATGTAATGTATATACCGCTTTGTCAAATTTATTATTTTTCTTAGCATTCTGGAATCTTCTATACACTTCTGCCTGTGTACATAAGCCTGCCTCTGCCCACCTGGCTCTCTCACAGGGCCCGATTGCTTCCTCCAGTCAGGCTGCTTGTGTGGCTACCCTCTAAGAATGGCCTGCTTTTCTTCATCTTACCTGGTTGATCTTTCACTCATCTTCAGAGATTAAACTTGGCTTCTTAGCAGTGTTTTCCAGAAACTTCCATGGCGAAAATGGTTACTCCAGCCTTAAGAGTCCATATTGCCTCATGGTGTTCTGCACTGCATGTGCTTGTCCTCTTGTGCCCGCCATTACTGCCTTCTTTCTTACACTGCCGTGCACCTTCTGTTGTGTGAGGCGCAGGAGTGTGTGCGAGAGTACATGCGGGATGGCATATCCGCAAGCCGAAGACTGACTCTGTTGCTGTCTGCGTTGTTTGCTGAGACAGGATCTTCACTGAATTCAGAGCTCACTGATTGCTCTGCTAGCCGGCCTGCCTCCACGTTTACAGGGGTTCAGGTGTTTGCTGCCACACTCTGGTTTTGTGTGGGTGCTGGGGATCCAAACTAGTGTTTGCATCTCAGGTACTTTACCAACGAACCATCTCCTCTGCACCGTCCCATCTGTCATTTCGGGTGATTGGCATGCTGCTGATACACTTGCAGTTCGGCAGATCCTGTTAGACAGTCTGTTTGCTGAAAAGTCCACAGAGATAGTGCAGATACAGTAACAACTGTCGTATGAAAGATCCGAGTTATGCCAGTTTTCTTGGGTTACATGAGAGTATGCCTTTAAAATTATATCAGCGCTGTTCACAGTGAAGTGCTGCATGGCCCCAGCACACAAGTGCATGTAAAATTTTGCTCCTGGGGCACTGGAAACATCTGAAGAGATTTTTTTATTTGTCATAAACGGAGGGGTAGTACTGTTAACCTGGTGAGTAAAGGGTAGGACAGTTGCTGAACACACTGCAGTGCCAAGGATAGTGGATAACTAACAACAGAGCTCTCCAGCTTTGGGTGGAATGCCAAGGTTGAGAAATGCTGCTTTATATCCCTGTGTGGGCATCCCCATTACCATATTTTACCACCTAATGGAATGAGGACATGCAAAAACATAGTGCACTTTCATAGAGCAGAAATGAGCACACATTATGAACTCTTAAGTGGCAGGGAATGCAGCTCTGCCTAGAGATCGTGGTAGTCCGATGTTTACAGAGATACAGTAGCTGCTTGTGTAATAAGTAGGAACTCTGTGTTTAGACCAGCCTTTGGTAATAATGGAGGAGAAACGGCACTCTGTTTATTCGAAATGCTGTTACCCTATGGTTTTAGTGAAAGACATTTGGTAACCCTGGAGGTCATGTAGACAGGGTAGGTCAGTTTTTAAATAAACTGTCATGTCTTCAGAAAGACTGATATTTTTGCTAGAATACTGAGGTGTGCTTGGAAAGGTTTCTTGAAGACTACTTGATGGCTTTTAAAGTATAGGGACACTACGCTGTCCTTCCTTACATTAGCTTTGGAAGGTACTCTTGCTGCGTCCAGGGGCAGGGTGGAATAGTGGAAAGAGCGATTCATGGAAAGGTTCTAGGTAGGCCATGCTAACCACAGCCTAACTACTCCATACCTTGGTTTACACCTTTTCAAAAAGAAAGATTTAAGGCTTGACTGTGTTCGTTAGTTTTCCATTTTGTTTTCTTTGGTTTCGTTTTGTTTTGTCAGCTTGACAAAAGCGGATCACTTGGGAAGAAGCAACTTTAGCTGAGGGATTGCCTTCATATCAGATTGGCCCATAGGCAAGTGTGTGGGCTATTGTCACAATCAACATTTGATGCAGGAAGGGAGGACAGTGCCAACCCTAGGGCAGGTGGTCCTGGGTGGCGTAAAAAAGCAAGCCGAGCAAGCCACCAGGGGCACAGCACACCAGTAAGCAGCATTCTGTGCGGCCAGGTTCCTCCCTCCCTCTCCTGGATCAGTGATCCTCTCCTCACTTTACCTTTGGTCAAGTGTTTTTAGCACGCAGTGGAGAGGCAAACAATAACTGCTAGCTATGACGTCCTATGTCCTTTTAATCCCAGGTACTAATCAAAGGAGGTCATTTATACAAAGCAATTTATAAAAAGATCTTTGAAGGCAATAATAACTCCTGTTCACTTTTTACAAACTGAAACATCCCTATCTATAAAGGGCCTACTTCCAGTGTTTACAGGAAGGACTTCCTGTTACAAGTAAAGACAAAACAAGGAAAGTCAATACAGTTTGTAATGTGTTTCAAAATGTCATTGTTGGCGGATTTTGAAAATTTTGTTCATTTCCTTCTGTTTTATATGCAGCATTCATACTGAATTTCTTCAAGTAATTCATTTTAAGATAGCTACTTGCAGATCCATTTGCAGCTTCCCCTGGGAAGCTTTTTAATTTACTGTTCTTGTACTAAGCATCATGCTTTGGACAAAGTAAAGCTTTCCTTTTGGCTAGCTGGAAAATAAAGGGGCTTTGAGTTTTTCCTTTTCTTTTTCTTTTTATACTCCCCCACCCCAAATGACAGTGGTGGAAGTGTAGCCTCTGAAGTGAAAGTTGGTTCTTGGTGTCTTTTTGTGGGGGGAGGAGGAGGAATGACTGGGAAGTTGATTCAGGAATTCTCATTTCCCTCAGGCCCATGGATCACGAGAGGGATAGAAAATTCATAGGAGAGAATAAATGTCTCTGCTTTTCTTCGAGACTTGTGGAGAAAGAAAGGTTGGGAGCCCTAAACAAGGGCTCAGGAAGTGCAGGGAGTGGCCGTCCTGAGAGGGCTCTGCCTGTGGAAAACTGGTATGGTCAGCAGCCTCGGTTCCTTAAAGTCTCTCTCCTTGTTCCTGAAGGAATGAAGACTCCATGGACTTTTGAAGGCAATGCATCCATCCGGGAAGTGTCATACCTAACGAGTAATTCTTAAGAGTTCATCTTAAGTATCATTATCTCATAGATGATTTGAAACTGAACACTTAACCATTTCTCGAGCCTTGTCTTGCCTGTGCTAAGTCATCACCCAGGTTTGCCTGAATGTCAGGTCTTCTTGTTCTGTACTTTCTGCTTATTGTTTAGAAAAGTGTATGTAATTTATATTTTTTATATACTAAGAGTGGCTTTAATTCCCCGGGGTGCAGATACCTTTAAAATGTTATGATAACATTTTGTGGAAACTCATGCATTTTTATTTCAAAATTAAATCTATCCACTCATATCAGGTCAGCTTTCGCTTTCTGTGTTTCTCTTGTTTACTTGTTCTCTCACCTCCTCTTTCCTTTTCTTGCTTTTTCTTTTCCTCTCTCTCTCTCTCTCTCTCTGTGCCTCTCTTCTCTCTTTTTTGCTGTTTCTCCCTTTTCTTTCCCATTTTAATCGGTACTTTCCCCTTTCATGTCTCCTCTCCTCTTCCATATATCGCCTTTTTGTTTTTTAAAAAGATATCTTTATAAAAATAATTTCATTTAAAATTATAGTTACATCACATCTCCCTTCTCTCTTCTCCCTCCAACCCTTCATGCCCCACCCCTGCACTCCCCCTCTCTGTAATTCTTTAATATTGTCGTACACATGCATACAGAAGCAAATATATAAAAACTTCTGAGTTCACTTCATGTTGCTTATATAGTGTATGTTTTAGGGCTGACCTCTTCATATCGGATAACCAGTTAGGGGCTCATCCCCAAGGAGGGCCTTTTCTCCATCTCTTAGCGGTTGTGCACTGCCAACGGTCTCCGTCCAAGCCAGGGCTCCCAGAAGATGTCATTCATCCATGTTGGCATGTTACTTGGTGCTGTCGTTTTTAAGGTCTTGTCTAGGCAGCTGTGCTGCCGAGATTATGTGGTGTGTCTTCCCTGTCAGATCTAAACGCGTTCCAGCAGCATAGTTTCTCCTGGTCCCCGGCTCTTTCATTTATTCCTCCCCTTTTGCTTTGATGTTCCCCCAAGCCTTTTTTTTTTTTTTTGAAAAGAGAAAATTAAGAGCTCTTCATTTAATCTGTGAAAAAAAAATGTCTTTGGCTCTTTAGTAAAGGTCAGACAGACTTTCTCTTAAACACCAATTTGATGCATTCCTTTTTCATCTAAATGTTAACGTAGAGTCAATGCAAAAGAGAAGATGTGAGGGTCCCGCTGTGGTGGCCGCTGTGGTGGCCGTGCTTCTGTGTCTGCTGCTGGGGCTGGTTGTCGCAGCAGCAGAGCCGTTTCCAAGCAAGTATGACAATGATGTCACTGTTTGGAGCCCTCAGGGCAGGATTCATTAAGTTGAGCACGCAGTGGAAGCTGTTAAGCAAGGTTCAGCCACAGTTGGTCTGCAGCCAAAAACAAATGCAATGTTGGTTACATTGAAGAGGACTCAGAGCTTGCAGCTCACCAGAAGAAAATTCTCTCCACGTTGACAGCCATATTGGTGTCTGAATGGCGGGTCTGACTGCTGATGTTAGACTGCTGTGTAATTTATTGCCCCAGGAGTTGTTTAGATTCCAGATTTGTATTTGACAGACCACTTCCTGTGTCTCGCCTCATGTCTCTCATTGGAAGCAAGACCCAGATCCTAATACAACAGTATGACCGGATACCATATGGTGTGGGGCCATTTATTATTGGTTATGAAGATACGGGGCCTCTCATTTTCCAAACCTGTCCATCTGCTAACTGTTGTGATGGCAGAGCTCTATCTATTGGAGCCTGTTCTCAATCAGCTCTTACTTTCCTACCTGGAAAGACATAGGTCTGAATTTACAACTTGCAGTTGGATGACCTGGTTAAACATGGCCTACGTGCCTTTAGAGAAACACTCCCTGCGGAGCAGGACCTGACCACAAAGAGTGTTGGAACTGTTGGTAAAGACGTGGACTTTACAGTTTGTGATGATGATGATGTGTCTCCATTCCTGGATGGTCTTGAAGAAAGACACATAGAAAAGCACAGCCTTCACAGGCTGCTGCTGAATCTGTCCACAGAGCTGATTAGCCAACAGAACAGTGAGCATAAAGGATCCTGGGGCATGAGGACAGGGCACACACTGGTGGCAATAATCTGAGTTGTTTAACCAACATCGGTGGGTGCTGTGTTTTAGGAATCAGTCCAGATGTGAGTTTTCTCCAAGCAGCGTCACAGAAACTGTATAATGGGGGTGTATTTTCTTTGAAAGGGTCTACATAACCATTTTCTAGAAAGTGTAGGTATACCAATGTTTTTATATGAAGAAAATAATGTCTTTGGAGTTTTAAAGACTACTGTGAAATAAAATTGTTTCATCTTCTAAAAAAAGCATTTTGATATTGGACATTTTAAAATAGTTTCCATATATTGTATAGCTATGGATTACCAGAAATTATTCTATTTTTAGTTTTATTTGTTCATGGTTATCTTTCTTGGATAGAAGCAAGTCACATACCATTAATTTGGAAGAAGATAAATGTATGCTAAGATATACAAAAGATTTGGCCCTGTATTTTCTCTGCTTTTTATTAATGGATGTTTTTCTTTCATCTTACCTCAAATGCATAGCGGCAACTGAGTTTTGAACAACTGAAGCCACGAATGAAATTATCTAGTCTTAACAGAATTCTCTTGAAAAATCATCAGTCATGAGCCATCAGCTTTAGTTTTCCTCTGGCTGCAGCAATCTTGAGAAAGGAAGTCCAGTCACCAGTTAGTGACTGCCCTGGGACCGTGTTGCTAACTTGGGGAGGGAAGAGTTGGCTCACTCACTGTTTTGTCTCCAGTTTAGATGGGAGGTGTCAAGGGGCCCTGTGCCTATTGGTTTGCAGTGGAAAGAGAGTTAACTGGACCCGCCCTTACCTTGTATCCGTTCCTGTCATGTGATGTAATTCGTTACCAGAACAATTCAGTGTAAACCAGTATTAGATTAGCTTTTCCTATAAGGGTCCATTTCTGCTGCCCAGAGGCAGAAGTTCTAATAATAGCCTGATCAGTACATCCTCAGTCTTAAGAGTTTCTGGAGTTAAAAGCAAAAATGCAGACATTCTGAAAAGAGGGTATGCCTGGAGGAGGCAGTCGGAATGACTGTACAGAACTGGTACTGCTGGCCAACAGTACGCCAGTTCCGCGCTGTGCTTGCCATGTTCCAGGATCTGCCTGTCATTTGCAGCTAATAGCTCAAATTTATAAGTGTCCCGAGAGGGATTCAGAGACCAGGATGACACATTCCTGCCAACCTCACCAAAAACTGAGGCTTGAACCAAAAACATGACTGCAGTGTTTTCCAGTGAATGCTGAACTTCTTAAATGTGCTTGGATGTACTAGCAAAGGCATTGTCTTCATCCTGTACTTGACAGTGTGGAAGCCATAATATAGGGAGACCCTTGCTTGAAGAATTTGAAACCATTGTGGGAGTTAGAGATAAAATACATAACTTCACCGTCCCTTAGCCTTAGCTTCAGTGCCCAGTGCCTCCCAGGAGTTTGTCAGACAGACTCCTTCATCTGTGGTTAAGACTTAGCTGCAGTGGCCAAAGTGTGTCTTTCTAGAATTTGCTTCTATAAAGATGAAGTCTTTTATTGGTTTCATTGTGCCCAGTTGCTTCCTCGTCCTGGCATGTAATAAATACGACAGTCTCCATCTCATTGGCTCTTCCTCATCACTCACGTCTCCTTCCCTACTTCAGTATTAGACTTTGTCCTTGAGATGGGCTCCAGAACCACGGTGTTATCCATCCTGTGTTCTGCTTGGGGGTGGGTGAGTGTGCTTTTGCCTCTCTTTATTGAAATAATTTCCAGTAACCTTAAAAAATAACTTAAGAGTAACATTTTGGCATATCCTTTGACAGTGGTATGCATTTAACTACTACAAGTGATGTATTTGCTTTCCTGTTAGTTTTTATTTCAATATTAAAGAGGTTCAGAAATATGAGTTGCATTTGAAGCTTAGACTTTTTGGTAGAGAAGGCCAGGTGTGGGTGACCCATAGCTTTAATTCCCAGCACTCAGAAGGACCTCAGTGAGGTCAAGGCCAACCTGACCTACATAGAGTTACAAGCTAACCAAGGCTGGCTGGTGAGACCCTGTCTCTGAGTGAGAATGATTAGGAAGACAACAAGGGATTAACCTGTCTGGTTGATCATCTTCTCATTGTAGAGCAGTGAGTGAAGGCTGGTCTCAGAGTTATGCTGTTTAATTCATTAATGTGATAAACAACTAAGTTTGCTGTGTCTTCTAATACAAGTCTAGAGGGTATTGAGCTAATGCTTGTCTCTAAATGTGTGGATACATTGACTCCTAGGCTTACTTTTTTATTTAAAAAAATCTGTTGCAACCAGAACAATTAAAATACCCTGAGTGAAACAAACAAACATTTTGAGAGAGCATGTAGAGTTCTCATATCCATTTCCCCTGCTGTCTGTGTTGTCATTGTTCCCTTGGGTAGCCTTGCTTTCTGTGTGTGCAGTTTCCCGGCTTAGTTGCAGGAGTTTTCTCTGGTAGAGCGGCCATTTGCCATCTAGCTCCTCTCTGGCAGAGAAGAGCATGGTTCTGGCAGAGTGGCATCCTATTAACAATTAAGAAACAAGTAGTTGTTAACGAGACACACTCACTAATTTAATCTTTGAATCTAATGTTTGCACACTCTGGTTCCACAAAGCAGAATCTAGAAATCAGTAAAGCATGAGAGGAGTTAGTTGAGTTAAAATATCTGAATCTTTGTCTTTAGACTGTAGGACATACTCTTTGAAGGACATTTAGATAGTCAGTGTATCAGGAAGACGCAGTATGATTGAACTGTGTGTGCGTGTGCGCGCATGGGGAGCGGGCCAAAGATCAGCTGTCTTCTATCATTTTCATAGCATTCTGAATCACAGAGGACAAGGCCTGTGTGAGCTATGGTTTAGAGTATAGATTTCTCTTTTTTGAGGAAGCTTTTTGTAGTTTCTTGGACAGTTCTTTAACTGTTGGAAGAGTAAAATACATTGTTGTGCTAAAACATTTTCTGACCCAGTTTTGGTTTGAAGTATACTTTTATCCTGTCAAGATACACTGTGACAGCTAAATGAACTCAAATACATACTGAATGTAAACGGCTTTGAAGGCCCTGGATCACAAGTTAATAGATTCTCAACCTTGTTTTTTCCTTTCATGAGCCAGACATTCCTTGGATTTAAGGGTGGGTTTAAATTAAAGAGTAGCAAATTGTTTCCCTCTTTGGAAATAAGTCAAAGGGGGGGGGGGATCATCTTTCGGTTGATAAAACATTTCTTTAGCATGTCGGGACAGTTATTGAGGAAAAAACATAAGGGGAACATGAGATAATTTGTTTAAATTTTATTCCTTAGAAAATGGAATACACTTAATGAAAGTACAATTGTCTTACTCCATGTGTATTGGAAATAATGAAACAAATGAAAAGTGCTATAGTAGAACTTTCATGAGCATGACCAAATAAATCCTGCCCCGTGGGAGGCAGTCCATTTTAATTGAGCAAAACATTTCACTCTTTTTAGAATTGTCTTCAGAACTAGTTCATGAGCCAACCCCCCCATCTACATCTTTACTTTATTATCACACCTCTTTTTGGACCCAGAAGACTATTACTCAGCCTGATCCCCCACTTACTTTATCAGACTTGGCTCAAGCTGTTTCCAGAAACCCAAGACACTCCCTTAAAAGACAGTCTCAATCTATTTATTCGAGAATTATGGCAGAGTGCCCCCAGGAGAGGGCCAGGTGTGCTGTCCTAACAGAGTAGTCTGCCTCTGGGGAAGGGGAGGACAGAGCAAAGACAAGGGTAGATGATGAAGAGGCGAGTTCACCTTTGGGTAGATGAATGATGCAGAAGAAAACTTGCCAGGCAGCTTGCGTGGAAGCTTATGTTGACAGCAGCACAAGCCCCAGGAACTTGCCTGTGTTTCAGGATGAGTAGAATCTAGTTTAAAGATGGTGGGGGTTAGTAGCAAAATTGCGAGGGTCACCCTGGATTGTAAAGGGGAGGTTGCAATGGTTAAGCTTTGAGTTACAATCGATACCCAGCTCACCCATTGAAAACCTCTGCTTTAGTGTCTGTAGTGTGCTTGTTCATAAAGGTGTGCAAACACCGACACAATTTAACTTAGAAACTGCTCCTTCCCCTGCCGGAAATCCATCCCCTATTTACTCCACGCCTGTGGCAACTTAAAAACTACATTTTGTTTCTGTAGATGTGCCTATTCTAGTGTCTCGTTAAAAACAGAGGTTTTTAATTTGTAATAGATTCAGTTTATCTTTCTTCTGTTACTTGTGCTTTTACGTGTATTCCATGATCCTTTATTCTGTGAGACTGGGGTCCAGCCTTACTCATTTGCATGGGATATTCAGTTATCATACGTGTTTGGTGAGAAGACACCCCATCACCCCCCCCCCGTCAATAGTCTTATACCCTTGTTAAAAGTCAAATTTAGCATAAATGTGTGGATAATTATGCTCTCTCAGTTCTACTCTATGGATCTGTGTACCCTTTTTGCTAATACTATGTTATCTTACATAGTGTATCTTGTAATAAGTTTTAAGATTGTGAAGTTTGTCCTCTTTTTCTTTCTCAGTGTGTGTGACTGTGTGCGTGTGTGTGTGTCGTGCTCCTTCCATGTCCTAAGAATTTTAGGACTAGCTTTTTAGTTTCTTTAAAAAAAAAAACAAACAAACAGGGCTGGAGAGATGGCTCTGTGATTAAGAGCACTATCTGCTCTTCCAAACAACCCGGGTTCAACTCCCAGTACCCACATGGCAGCACACTACTGTCTGTAACCCAATTCCAAGAGATTTGACACCTTCACACTGATACATATAAAATAAAGAAAAATTTAAACAAACAAACAAATCTAACCTTCTGGCCTCTGCATCTGACCAGCATTTAAACTGCAGAATTTGAGATACCTTTGCTGTCTCATTCTAAGGATGTTAGTGTTTTAACTTTTTTCTTTCCGATTTTAATTTATTTCAACATTGTTTTGTAGTTATTAGAGTGCAGTGGCTCCAAATCGAATTCTAATGCTGGGAGCAAGGCAGAGGCAGGAGGATCTTGGGACTGCAGGTTAGCCATCCTGGTCATGTGGTGAGCTTCAGGCACAGTGAAAAAAAGCCAGGTGACCTTTGGCTTACACGTACATGCACCCACATGCAGACATACTTTTGCATGTGCACACACACACTAACGTGTGTACACATGTGCATGCACACACAACACATATGTATGTTTTTTAAAAGTATTTATTTACCCTTGGAGTTTTTCAACTCCACTTAGTAGGAATTTGCAAAGCAGTAATGAATCACCTTTAAAGGACTAAGGACGTAGTTTAATAAATTAGATGAGGAATATCATGTAGCTCAACTTGAAGAGGGATTTGTAGAAGCTGTTGGCACATTGCTAAGTTTGTACATCACAGCATCCTGTGGTATGATTCTGGTTTCACAGATAGCAGCAGCAGGTATTTAAGCAGGGTGGGTGTTAATGCGGCCCAGTGCACCGCAGAGCTTAGGTGCTGGCTGCCCTGCTCTCTAGGGAGCTGGTTCCTACCCCCTGCCTGTTCCTCAGCTCCGGCTCTGCTCTGCTGTAATCCACCCTCCACTGTGCAGCCAGAGTGTCACGTCCACACATCCACCCGTAGCATTACCCACTATGAAATCCTCCCAGAAGAGTGTTTCTAGACTAATTAGCCTAGATGATCAAGCTCTGTAATCCTTTTTTCCTGTGTACTTTTCCAGCTCTTCCCTCATCCGTTCCAAGAAAATCACCAGTGTACACCAGGCTGTCCACTATGCCCCAAATATGAGTCTCCTTGCATGCCTGACTACCTCTGAATACCTTTGGGCATGGTGTTCCTTCTACCAGGAGCTTCCCAAGTTTCCTATATTTATCTGGCAAATTCTAGCCTGGCCTTTGAGTTTCTGCTACCAGGCCACTCCCGAGGAGGCATGGTTGAAGTCTGCTCTTTAGAGCCTTTGGTAACATTTGAACTTTATACCCCCTGCACCCTTAGCATTAATGGGGTTGGTGCCCCTATAGGTATGGGGGAGTTAGTGAGAACACACCTTACCTATTTTATCTTCAACTCATGCTCTTACTACTGAGCCCAACTTCTGTATCCAGTCTCAGGGCCCTCCAGTGTTGGTCTGAGGCCTGGTACCAATTTTCCATCATTTGTGATATAGTTAGAAAAATAAGAGCTGCACTCTGTGGTGAATTTTTTTAAAGTAAATCGGTTCGTATTTTGGTTGTTAAAGTGTATTTTCATCATAAAAAAAGGTGCAGATAGAAGATGTTGAGGTATGTTTATGCGTCTAGTTGACAACTTTCCATCGGAGTGCTAAAGTTTTGGAAAGTTTACAGTTCCCCTGAAACCCAGGGTCTGGGAACACTGCTGTATCTCATGGGGTGGCACCAAGTCCCCAAAGTCGAAAGCCTCTGAGTCATCCTTGGCTTCTCCTCCTTTCCCATCCCTCCACCCCCGCCACATCCAGACACTTATAGCAAGTCCTGCCAAGTCAACCTCCTAAATATTTCTGGAATCTGTACTCTCCCTATGTCCTTGTTGCCAGTTCCTCAGGACAGGCCTTCTTTATTTTCTCTGTGTTATTGCAACAGCAGTCCCCTTTTGGTCTTCTTGCTAGTCTTCTCTTACCCTTGCTGGAAGACTGAGGTATTTGAAAATGAAAATAGATAGCCATTTTCTAGAAGGTGGTAAGTTTGTTGTGATGTACAAAATTTCTCCAGTGGGAAGTCTACCACGCTTTCTCTACCACTTGTTTGCAAAACTTCCAGTAATCAAAGATAATTCCATGATCATTTCTAATCTAATGCAAACTCTTTACTTTTTTTCAAGGCTGGATGCACCTTTTACTTCTCTTAAAATGCCATTTGCTTATTTATATTCAGCATTTTCAAACACACACACATCTCAGCATTTACAGAATAGTTGCCGTTTATCTTTTTAATGTCTGCCTTCTCTACTGGGCTTTGGACCATTTATGACAGTTATTTTGTCTTACGTTTCTGCTAGCATTCAGTACAATTCATAGAAAATAAATACTTAGTAGGCATTTATTGGTTAATTTATGTTAGGTTGTTACCAAATGTCTTCTGTAGAAGGCTCACTGACTGCAGTGAGAGTGGGCACAGAAATCTCCACAAGGCAGTAGAAGATCGGCAGCACATCATGCTTAAAAAGTCAGAAAAGTCTTTGGTTCCCATTACCAAGAATCCTATTGACCACAGTAATTTTTAAAAATGGTATGAGGTAGGATTCAGGTATAACTCTGTCGTAGAGTGCTTGCTTAGGCTGCAAAGTTCTGAACTCAAGCCTCAGCAGTAACATACACACAAACACACACCACTTATGTGGGAGCATATGAGAGGAAGAATCCAGTATCCAAAAATATGCAGTTATTTGGAATATCCAGTTGCCTAATATATTCAAAATAAAGGAGTTACTGTGTTTTTAAAGAAATCTGGCTTGTAGTTACCTTTAAAAGTGTCTTATTCTCTTAATTTTTTTATTGCTGCTAATGTGGTGTATAGTTACCTTGTCTGAAACAAGATCAAACTCAAAAATAAATTTGAGTTACAGGAATATAGGAAGTCATGCTTTACTAGTAACAAGTTTTTATACCCAGCAAAACAGCCCAATTTCAAGTCCATATGCTTAGGCTTTTAAGAGATAATAGTTCTTTCAATATTTCTGACTGCATCGTTTTCCAGTCTTAAAAAAAGTTATTTATTTATAATTTTTACAATATTCTGCCTGCATGTGTGCCTACAGGCCAGAAGAGGGTACCAGATCTTATTAGGGATGGTTACGAGCCAACATGTGGTTGTTGGGAATTGAACTCAGGACCTTTGGAAGAGCAGCCAATGTTCTTAACCTCTGAGCCATCTCTCCAGCCCCCTCTAGTCTGTTAATATAGTTTTCCATTAGTGGTCTTAAATAGTTACAGGCTTTGTCTAAGTTGTTAACAGTGTAGTACCTGGACATTTTGTTAGAGTAAACCTAATTTTAAAGTAGCCTTTTTAAGTGTCATTTTTATAAGGACTTTCAAAACTGCCATTTAGTTATTTTGGTTGCCAGTTTCTTGGTATTGGTAGAATACCAATACTTATTTAGCTTTTCCATTCTGCTCTCTATTTGCCTGTTTTCCCATCTATAAAAATACTCTATAGAGCTACTCTAGAGCTCTCTCTGCTTAGAAAACCCCAGAGTTTATCTTTGCTGGAATTTTTTTTTTTGGCTTGCATAATGACTATTAGAATTATTTTAAGACTCTGTAAACTAGCATTGTTTCTCTTTTGTAACTCTGCTAAAGTGCTTGTGTCTGTGTGTGCGTGTGTGGGTCCATATATGTATGCAAATTTAGGGGCCTCAGGCACTGTCCTTTGTTTGTTTGGTTGTTTGGTTTTTGTTAGTTTGGTTTTTTGAGACAGGGTTTCTCACTGACCTGAAAGTCATCAAGTAAGCTGAGCTGGCTGGCTATACAGCCCCAGGGGACCTGCCTCACTTGGTCCCATTCTCAGTGGGCTTTCAAGCATATATTACCACACGCAGCCTTTCAAAAATATTTTTAAAATTCCATTTATTTATCCATTTATTTTGTGGGTGGAGAGCTGGGAGATGAGGGCGGTTAAAAGCAATCAGAGGACAACTTGTGACAGCTTGGGGGAGGAAGTTCTCGCCACGTGGATCCCAGGGATTGAACTCCAGGTACTCACGTCATCAGGCTTGGCGAGCAAAGCGCCTTTACCTTCTCAACCACCTCACCTTACCTCTTAGCCTTTGTACCTGGCTTCTGGGTACCTCAAAGACAGACAAACATTCCTGACTAATCTGTCTCCCAGTCTCCAGCTCTGTCAGATTTTGAACTTGTTGCCTTATCTTTTTGATAGTTGCTCTGTATTGGGTAGAATACTGAAAATTGTGTGTCACCATTGATAAAGTAATGAGACGCATGTTTTTTCTCCTAGATCAAAGTTAAGAATTGGTACTGTTTAAAATATTAATTTAACAAAGTGAATGAATAATTAATCTAAAAAATAAAATAATTTAAAAATTGTATTTTCGGGACTAATGATCAGGATTTTTTTTGAGGTTATTTTTATTTTTTATTATTTATCTCAATTTATTCACTTTGTATCCCAACAGTAGCCCCTCCCTCATCCCTTCCAATCCCACCCTCCCTCCCTCATCTCCTCCCATGCCCCTCACCAAATCCACTGATAGGGGATGTCCTCCTCCCCTTCCATCTGACCCTAGCCCTAGGTCTCATCAGGATTGACTGCATTGTCTTATGATCAGCATTTTTTAAAATAGACCCAGAGAAGCAAGTTTAAGTCAAAGGTCTAAAAAAAAACCACTTCTTATTTTGTTTTGTTTTACTTTGTTTGTTTTTTTTTTAAACCGCTTTTTGGGTTTTGTTTTGTTTCTTGGCTTTTCTTTTTTTTTTTTTTTAACTGTAGAGGGAGTTGTGTGTTTAGAGACAGGGGTTCTCTCTGTAGCCCTGACTGCCCTGGAACTCTGTATACCAGGCCGGCTCTGAGCTCATGAGGTCCTCCCGCTTTTTCCTCCCAAATGCTGGGATTAAAGATGAGCAGCACCACGCCCTGCTCAAAGATGTGAGAAATAGAAGGAAATTGTAGTAAGAAAACGTTTTTTTGTAATTCCTATTTTAAAAAAAGAGCTTATTTTTCTTATTAGAAGTTTGTAAGCTCTCCATTCATTCTTGCAGAGAACTTGAGCTCAGTTCCCAGCACCCATTGGTGACCCACAACCATCTGTAACTCTAGTTCCAGAGGATCCAACTTCTTCCTTTGAACTCCGAAGACACCAGGCATGCACGTGGTAACAGACAAAGACAAAACATCTGTACACATAAACATGAACAAATCTTCAGGAAAGCTGTTTTAGTTAGTAACTCTCATTGTGGAAAGCATAGAGAAGGGCACAATCAGGAAACAAATACTTCATAGCCTGTTTACATGTTTAGGATCATATGTTTACATGTTTGGGAATGAACCAGCAAGCCTGCAGAACATCATGAAAGCCTTTTATGCCTAGTAAGTGTAGATCTGTATCATGAGAGCTTCATTGTGTGCATGTGTAAGTACATACAGAAAAATCCTTACCAATTTGCATTCCCAGAGTAACGGGTGACCATTTTTAAGGTGTGGTTTTATCATGAGGGGGGGGG